>OZ008367.1:125735465-126211686 GCA_963931995.1 Phaonia tiefii
AGGAGAACATTGGGCGTCGAGGTGAAGCGCAGATAGTACACGCTGAAAAATAATGGCCTCTTCACATATTCTCCCAAACATATTCTGTAGGAACCATGTAAATGTTTGGAACACACTTCAACCATTCATATGTCTGCAAGTGTGTCATGAGGCCTCCAAACCTGCATGTACTTATAAAGGGTTTTTCAACAGAGACGCTACAAAAGTAAATCGATAGGGACAGCAAACGACGCCATATTTTTCTCCGCGCTTTTGACATTTCTCTTCAGTAAGGTTTGCCATTTCATGATGGAAAGATATACGAGCCAACAATGAGTCGAAATTACTAAAATTTACTACCGAAATTTGGAGTCAGTGGCCTCAACTTTAAGAGCGGAATTCATAGGAAAATCACCTTCAGCGATGAGGCTCATTTCTGGCTGAATGGCTTCGTCAATAAGCAAAATATGCATTATTGGTCAGACAGCAATCCACACGAAATCCATGAGTCATCATTGCATCCCGAAAAAATTACGGTTTAGTGCGGTTTTGGGCCGTACTTCTTCCGTGATGATCGAGACCGGCACATTACTGTGAATGCGAATCGCTACCGTTCAATGATAACCGAATATTTTTGGCCCCAATTGGATAGTATGGACTTGGAGGACATGTGGTTCCAACAGGACGGCGCCACAAGCCACACAGCGAATGCCACAATCAATTTATTGGAAACCAAGTTTGGTGAACGTTTTATCTCACGAAATGGCCCAGTCGTTGGGCCGCCTCAGTCGTGCGATTTGACGCCGTTAAATTATTTCCTGTGGGGCTACGTCAAGTCTATGGTCTATGCTAATAAGCCAGCGAGGATTGATGAACTTCGTACGAATATCGAACGTGAAATTGCAGCAGTATCGGCCGATTTATGCTTGAAAAACGTCGAAAATTGGGTTCAGCGTCTGGACTTCTGCAGGCGTGCCCGTGGTGGTCAGGCAAAAGAAATCGAGTTCCATACATAATGGCATCGAACGTACTTTCACAGGAATAAAGAATTTCATTGGTATCTAAAACCGGTTTCGTTTTATTTAAAAAAAACTTTTGTAGCGCTCTTATTGAAAAACCCGATACTTATGTGGAAATATATGCGTATTTCCTCCCAAACATAATAATATTTGGAAACGATATTCTTCCTTGATTTCAATGTATTATTAGTTATTATAATTAATTTTACTATTAATTAATTTATAAATAATTAACACAGGAAATTAAAAGATTTGAAACGTCCTTTATTACATTTACTTGTATTGAATGCAGTTTTTCATGAAACGACGCTTTTGTTTTCAGAAGGTTTCAGCTATGCGTTGGTTATCACTATGAGTTGGTACTAGAGTGTCTAAAACCGAAACCAAAAAACCGGGGAAACCGGTTAACCGGTTTTTTTTGCTATTAACCGTGTGCCGGTTTTTTAAAAAACGTAATTTTCGAACAAACCGGAAAGCGGTTATTTAATGTCGGTTAACCGGTTCATCGGATTTTAACTAATTTGTTTTAATATCCTTAAACAAATAATAATAAATTATATGATTTTCAAAGTTTAGTGAAATTTTGGAATTAAGAAACATGATTTCCATTTTGAAATATGATCTAAATGGCATATCAAAAATTGATTTTACGATTTGAATTAGAATTAATTAAGAATTAATTAAGCTTTTCAAGCATTTTTTTATCGAATTTCAAAATGAAAATTATTTGATAACTAAATGTTTTAAATTTAATAAGATTTTCATACATGAAAACCTTTTTAAACTTTGAACATGAGTTTCGATTTTAAATAAGGTTAAAGCGAATTTGAACAAAACTTTTAAATTTTATATTAACACGCATTCCAGATTGGAATGATATATATTTTTTAAAATGTGATGATTTATTCGACTTTTCGTATTATATAAGTAGGTATTTAAAATTAAAATGTTCGAGCGTTAGGTCTATTTTAAATTATTTTATTCTTCAATATTTCGCTACCCATTGGGTAGCATCATCAGGAAAAGAAGTACAATTATTAATTAAAAATTTAAATTTAATTTGATTATTTTTGTGTAATTGTGTTTATAATGGTTAGCGAAATATTGAAGAATAAAATAATTTAAAATACACCTAACGCTCGAACATTTTAATTTTAAATATATACATAGTTTTTATTTAACATTAAAACGTAATTAATTAATTACATTTGTGAAATTTTGAGTTTACAACATGAATAAGAATATAAATGGTCGTTAAACAAATGTATTATAAGATCTACATGTGTAATTTAATTTAAAGCAAAAAGCGGAACAAAACCGGTTCTACCGGTTTTTGCCAAAATAAAAAACCGAAAACCGGTTTCTTGAAAAATTGATTTTTCGAACAAACCAGACAACGGTTTCCAAAAAATTTCGGTTTTTTGGACACTCTAGTTGGTACACAAACAAAATATGTTTATATACAAATCTAGTTCATGCGAACCAAGGTACATTACTTGTGTTTTTTTATTATACTGATTTAAAATATGGTCCGCCGTTCCGATTATCTCAGTAAAAGCTCGGACTGACAAAGGGTTTCACGTTGTTGTCCTTTCCAACATATTTGTATCAAAACCACCGATATATACATATAGTATAACATATTGATCATTGTGTCTTCAAACTTGTAATATTGAATAGCAAACACAATGTGTTTGGACACAAGTATATTATATTTGCGACAAGCTCCAAACACACTTTATATTTGCACCCAAACAACAACAAAATACAGATTTTTCAGCGTGTGTTTAGTTTTTGAGAAAAAAACGTATAATTTCGTTGTCTAGTAAACAAAAAATTACGTACGTTTTCGGTAAAGAATTGCCAACTTCGTTATGTTTACAATTAGTAAACATACACGGCCAATATATACTTAATTTTTTTTAAACCAGTTTTTATATTTAATTTTTACTTCCGTGGAAATTCTGATATCTCGCATATATCTACGATAAAAACAAAACAACTCGACATTGCGCATTGTACCAAGAACGATGTGGGAAATAGCTTTGATATCCTTTCGAATTCGATTGTTTTGCGGCCACACATATTACAATCGTTGTCTGTTTCATTCGATTATTATGATTGAAATAACAGTTACCCACAAACAACTGATGTCAATCATCAAACTTTAAATACAACAAATGGATGAACAAATCTTTAAATTAATGTCCTGATTGGAAATTTCAATTGGATTGGAATTTAAATTTAAAGAGAATTTAAATTAGTGTCTTGACTAATAAAATGTCTTGACTGGAGAGGGACTAGTAATACCAAATGTTCTACCCTATATTAATACAACCCAAGTGCAAGGTGACACTTTGAAGCTCTGAAATGGTCAAACTTTGTCATTTCTTTTATTAAAACATTCACAACGTTTTCTTATATACCATTCAAGAAGTGAACCAGACCTAATGTAATTTTAGAGAGAGTGTCATTCTTACCTCCAAATTCATAAGTAAGCATTAACCCATTTCAACCATTCCCTACGTTCTCCATGTAGTCAATGTCAATATCCATTTGGCCTTACGGCTGTTGATCATTAAAGACTTCCTTGCTTACACACATACAAATACCATAAATACATTTTTTCATTTGACAAACCCATCAACATGATTGTAGAGCGTTTCAGACTGCTGACCTTTTTTAACCATGGATAGTTTCCATTACATTTGTGTGGCTGCTGCCGTAACATGAATAAAAATAACTCCACCAAAAAGAACTCTGTCGCATGGCATCCGAGTAGTGGATAAAAAATTTACAATATACATACATATATTGGAGGAATTCAACTATGAAACCGAAACAACAATTTATAACAATGGCCGCAAACATTGCGGTAATTGATTACTGTCAATAACATAAAATAATGGAGTTTGCTTTAACGTGATGTTTTAAAATCTACAAAAAAATCAAGCATTTGATTAATTCTATTTTAAATCAACATGTATTTTATTGCAAGGGTTTGGTGAAAATTGGTAAATGTTTGTCAAAATTGATAGTATGTTGAGAAAATGACTACGTACAAAAACTCATAAACTTAGTTAAGTGAAATATATAACACCTCTTCATTTATAAACTTTTCCATTAAAACTTATTTTTAATGAAAAAAAATCAATGAGCGTTCGAACTCACGGGCGATGTGTTAACACCTTTTTGTTACATAGTACCTGTTCGATTTCTATGAACTCATTAGTAAATGTTACATTGGAAAATAAAACAACAATGGTTTTTGTGCTGAAGGCTCTTTTGCTATTGCACTTTCGTTTTTCTTACATCTGCTTTATCATTAGATGTAATATTGTTAAAATAAATAAAACAATATTTAGCTCAAAGAAATAATTGTTTTTGTTGTGTCATAAACATAGCGGCCTCCTTGTTGGCATACAAATGAATAAACAGCAATATTTAGCTCACTCAAAAATAATTGTTTTTATTTTGTCATAAGCAGTGCGACGACAGAAAAAAATATTCAATAGTATAGAGAACTTATTGCGCTCTTTTTATTTTTCTTTATATTGCCCTACCCGTGCCTATTGATGTTAACACATCAAAAAAAATTATCTTGATCCGGATAATGATTGAAAAACGTTAACTTTTTAAGATTGATAAAATAAAAAGAAAATCGGAAGTAATACGCAGACGGTACACGGTAACGCCAATCTCATGGCAATCGTTGTTTCTATTTTGAAACAACAACATCCTATGCATTGGCTTTCAATGAAAGCCTACATAGACACGAAGTTGCGAATATTGATGATTTTGGTAGAGTTTTGTTTTGGATGTTTTCGTGTTGTTGAAACAATTCTCGCTAATTTGAGAATTGCTTATCCCTATAATATGTGATGATATACCTAAATACTTATGGAGAAGGGAGGTGATGATATGTCTTTGTGGGCATGGATATACATAGCTATATTTCCAACCATCCACCAAAATAATCAATTTCACTTCTTCTTCTATAAACTTTTTCTATTAAAAATTAAATGAAAACAAATAATCTGACCGGCTAATTATTGAAAATCTTAAACTTTTAAAGATCGATAAAATAAAAAGAACATCGGATTTTGTTTATTATATTATAATCTTTCTTAACCTTTTCTATTTTTGTATACACAAGCTGCTACGTTTATGCGTTACACTGCATGGAAATTTACCTTCTCAAATATCTGTAAAAAGAATGAGTACACGTATGTACACAAATCACTCGAATATGTTTCAGACTGGTATAGAACACTAAAAATTAAAGATACACATTCTTAATGAAAGAGTACATTTTCGTAATGAAATTTTTCATGAAAAAGCAACCAAAGAATAAATTCATTTAATTACGAATCATATTTCATAAAACATCACTTTAATGAAAATTATTAATTAGGAAATAAAAGCAAAATTCTATGAAACTTTCATAAATCATAATGGAAACATTCATAAATTTGATGAAACTGTTCTTAGGTTGCTTTTCAATGAAATCGTACATAAATGGTAATGAAACTGTTTATAATTTTAATGAATTTTTTGCTTGTTTTTCTTTTTATGACAAAGTTCAAAAACTCTGAAGTGTTCACTAGTAGAATTAACTTTTTCTTAACTTAATATTTTAAGAAAAGGTTCCTCAAATTTAATGCACTACCCCATTTAGGATCTAGACTCAAATTCTCAACAGCGGTTGTTCAGAATTATACTATTGAAACAGTCACTAGGCTAGAAAACTGTAAATGCAATGAGAAATCTTTACTACGCAAATGGTCACAAAAACTTCCAACACCAGGATACATCTGAGAAAAACTCTTGTGCTTATGTAATCAAATTTACGAAAAAATTAATGAATTTATGAACTTCTTCAATGCATCGATCCTAATATAATAATTGTGAGCACATTTATTAAATTTACAAAACTATTCTTAAGTTTATGAAATTTGTTCATAAAATTAATGAAAAAAAGTTTATGAACAGATAATAGGAAAACCAAACAACAATCCAAACACTTACAGACCCATAAGGCTCCGGAGTAATCTAGGGAAAGTGTATGAAAAACTATTCCACACTAGAGTTGAAACGTTTGTTATAAATAACAACATTATCTCTGAAAAACAATTTGTGTTCAAAAAATGACATAGCACTGTTCAGCAAATTGGTAGGATTAAAAACAAAATTTCAACAAATAAACGCTTGAGAAAATCAACTGGTTTAATTCCACTAGATGTCGCAAAAGCATTAGATACAGTGTGGCGCTACGGCCTTCTATACAAATTGACAACTGCTAATATACCAAAATATCTGTGTAAAATAATAGCAGACTTCCTTGAAAATCGTAAATTCGCCGTGTCATTAAATAATAGCATATCTTCATATAAGAATATACCATCGGGTCTTTTGCAAGGTTCCATTTTGTCCCCGATACTTTATTCAATTTTCACCTCGGACTTCAAACCTAATAAAGAAGCTGATGTTGCCTACTATGCAGACGACACCGCACTACTTTCCTGTAGTAAACTCACGAGCGCTCTCATGAACAAAATGGAACTTAGTCTTAAATTATGCAGTATGTATTTCAAAAAATGGAAAATCAAAATCAATCACCTTAAAACTCAGTGCATTATCTTTCCATTTAACAAATCTCCAAAGAGAACCCCATCTCGACAACTACGTTTCGAACGAAACGGCATCAACATCCAAAATGAATTTAAGTATCTCGGAGTAATTTTGGATGAAAATCTTTTGTTTAATAAACATATCAACTCATCATGTGACAAGGAGCTAGAAGCGTTTCGTGCGTTGTGGCCTTTTTTGAATAGACGATCTTTCTTAAGCCAGAAAAATAAGGACCTCATTTTTAAATCCGTTATAAGACCCTGTCTATCATATGTATCTCCTATATGGTACCGATAAGCCAAATGTCACCTAAAACGAATGCAGATCATTCAAAATAAATGTTTGAAAATTATATACAACAAACCTTGGAGATACCCAACATCCTCATTACACAAAGAAACTGGTTACGAACTCTTTGCCGACTTCATTAAAAGATTGAATGAACATTATTTTCTCAAGGTTCAGCAATCTCCTTATTTAGTAATAAGAGAATGTTACGACAACTGATTTATATATGAATATAAACAGCAATTTATCACACTGAAACTATTGTTTTTATAAGCGATTATTATCCTAAATAATATTACTATATACAATTTGTTTTCTAATTTTTGTTTGAATTTTTAATAATGTATCCCAAATAAAGGTTTCCTTATCCTTTTGCCTTTTTATCTGATTTACACAAATTGTATATGTATATATTTAACAACTATTCCTTGCCACAATTGTTGATATATCTATTAGATAAAACTCAAAAATGTATATATATAGCTCTTTATAAGATGTTCATGTATATTTGGATAAATAAAATTTGAAATTGTAAAATTTAGGGATTTTATTTTTCAGTGTATTTTTTGGAGTATAGTCCACAATTTTGAAAACATTTAAATCCTTTTTTCGGTTTATGTGCAATCAAACAATATATAGTTAGCAATTTTCACCACAAGCATAAGCCCATGGTAATCATATATTGGGAATAATCATTATGATCGGATGTCTTCTACGGGGGTTATTCTGTCAAACAACCAGCGGCCGGAACAACTTTTGTATTAGAGCTACCGCGGTTCAAACTCTCGCTCTTTCATTACGTGACTGGGATTTGACGAAATATAGCATAATACCACATTTCATTTAGATCATTAATGTTAAAATATAGATCATTAATGTATGGAAGCTTTTGTATGGAAGGTGCCGGAAGGAGCGGGACAAATTCGATAATTGTCTCCAACTAAATTAACATTTGATTAATGAATGGGGTTAATGTATGAGAAATTCATACTACAAGCTAAGATGTCAGGAGCATTTTATTAATTGAAAAATGGCTGGTCTTTTGTTGGAAATAATAGACAATTCAGTTAAGCACCCTTCACTGGCATGACTTTTTCGAACTCCGTGACAAGTTCATCAGCAGATGCCTAACTACTGTGCCTGAATTGATACCATCGGTTGATCATCAATCGTATATATACAAACTCAATTCTGCAATTTACATGTGCGAATTAGTATCGATCGAAGATCCTTAAGTATCAACATATACTGAAAGGTATTTAATTCCAACAACAAGAAATTGTTTTTGTAATTGTAATGTAATGTAATTGTAACCAAAAATGTACATTTGTCGAATATTTACCCACACCTATGTTAAAGGACATGGCCGTCGGTGGTGCAATGGTTAGTGTGCGCGGCTCTTGTACATGAGATCCTGGGTTCGAACCCTGCTCTGACCACCTTCAAATTTCTTTCGGCGGCGGTCATCTCGCATAGTGACGGCGACACTATCGAGTATATAGCCATGAAAAAGCTTCTCAAAATACCGTTCGGAATCGGTGTAAAACTGTAGGTCCCAATCAGTGAGTGAAAACTGGAAAGCGCACAGCTTAGTGATTGTGAGAAGTTCTCCCCGGTCCCTTCATGGGATGTAATGGGAAACCATTTATTTATTTTTTTATGTTAAAGGACATATCGAAAATAAGAGCTTGAGAAGATACAAGATTTTGTACTAAATTTGTAAATTTCTATAGGAGGTACATATCGCGAGATCTAAGAAGGTTATAACGCTAATTTTCAATCTTAATCTGGGTTCCGGTAAATTATAGAAATTTTGTCCAAAGATATCAAAAGACTCCATACACGATTTAAAAATTGCTCTCGATCAAATAATATATCTCCATTCTTATGGGTGAAGGTATTATACAAGTCAGAGTCAGAACAATTTAGTATAAAATATGGTTTTGCATTTTGAAATCGAATTAATCTAGCAAATCTGGAAGTCAATGGCATCTTGTTTTTGCTCATTCTTTTTACGTTAATATGTGTGCAAAAAAATTGGATTTTGTCAATGTTTAAACTCACCCAAAAAAGTTTGACATTCCCGTTATCAGATTTCCAAGAAAAAAAATTGTGATTGCCGTAATCAGCTCTTCAATACGAAACAACCCTCCAGCACTTCAATACAAAATAAAAATTCCACTTCACCCTATTATGTACGCTGGCATTTCGCTGCGCCACTTTATTATTTGGATCTAAATTACTTGTTGTGTTCGAACAAAGTTTTATGTTACTAAATACTTTCACATTAATTTGTTAGTCCTAATGAGTCATGCACATTTTCCTATTAACGTCTTGGGTATGAAGGGTCATTAAATGAGGGGATAGTTAACTTTTGAAATGGTTAAAATTCTTCTTGCGGATTTACGTGTAATTGGATATGTGTCAATTTAAATTAAAATTTATGTACATTTTTTCTGTCCGTGTTAGCGTCTCTTATTTGAATTTGGAACTTTTTGTTATACGTCTAATGGCTACGAAGAAGTTGAGTGATTAAATTGTCGGAATTGAATACCCAAAAAGTATGCTACTTAAGGATTGTAAAACAGCTTATGACATATGAGCAAAAATTATTCGTGAATTTTTGTGTCCTTTTGTATGGGTAAACGGCGCAAAACGCTATAATTTAATTGTGACATAATGAATTTATTCGTAACAATTTTATGTTAGTCAATTTAAGCGTTTTCATTGAAATTCTGATGGCACGCGTAATATGATGAGTTTTTACATTATTTCAGTTCTTGTTGAAGCGAAAACAAAATTTATGCAAAACTAATTATTAACTTGATTAATTTTTTAATATATGAACTTGGTCCGTTCTTCATTTATTACATTTATGGCATAATTCCGTAATACAAATACAACCCAGCGAAAGTAATGAAAGACGAACCCAAAATCGGAAAGAACGCCCCAAAATTGTATGCTGTAGCTCTGTAATTTCTTGGGGTCCAGCTTACGCAAATTTAAATGGAGAAAATAAAACAAGGTCATTTTAAATTATGATAAGTGCAACAGTTTCCTTTATTTACACAAATTTATCCGACTGACTCAATTTCGCCGCAAAGCATCTACGTATCAGTTAGAATTTGTACGTCATTTCGAAGCTTCGTGATACTTCTACCAACAGCGCCTCGAATTCGTTGTTTTTTATAGCAGTTATAACTTGTCGACAGCCGTTTGTCATCTGTTTTGGTACTTTCGAACTACTGGTATTGGAGAGATCGCAGAATAGCATTATCTGTTCTGGAATATTCCAAAAACTGATAGGGGTGATACTGCTGTTGGAAATGGCAGCCTACGTTTAGATATAAGCAACATTATCAAGAGTAACAAGTTGTAGTATAAACCACCCTCTTTGTTAACATTCAAAAGTTAGTGTGACTAACGGTTTATTAAGCCAACCAGGCAAAGCGTTTGTCGTAACAATAGTATCATACATACCGTCGTTGGTTCAATTCCTACACTTGCCACCTCTCCTAGTGGCTCCGACGTTATTGAGTAGGGTGTTTTGAAAACCGAATTTTTGGAATTTCAATCGTAGGGGGTATCAAAAGATGAGTATTGAAAACCGGATTATGGGAACATTGCACTTTCTTTTATTCGAGGGTTCACGATGAAAAATCCCTCGTTTTTTTGTTGTTTGGATGCAAATATAACGTGTGTTTGGAGCTTGTCGCAAATATAGTATACTTGTGTCCAAACATATTGTGTTTGCTATTCAATATTACATGTTTGCGACGCAATGATTAATATGTTAGAATATATGTGTTTGCGACCCACATATATTTATGATTATGATACAAATACAGCTGTGTTTGATGCACTGTAGATTCCCTCTCGAGAGCAAGAGTGTAAAAGAGGGAAAACGAGAGTCAATATTGTAAGTGTGTATCTGTTTTTTTGCATTACTCTATAAGTCAGTGATTCATAAATATTCCTGAATGTGCAAGTAAAT
The DNA here is from genome assembly GCA_963931995.1 of Phaonia tiefii. Classification (NCBI taxonomy): domain Eukaryota; kingdom Metazoa; phylum Arthropoda; class Insecta; order Diptera; family Muscidae; genus Phaonia; species Phaonia tiefii. The sequence goes on from OZ008367.1 coordinate 125,746,377, forward strand.
TGCAAATGAAATCAGTGTTTCTTACTCTGTCATGGGACAGAGGATATCAAAAGCGCTTGATCAGTGAAAAAGAATAAACAAAAGCCTCGTATGTATATGTATTGTTTTCGTATACATATGTAGCTGTGCTATGAAAGTGAGAAACGATTTTGAGGAAATAAACTGGTAAGGGCAACAACTTGAAGCCATTTGTCTGTCCGACCCGTTACTGAGAAAATTGGAACGACGGACCATTTATGAAATATAATAAAAAAATCACAAAAAATAAATGCACGCTTGGCTTGCATGATCTAGATTTTTATATAAGTATATTGTTTGTGTACTAACTCATAGTAATAGCTGAAACCTTCCGAAAAGAAAAACGTGAGAGACAACAAAGAAAGGAGAAGCAAAAGAGCAGTAGATTCTCACTTCATGAATAAGAAACAACTAATGCATTCAATGCAAGTAAATGTAAAAAGGGCCGTTATAACTTTTTTAATTTTTTGAACTAATTATTTACAAATGTGAATTTATTTTGATAAAATTAGTTATAATAAATAACACATATACCTTGAAATCAAAGAATAATTCGTTTCTAAATATTATTATGTTTAGGAGGAAATGCGCCTTTGTTTCAACTTAGGTTTATGAAGGTTTGGGGGAAACACGCGAATACTTCCACGTAAGTATATGGACGTTTGGGATGAGTAACGCATATGTTTCCACGTTAAAGCATACATGTTTGCCAGTATATATGCTACAGTTTGCATTTAAATACAAGTGAGTTTGCGAGTTGCAAACATATGAATAGTAAGCATATTTATATGCTGAAAAAACGACCCTGCAACATATTGCGGCACTATGTATATTTTTGCAAACAATATTTTCATGAATTGAAGATCTATTGCTGTTCTGTTTCTTTGTTATCTGTCACGATTTTGTTTTCAGCAGTTCTCAACAACCAAAGTCTCATTTGGGTCACAAAATCACATGTGTGTTACAACAGATTAGTCAATGTGTCTCGAACATGTATATTGAACAGCAAAAATAATGTGTTTGAACACAAGTATGTGTACTACATTTGTGACAAGCTATAAACACTTTATATTTGCATCCAAACAACAAAAGAGACGGGTTGAAATATATATATTTTCCAAATAATGGCACTGCATTTTTTCACGGCAGCAGTTTGAAGTCTTGATCAAGTATTGGCCTTCAGAGTTTTCGCGTATATCTCATTCTAGTTCGCGAAGTAGTTTCTAATTATATTTGCTGTTATATTTTATACTATTTTCATAATTTGTTTCTAATAAATAATATATATAATATAATATGTATAAATAGTATTACTTTTCACAATTTGTCAAAATATTTTCATTTTAATTTGTATTGATGTTTGTTTGTTATAATTAATATAAAAACTTTCCTGAAGAAGATTTCCAAAGGAAATCGAAATATCGAAAAAACAAAAAAAGTTTTATGAAATCTGGAGAGACCTTAAGCTGCAATAATTAAGCGAGAATACTATTTTCATGTAAAAACAAATTGAAGTAAATTGAAAATGCAATTGAAAAGTTGGAAAGGAGAACTATGTCTGATCCAATTTTCAAAATACTGCCGTAAAAAAACATTCCATCAAAATTTTGAAAATATATTTGACTGTTTCTTGTCATCTTGATTTGCCGTTTGAGCCCCATATTGACCAAAAAAAGTTGTTATCGTGAACAGCCCTAATGATCGCCCTTGCCACCAGACGAGTTGGCGCCGTCAACTTTGCGCGAGTGGCATCGGCATCTCGATTACTTCGGTGCTTCTTCTTGTTTTTTATTGTATTAAAACATCAACAAAGCAGCCACAAGCACACGAGCCGGCAAATAAATAATTTTAAATTAACCCTAAAAAGTTAGTGTTTTTTTTTTATATTTGGTGCTTTCGGGTGAATATTCAAGTGTGGGAATAAGTCGTCCATAAGGGCAAATAAGCACCACCATCATATCAACAACCAGTGTGGGTGAAGGAAGTCTGTGACAGTGAAGCAGCCGCCCCAGCAATTTCAGCAACACCCAGGGACACTAGTTGCCGGAACAGCTCCATCAACCCATATCAAGGCAAGGCTACCAGCGAGGTAAACATTTGGTCCAAAGTGGAGTGTGTGAGAATATTTGAAGTACGGTGTGGAAAAACAAGAAAGAGTCTAATAATAGGAAAAATTGAACAATAAATTTCAGAAGTGGCTCAGAAAATTTAAGGTTAGCCACGGTGATTTTTTTAAACAATCGTCAAGCGGATTGCAGTACCGTTTTTTCAAATATTGTTGCACAAAGTCAAACAAATATATGTACATATACACCTCACATAGCAAGTCCGCTAGAGAACAACAAAACATGAATATTATATGAAACATATGCAAAGTGAAGTTGTTGTTTATGATTTACGTTGCTCAGCACATAGTCAAAAGAAAATAGAGAAGACAAATCTTGCGGTGAGACAGTGGTGGCTCATTAGACGCAACTTTTGGATTTTTTTGACGTGCTTGAAGATAATTGAAAGTGTTGGCCAATAACATAAACAGAAAAAATCTTGCGGTTATATGAGACAGTGGTGGCTCATTATACGCAACTTTTGGATTTTTTAACTTGCTTTTTGATGATTAAAAGTGTTGGCCAATAACATAAATAGAAAAAATCTTGCGGTTATATGAGACAGTGGTGGCTCATTATACGCAACTTTTGGATTTTTTTTTGACTTGCTTGATGAAAATTAAAAGTGTTGGCCAATAACATAAATAGTGGAAAAGAAAATCTTGCGGTTCTATGAGGCAGTGGTGGCGCAATATACGCAACTTTTAGAGCTTTTTTTCTCGTTCTTGAAAATAATAAAAAGCATTGGCCAGTAGCTGAAAAAAAATAAATAAATTGTTTTTTGTCGGTGCGAATTTGCGAAGAGACAAACAAGGGAAATTGTGATTTGCTAAAATAAAAAGAGTTTGTTGTTCCTTTGCTACAGTGGTGGCTCGCTGTATACGTATAGCTACAGTGAAGCAAGATTTGTTGGTCATATTTGGGTTTCTATTTTTTCTCATTTTCGTGATTGCTATTTATGAGTGCTTCTAGACAAGCCAAAATATGTCGGCACTTGAGAAATATTTGCATGCAGCTGTGAAGAAGATTTCACAGATTATACTGCGGAGGCTATAGAATTTGAGAAAAATGAATTAAGTAAAGTTTGGACCAGATATAAGAAACTATATGATGAGTGTTGTTCAGGAAGCTTAGATAAAGAAAAGGAGCTAACCGTGGTTCAAGCAAGGCATACACAGGCCCGTAGGGCACATGTAAAATGCATAAATTATATTGCAAAGGCAAAGAAGAACTTGCCCATAGAAAAAAGTGCTGCGCCTAGTACAGTGGTTCCCAATCATGGGGTTTCGGTACCCCCATGTGACATTGGAGTGTTTCATGGTGACTATATCTAGTGGCCCACATTTCGGGACATGTTTAGCGCCATTTACATAAACAATCAGAGACTTAGCCCAGTGGAAAAACTTTTTTATCTTTTTCAAAAGACAGATGGGGAAGATAGGGAAATTAATCGCAATATTTCAATCACGGCCGAAAATTTTGAAATTGCGTGGCAAAATTTGAAAACGCAATATGAGAACAAACGAGTTCTGATAAATACTCAGTTAAAATCGTTGTTCAATTTAGCCTCTTGCAGAGAAGATTCCGCTCAAGAAGTGAAAAGGCTCCAAAGGGAGATTTACAATTGTATGTCTGTCCTCAAATTATATGACATTGATATTGAGTCATTGGACCCAGTTTTCGTTTTCCAATGTTCGTCGCGATTATCAGAGCGGACATTGAATTTGTGGGAACAATCGGTGAAGAAGAAAACAGAGATTCCCAAATGGAAAGAATTAAATAATTTTTTGACCGATCGATATCACGCACTCGAGAGTGTGTCGGATATTACTGCAGCGAGCAGTCAAATGCCCAATCGGTGAGTGACGCAAGTCAACAAAATTTCAGAAGCCATGACAGAATAAAGCTCATCATAGTGGATGTGACTCAATGTAAGTTGTGCAGGGATTCCCATGCGATTAGCACTTGCAGAAAAATTTCTGAAAATGGACAACAGGAATAGAGTTTCAGTATTGAGGAAATTTAAATACTGCTTTAATTGCTTGAATGTTGGTCACATGTACAATAATTGCACAAGCAATAATTGTTGCTCAAAATGTAAGAAGAAGCATCACACTCTTCTACATAGGGAAGCTACGACAAAATCATATCAAGGTCAGTCGAGTACCCCAGCTCACGGTACAGTACAGCACACCACAAACAATATACAGTCCACAGAAGCCCCTGGTCCATCGGGAAGCTTTCAGTCACACCACACAGTGGTATCAAAACAAGTCATGTTCGCCACAGCATGGGTAAATGTTATTTGTCGTGGTTCTGAATAAAAGTTGAGAGCCCTAATAGACCCATGCTCAGACGAAAGTTTTGTGTCAGGAAAAATATAAAAATTATTAAAGTTGCCCACTGTACCGGTACCAGCAGAGGTAACGGGCTTGAACGGTGAGATCGTAAGCAGATGCGATCGTAAGGCCCATTTTAAAGTTGTGTCGATTCACAATTCGAATTCAGCACTTAATGTGGGAGCACTTGTTGTAGCTCGGGTGACTGGAAACATACCCCCACACACATTTCACCCAATAGAGGTAGACAAATTGCCAAAACTGGATTATGCGGATCCAGATTTTTACAAAAGCGGTCAAATCGACAATTTGTTTGGAGGCGATTTATATCCAGAGATATTGAAAAATGGTGTTCAGCGAGTTATTTTGGGGACTTCAGTAGCTCAAAATACCCAACCATTAGAGGAGCCCCCTTTTCAACAATTAATGTTGCTCATTTCACTAAAGTGTTCATTGACGAACAGTTGTCCAAGTTTTGGGAGTTAGAAGAGGTAGCTCATAATCAATTGTTATCACAAGAGGATAAGGATTGTGAAGAAATCTACCGTTCTACTACAGTACGAAATACTGAAGGGAGAAATATAGTGAGTCTGCCCCTCAAGAGTGATATTTCAAAACTGGGCCCAAGTAGACATATAGCGTTGCGTCAATTTGAACGAAATGAGAAGTCTATGTTGCGTAGACCAGAAATTAAGGCTCAATACGATGAGGTAATTAAAGATTATTTGAACCTCGGACATATGGAGAAAATTAAAATGTCTGAAAGTGGTCCTGAGTATTATCTGCCTCATCACGCTGTATATAAACCTGAAAGTGCGACAACGAAGCTGAGGGTTGTATATAATGCCTCAAGTCTGACAGCTAGTGGAGTTAGTCTAAATGACTTATTATACGTTGGTCCAACCCTTCAGAGCAGTCTTGTGTCGCTCATAACAAAATGGCGTCTATACAAATACGTGTTTAGTGCTGACATCACTAAAATGTATAGACAAATACTTGTGAAGCCAGAGCACGCGTCTTATCAAGGGCTATTATATCGTAGCTCTGAAGATAACGAAATTTGCGACTATAGGCTCAATACGGTCACTTTTGGAGTGAACTGCGCCCCGTATTTGGCTCTTAGAACTCTGCTGCAACTAGCAGACGATGAAGAAAAGCGTTTCCCAATCGGTGCTCAGATTCTTCATAGCTCAATGTACGTGGATGATGTTCTATACGGGGCTAACACAATTTCTGATGAATTACTGGCACGTGACCAGCTGATCGCTATATTGAAATGCGGTGGATTTGAACTGCGACAATGGACGTCAAATTGCGCCAAAATATTGGAAGGTTTACCCCCTGAAAATATACTGTGCTCTTCGTTTATACAGTTAGACGATGGTAGCACAACAAAAACCCTCGGCTTGAGGTGGAACGCATCTACTGATGAATTTTATTTTGCGACAGAGAAAATTAAGCTGAAAGGATCATACACGAGGAGAGAAGTACTCTCAGTTATTGCTAGACTCTTTGATCCAACGGGTTGGTTAGCTCCTATAATTGTCAAAGCAAAAGTCCTAATTCAGCAGATGTGGCTCGATAAAGGCGGCCGGGATGACCCAATTAGCGCGATTTCGTTGAAAAAATGGCTTTCGTTCATATCAACCTTCAACGATATTGATAAAATCAAGATACCGCGATGGATCGGTTATTCGCCTGAATGCAGCGTTGAGTTGCACGCATTTTGTGACTCTTCGGAGCTCGCATATGCGGCGTCGCTATATATAAAGGTAAAATGTGGCGAAGACGTTACCACAAATATTTTAGTATCAAAAACTAAGGTGGCTCCGATCAAGAAAATAACCTTGCAACGCTTGGAATTAAGCGGAGCGGTTTTATTAGCAAAACTAGTGGAAAAAGAAGTTCCAGTACTCAATTTGAAAGCCTTTTCATTGTTTTTGTGGTCCGACGCTACAATTGTATTAGCCTGGCTCAAAAAATCGTCTTGCAATTGGAAAACATTCGTAGCACATCGAGTTGGAACAATTTTAGAGAAAGTTGGAAACAAAAACTGGTATCATGTAGCCTCTGAAGATAATCCCGCAGATTTAGCAACCCAGGGGCTGATCCCTGAGGAACTAAAACATAACCCGTTATGGTGGCACGGTCGTGATTGGCTTGCCAGAAGTAGTTCTCAGTGGCCCTCTAACAGCACAGAGTTCGAGACGACAGAAGAAATGAAAAATTTACAAGTTCATTTTGCTAAATCAACGGAGCAAGATGATATTTTAAATCGGTTCTCTAATTGGGCTCACGCGATTCACGTGATAGCATATATGTTCCGATTTGCTAACAAGACCAGGCGTAAAACAGAGCCCTCTCAATACGAATCGTTAAAAATTTCGGCTACGGAATTATTATTCGTAAAAAATCGGCTCACGTTACTGTCGCAACGGGTTTATTTTGAGCGAGAATACAAATGTTTGTCCAAAAGAACGAAAATCGATTCTTGTAGCTCTATTCTGACACTTACACCGTTTTTGGACAAGGACGGTTTAATTCGTGCCAACGGTAGCCTAGGCTCAACGAAAAGTGTATCTTGGTATTCCACGGTGGCCCGCAATTAGTACTGAATACTGTTCGACAGGAGTGTTGGAAACTCAAGGCGAAAAATCTGATAAAAACGTGCATCAATAATTGCAAACCCTGCGTTTTATATCGAAAACGTCTGCAAGGTCAAATTATGGGCGAACTTCCCGCTGAAAGGACCGAGTTTAGTCGGCCCTTCACGAATACCGGCGTCGATTTCGCAGGCTTCTTCGAGCTTAAGAGCTTTACTGGCAGATATATCAAGATTACAAAGGGGTCCGCTAATGTATTCGTGTGTTTTTCGACGAAAGCTATCAACCTAGAAGTCGTAAGCGATCTGTCCACTCCTGCGTTTCTAGCTGCTTTGGCCAGATTTATTTCTCGGCGTGGTTGTCCCAACAAAATCTTCTCTGATGATGGTAGAATCTTTGTTGGCTCATCAAGACAAATTGATGCAGATTTCGTTGCCCATATCAAAGAGCTTCGCGATGATGCTGTGTGTAAATACGGGCATCAAAACCTAACATGGCATTTACTCCCGCCGCCGCACCCCATATGGGGGGTCTGTGGGAAGCGGGTGTCAACAGTGTTAAAATGCACATGAAAAAGACGACCGGGCAGATAAAACATACGTTTGAGGAGTTTTCCACTCTTCTAGCGGCCATTGAGGCATGTCTCAATTCGCGCCCACTGTCGGCCCTCTCTAAAGACGTTAGCGAACTTTCAGCTCTAACGTCAGCACATTTTTTAATCGGCTCCTCTATGCTGACCCCTGCTGCTCCTGAAGAGTTGGGAACCCCTGACTCTATTCTAAACCGTTGGCGCAAGCTCAAAGCACTTCAACAAGAATTCTGCCGACGCTGCAAAGAGGAATACTTAAACGAATTGCATAAACGCACTAAATGGAAAAACCCTCAAATCGACCTGGAAGAGGGAGATCTTGTCGTTTTAAGAAACGAACCTTTATGCCCCACTGATTGGCGCCTAGGCCGTGTCACTAAAGTCTTCCATGGCGTAGACGGCCGAGTTCGTGTAGCCGATCTGAAAACTCAGAATGGCTCAATCTCAAGGCCAATTCACAAACTCGTACTTCTTCCTCGTAGTTCATTATGACTGGTCGTAATTTTCTTGTCTAACATAGTCCGTAGCTCCTTACTATCGTCACTTACTAATTGCATATTTCCATACTTACAGTTAATCGCAATGCAACCCTGGTTGTTCAATGAGAACTACGCCTGCGTGCTATGTGGGCGCTTGCATGCCATACGGCAATGCACCCGGTTCCAAGTCATGATGGTGGAACAGAAATTGCGTGCGGTGGCAGAGCACGGATTGTGTACGAACTGCCTTGCATAGTCACACAGACGCATCGTATGCCGGATCCTCGATCGGTGTAAGAAATGTCTACAAGACCATAATACCTGGCTGCACCCTCTGTCACCAAATCATCTGTGGCTCAAAATGTCGGCATCGGTAAATGTCAAAATCGGACACGAAGACTATACGTTCGCGCGAGTCCGCATCGACCCTAATGCCGCACGGTCCTTGGTGATGAAGAGAGAGGTGGAAAGGTTGCGGTGCCCAGTTGTGCGGGGCCGTGCCTGTATAACGCTGGAACACCGACTTCACGATGATTGGCAGCTGGAGGTAACATGCGCAATAGAAGACGTAAACGGTCATAATTTAGTGGCCCAAATATATAGAGCACCTGAACGCCTCAGAGTGCCTGCCCATAAAGAGGCCGACCCAATGTGGAACCATCGCCGCCCAGTCCATATCATCCTGGGAGCCGATGTAGCCTGTCGCCTTCTAATTGGACCAGCTGTGGGACGCCCCGATAATCTGCTCCGCCAAAATACAAAATTTGGGGAGACATTCTTCGGAGTAGCAGAAAAGGTGCGAGAGGAGGATTTGGCACCATGAATAACTGAATTGTCACTTTGTCTCCATTATTTCCTATTTAAATTTTACATATTTTTTTTATTGTTATTACATTTCCATAAATGAACTGTAGTATTATTTACATAAATTAATGAATTAATTAGAAAAAAAATAAGTTTGCGTGGCCCATTATTTAATTTGCACTTCCTGCAAGGCGGGGAGTATGATATCGTGTACAGCCCTAATGATCGCCCTTGCCACCAGACGAGTTGGCGCCGTCAACTTTGAGCGAGTGGCATCGGCGTCTCGCTTACTTCGGTGCTTCTTCTTGTTTTTTATTGTATTAAAAATCAACAAAGCAGCCACAAGCACACGAGCCGGTAAATAAATAATTTTAAATTAACTCTAAAAAGTTAGAGTTTTTTTTATATTTGGTGCTTTCGGGTGAATATTCAAGTGTGGGAATAAGTCGTCCATAAGGACAAACAACCACCACCATCATATCAACAACCAGTGTGGGTGAAGGAAGTCTGCGACAGTGAAGCAGCCGCCCCAGCAATCTCAGCAACACCCAGGGACAGCAACACCCAGGGACAAATAAAATGGAATACTTTTTACACTAAGTATGAAAATAATGTCATTTAAATGACCTCCGTTTTCAGCTCCGTAATGATGGGCTCGTTTTAGAGCATTTCCCATAACATCATTCAAAATTTGTGGCTATAGGCTTCGAATTTCTGCAACACTGTTGGCCTTAAGTTCAAGGATTGTCTCGAGCCTGTTTACATATACTCGCTCCTTCAAATAACAGCAAAGAAATGTGTCGGGTGCTGACAAATCTGACAAAACTCTCCAACAATTTTACTTAAAAGAGTCATTGTGTCTAGGGCAGTGTGTGCAGTGGCTCGATCCTACTAAAACCACATCTCAGGTCTATCAAACCGATACCGCTCAGCACAGCAGCATCTTCCATCTCCATTTTCGAAGAAGTAATGCCCAATGCTATTTTCAGATATAATGCCACACCATACTGTACACCTAATGGGGTGCAATTGGCGTTGATGAATGGGTCTTCGATTTTCGGAACCCCACAACCTACAGTTCTGCTTATTAACAAAGCCCTACAAGTGAAAATAGGCTTCATCACTCATAATCAGATTTCCAATAAAGTTGATTTAATTTTAAATATTAAAATTCTATTATTCTGGTTCTTTGTTCAGATCTGAATGTCTCTATTATTCATTTTCCAGGTGTTATGTATAAGTATATAATCCGAAAAAAAAATCGACAAAGCTATAAGATCAGATCGGATAATTTTTCTGCAGATATAATTCGCAAAGATTAACTTAGGCTGTAACTATAGCAGTTAGTCCAGTGAGAGCGATGAGATACCACATGACATTTTATTCCCTAATATTAAGAAGAAGGTTAATTAATATTTACTATTGAAATGCGGTGGATTTGAACTGCGACAATGGACGTCAAATTGCGCCAAAATATTGGAAGGTTTACCCCCTGAAAATATACTGTGCTCTTCGTTTATACAGTTAGACGATGGTAGCACAACAAAAACCCTCGGCTTGAGGTGGAACGCATCTACTGATGAATTTTATTTTGCGACAGAGAAAATTAAGCTGAAAGGATCATACACGAGGAGAGAAGTACTCTCAGTTATTGCTAGACTCTTTGATCCAACGGGTTGGTTAGCTCCTATAATTGTCAAAGCAAAAGTCCTAATTCAGCAGATGTGGCTCGATAAAGGCGGCCGGGATGACCCAATTAGCGCGATTTCGTTGAAAAAATGGCTTTCGTTCATATCAACCTTCAACGATATTGATAAAATCAAGATACCGCGATGGATCGGTTATTCGCCTGAATGCAGCGTTGAGTTGCACGCATTTTGTGACTCTTCGGAGCTCGCATATGCGGCGTCGCTATATATAAAGGTAAAATGTGGCGAAGACGTTACCACAAATATTTTAGTATCAAAAACTAAGGTGGCTCCGATCAAGAAAATAACCTTGCAACGCTTGGAATTAAGCGGAGCGGTTTTATTAGCAAAACTAGTGGAAAAAGAAGTTCCAGTACTCAATTTGAAAGCCTTTTCATTGTTTTTGTGGTCCGACGCTACAATTGTATTAGCCTGGCTCAAAAAATCGCCTTGCAATTGGAAAACATTCGTAGCACATCGAGTTGGAACAATTTTAGAGAAAGTTGGAAACAAAAACTGGTATCATGTAGCCTCTGAAGATAATCCCGCAGATTTAGCAACCCAGGGGCTGATCCCTGAGGAACTAAAACATAACCCGTTATGGTGGCACGGTCCTGATTGGCTTGCCAGAAGTAGTTCTCAGTGGCCCTCTAACAGCACAGAGTTCGAGACGACAGAAGAAATGAAAAATTTACAAGTTCATTTTGCTAAATCAACGGAGCAAGATGATATTTTAAATCGGTTCTCTAATTGGGCTCACGCGATTCACGTGATAGCATATATGTTCCGATTTGCTAACAAGACCAGGCGTAAAACAGAGCCCTCTCAATACGAATCGTTAAAAATTTCGGCTACGGAATTATTATTCGTAAAAAATCGGCTCACGTTACTGTCGCAACGGGTTTATTTTGAGCGAGAATACAAATGTTTGTCCAAAAGAACGAAAATCGATTCTTGTAGCTCTATTCTGACACTTACACCGTTTTTGGACAAGGACGGTTTAATTCGTGCCAACGGTCGCCTAGGCTCAACGAAAAGTGTATCTTGGTATTCCACGGTGGCCCGCAATTAGTACTGAATACTGTTCGACAGGAGTGTTGGAAACTCAAGGCGAAAAATCTGATAAAAACGTGCATCAATAATTGCAAACCCTGCGTTTTATATCGAAAACGTCTGCAAGGTCAAATTATGGGCGAACTTCCCGCTGAAAGGACCGAGTTTAGTCGGCCCTTCACGAATACCGGCGTCGATTTCGCAGGCTTCTTCGAGCTTAAGAGCTTTACTGGCAGATATATCAAGATTACAAAGGGGTCCGCTAATGTATTCGTGTGTTTTTCGACGAAAGCTATCAACCTAGAAGTCGTAAGCGATCTGTCCACTCCTGCGTTTCTAGCTGCTTTGGCCAGATTTATTTCTCGGCGTGGTTGTCCCAACAAAATCTTCTCTGATGATGGTAGAATCTTTGTTGGCTCATCAAGACAAATTGATGCAGATTTCGTTGCCCATATCAAAGAGCTTCGCGATGATGCTCTGTGTAAATACGGGCATCAAAACCTAACATGGCATTTACACCCGCCGCCGCACCCCATATGGGGGGTCTGTGGGAAGCGGGTGTCAACAGTGTTAAAATGCACATGAAAAAGACGACCGGGCAGATAAAACATACGTTTGAGGAGTTTTCCACTCTTCTAGCGGCCATTGAGGCATGTCTCAATTCGCGCCCACTGTCGGCCCTCTCTAAAGACGTTAGCGAACTTTCAGCTCTAACGTCAGCACATTTTTTAATCGGCTCCTCTATGCTGACCCCTGCTGCTCCTGAAGAGTTGGGAACCCCTGACTCTATTCTAAACCGTTGGCGCAAGCTCAAAGCACTTCAACAAGAATTCTGCCGACGCTGCAAAGAGGAATACTTAAACGAATTGCATAAACGCACTAAATGGAAAAACCCTCAAATCGACCTGGAAGAGGGAGATCTTGTCGTTTTAAGAAACGAACCTTTATGCCCCACTGATTGGCGCCTAGGCCGTGTCACTAAAGTCTTCCATGGCGTAGACGGCCGAGTTCGTGTAGCCGATCTGAAAACTCAGAATGGCTCAATCTCAAGGCCAATTCACAAACTCGTACTTCTTCCTCGTAGTTCATTATGACTGGTCGTAATTTTCTTGTCTAACATAGTCCGTAGCTCCTTACTATCGTCACTTACTAATTGCATATTTCCATACTTACAGTTAATCGCAATGCAACCCTGGTTGTTCAATGAGAACTACGCCTGCGTGCTATGTGGGCGCTTGCATGCCATACGGCAATGCACCCGGTTCCAAGTCATGATGGTGGAACAGAAATTGCGTGCGGTGGCAGAGCACGGATTGTGTACGAACTGCCTTGCATAGTCACACAGACGCATCGTATGCCGGATCCTCGATCGGTGTAAGAAATGTCTACAAGACCATAATACCTGGCTGCACCCTCTGTCACCAAATCATCTGTGGCTCAAAATGTCGGCATCGGTAAATGTCAAAATCGGACACGAAGACTATACGTTCGCGCGAGTCCGCATCGACCCTAATGCCGCACGGTCCTTGGTGATGAAGAGAGAGGTGGAAAGGTTGCGGTGCCCAGTTGTGCGGGGCCGTGCCTGTATAACGCTGGAACACCGACTTCACGATGATTGGCAGCTGGAGGTAACATGCGCAATAGAAGACGTAAACTACGGTCATAATTTAGTGGCCCAAATATATAGAGCACCTGAACGCCTCAGAGTGCCTGCCCATAAAGAGGCCGACCCAATGTGGAACCATCGCCGCCGCCCAGTCCATATCATCCTGGGAGCCGATGTAGCCTGTCGCCTTCTAATTGGACCAGCTGTGGGACGCCCCGGTAATCTGCTCCGCCAAAATACAAAATTTGGGGAGACATTCTTCGGAGTAGCAGAAAAGGTGCGAGAGGAGGATTTGGCACCATGAATAACTGAATTGTCACTTTGTCTCCATTATTTCCTATTTAAATTTTACATATTTTTTTTATTGTTATTACATTTCCATAAATGAACTGTAGTATTATTTACATAAATTAATGAATTAATTAGAAAAAAAAATAAGTTTGCGTGGCCCATTATTTAATTTGCACTTCCTGCAAGGCGGGGAGTATGATATCGTGTACAGCCCTAATGATCGCCCTTGCCACCAGACGAGTTGGCGCCGTCAACTTTGAGCGAGTGGCATCGGCGTCTCGCTTACTTCGGTGCTTCTTCTTGTTTTTTATTGTATTAAAAATCAACAAAGCAGCCACAAGCACACGAGCCGGCAAATAAATAATTTTAAATTAACTCTAAAAAGTTAGAGTTTTTTTTTATATTTGGTGCTTTCGGGTGAATATTCAAGTGTGGGAATAAGTCGTCCATAAGGACAAACAACCACCACCATCATATCAACAACCAGTGTGGGTGAAGGAAGTCTGCGACAGTGAAGCAGCCGCCCCAGCAATCTCAGCAACACCCAGGGACAAACAAAATGGAATACTTTTTACACTAAGTATGAAAATAATGTCATTTAAATGACCTCCGTTTTCAGCTCCGTAATGATGGGCTCGTTTTAGAGCATTTCCCATAAAATCATTCAAAATTTGTGGCTATAGGCTTCGAATTTCTGCAACACTGTTGGCCTTAAGTTCAAGGATTGTCTCGAGCCTGTTTACATATACTCGCTCCTTCAAATAACAGCAAAGAAATGTGTCGGGTGCTGACAAATCTGACAAAACTCTCCAACAATTTTACTTAAAAGAGTCATTGTGTCTAGGGCAGTGTGTGCAGTGGCTCGATCCTACTAAAACCACATCTCAGGTCTATCAAACCGATACCGCTCAGCACAGCAGCATCTTCCATCTCCATTTTCGAAGAAGTAATGCCCAATGCTATTTTCAGAAATAATGCCACACCATACTGTACACCTAATGAGGTGCAATTGGCGTTGATGAATGGCTCTTCGATTTTCGGAACCCCACAACCTACAGTTCTGCTTATTAACAAAGCCCTACAAGTGAAAATAGGCTTCATCACTCATAATCAGATTTCCAATAAAGTTGATTTAATTTTAAATATTAAAATTCTATTATTCTGGTTCTTTGTTCAGATCTGAATGTCTCTATTATTCATTTTCCAGGTGTTATGTATAAGTATATAATCCGAAAAAAAAATCGACAAAGCTATAAGATCAGATCGGATCATTTTTCTGCAGATATAATTCGCAAAGATTAACTTAGGCTGTAACTATAGCAGTTAGTCCAGTGAGAGCGATGAGATACCACATGACATTTTATTCCCTAATATTAAGAAGAAGGTTTATTAATATTTACTAGTTGAATGTCAGTTGCAACAAAAAAGGTATTAGATCCTACACAAATGACAAGGGAAGGAATGCATTAGCATTAAACACGCTCTCCTACTTTTACCCATTCCCGCTGATCCCTCAGAAATCATCAGCTAAGATTGCTAGGCCGTCTGTCTGTTTGTCAAATAGTGTCTAGTGATCAAAGCCAATAACAGAGAAATGCTCATTCTAGCATACCAACTACAGGTTGGCTGATGAAAGCCGCTACCAAAAAAAATTTAATAAATTTTTCTCTATTTAATGAATTTATAAGAGGAAGAGGACGGAAACATATTGAACTATCTTTTCATGTCTTACGAGGCCCATTTCTATTTAAACGGCAACATAATCAAACAAAATTGTCAAATATGGAGTGCTTCCAACCCACAGATACTATATTAGACGGAATTGCATCCACTTCGTGTCACAGTCTGGTGTGCAGTTTCATCACCCTGCATTGCCGGGTCCTACATCTTCGAAGAAAACCGTCACACCGT
Source organism: Phaonia tiefii (assembly GCA_963931995.1). Classification (NCBI taxonomy): domain Eukaryota; kingdom Metazoa; phylum Arthropoda; class Insecta; order Diptera; family Muscidae; genus Phaonia; species Phaonia tiefii. The sequence continues at coordinate 125,761,863 of OZ008367.1, forward strand.
TACGGTTACTGGGGACCGTTACTTGAGCATGTTGAGAGAGTTTTTCTATTCAGAATTTCTCCGAATGAGAATTTCTTTCAGCTCTGTATGGTTTCAACAAGATGGTGCAACTCCTCATATAGCCCGGCCTGTTATGACAGAATTGCGAGGAAAATTTCGCAATAAGCTGATATCCAGAAACTCCACATTCCGTTGGCCCTCCAGGTCACCTGACCATACTGCATCTGACTTTTTCTTGTGTGGATATTGCAAAGAGGAAGTCTACAAAGCAAAACCAATAAATTTGAATGAACTAAAGCAACCCATTCGAGAAACAATTGCAGCTACTCCTGTCTCAACTCTCTAAGCAGTAATGAAGATTTTGACAGCAAAGATTTTGAAATTAACCATTGAACAACAAAAGTTTATAAAATAAATCACTGAGAGGAAAGTTTTCGAAAAGAAGCCGTTGACACCAAAGGTTTCTAAAAGAGAAAACTCTGACAACACTGATTTCTAAAAGATACGGGGACGGATCAATAAGTCCGTGACTTTTCGAACTTCCCTCGTAGTTATATGAAATGGAACACTGCTCCCAACAAGTACCACCTGTTAATAGACTACTACTGTCAAATTTTGACCAAGTTCCGTCATTTACTTTGCGTTTAACAGCTGTTCAAAACATACAACCTAGTGCATTTTTTAAAAAATGGAAAAATGGAAATTTCACTTGCTCATTAAATATAATTTTTGCGCACAAAAACCGTCAATCAAACCAAGGATAACCTTGATAAAATACTATGGGGACTTTGTACCATCGATTTCAATAGTAAAAAAAAGTGGTCCATTGACTTTGGTTGTCGTCGCATAAGAACAAATGACGCTGAACGTTCTGGACGACCAATTGATGTCAATACACCCGAAAATGTCGAAAAAATCCACGATATAGTGTTTCCCTATAGAAGAGTAAAAGTGTGTGAGATTGTTGATGCCATAGGCATTTAATATGGCACTGTGGTTTCGATTTTAAATCATCAGTTGAGTTTAAGAAAGCTGTCTGCAAGATGGGTGCCGCGTTTGCTCTGAATTGACCATATACGTAATCGTGTGATAACTTCAAAGGATTGTTGGGGTCGGCCGGCGACGACCCTAAAAAGGTCCACTTTATATTTCCCTCAAAGAGTGAAATATGTGATAGCCTAATGCAGCTCCTATATAGGTTTGGGTCCCATCATTATCATTTATTAGACATGAAGTAAATCAGTATTAGTGCGCTTACTTGTTTTGTGAGTAATTAGCGTGAGGATATTGGAAATCTATCTCCTCCATGATGCGCCTATATGTATTGGTAGCAGAGCTGTAAATTAATCATTCCTTTCTGATTTCAGTTCATTACGAATAAGCTAAATTTTGAATTAATTATTTTCACCACAAAAAAGAACTGAATGAAGTTTTAATCAATTAAATTGAATTTGGCAAAAACGAATTGCAATTCATTTCCAATTCAAATAAATTTGGCAAAATTGAATTGCAATTCATTTTCAATTCTAATGAATTTGGCAAAATGAATTGTAATTCATTTGAATTGAATTGATTTTGAATGAATTCAAATGAATTAGAACACACATTTCGAAACTAATTTCTCATGCATTTAACTAAAAGGCAAATGAATTGCAATTCATAGTAATGAAATGCAGAACGAGAGTAATGCTTGCTGTCTTTAATATAAAATAGGTCCAGCACGACCAAGGCGCCCGTTGAAAATATAATAATTTAAATGGATCTTTAAGAAAATATACTTTTTGTAAAATGATAAACATTTTTTTGGAAAATTATAATTTTTTAGAATGTATTTTCTTGAAGAAAAAAAATTTTTAGGTCCTTTTTGTAGGACTATGTATTATATTTCCCCGAAAAGGTCCCTTTTTAAAGCGAGGTACTTCTTCTATTAAAAGGTAATATTTTGTTTAAGAAAAGGTACTATTTTTAAGAAGAAGTACTTTCTGTAAGAAAATGTCATAAGAGTATGATTTTTTTTTTACAAAGAAGTACTTTTCTTAAGAACAGGTACTTTTTAAAGAAGTGGTACTTTTTTTAGGAAAAGTTTATTTTTTTAATAAAATGTACATACATATTTTCAGAAAGGCTACTTATCTCAAGAAAAGAAAAGAAAATTTACTATTTTATTTTTAAGAAAAGGAATTTTTGCAGGAAAAGGTATTTTGTAAGAGAAGGTATTTTTTTAAGAGAAATTTTTTTTTTTTAGAGAAATTTTTTTTAAGCAATTTTTAATTTGTTTTATAATTGGTCTGTTTTCAAGAATAGGCACATGTTTAAGAGTAGGTATTTATCTCCAGAAAAGTTATTTTGTTTCACAAAAAAGGTACTCTTTAAAGAAAAGTTACTCGTAGTTTTGTACAAAAAGGCAATTTGTTTGTTATTTAAAAAAAAAATACTTGTTTTAAGAAATGGTTCTCTTTGTAAGAAAATTTACTTTTTTAAGCAAATTTACTTCTTTAAGACAAGAATTTTTTTTGAAGAAAAGGTACTTTGTTGAAGAATATGAAAAGGTAATTTTTTTGAGCAAATTTCCTTTCTTTAAGAAAATACACTTATTTAAGAAAATTTTGTTTTTTTTAAACTTTTTTCACTTTGGCTTTTCTAAATATACTTTATATTGCGTTCAAAACTACAATATATATTAGTTACAGGCTCCACCTAGAAAACTTCCATTAAACAAGACATTTTCCAACATATGTTAGTCTAGCCACAAACCAAAGCAAAAGTATCCAATATAGTGGATAATACTGGGTTATAGTATGATAGTGTTAAAAAAAAGCTGTTTAATTTTTTTTTCAATTTAACCGCCTTTCCGCAACGTGCGATAAGGAACTTCGTTCCAAAAAATGAGTTGGATAAATAAGCGATAGTAATGCCTACTCTAGATTTATTTACACCAGTCATTTTTCAAATTCAATTCAATTCAAGTGAATTGGAAATTAATTGCAAATTCATGTTTCTAATTCATTTAAATTATTTCAAAATCAGCTCGATTCAAATAAATTGGAAATGGAATTCAACTCAATTTGCCAAATGCATTTGAAACAAATCATTTTTGCCAAATTTCATTCAATTCGTTTCATTCAATTCGCGAATTAATTAAACAAAGAATGATTCGTTGACAGCTCTGAATGGTAGGTATCAACAACTGAATTATATGTTAAAAATTTAATTGATAATCATACATGAGGCAATTTAATTATATGACAATTATAATATGTAGTTTAATTTAATAATAAAATAAAAATTCGAAAAAATTCAATACTATTGGCCAATTACTTATTTTCAAAGCATTTCCTTCATATCTGGCAGTTGTAGTTTTCAAATATTTTATACAGTACAGGTGTATAAATTTGAAAGTACTACGAGGCAATACCTATCGAAACCACAAACCTCTACATATAAAATATCTTAAAAAACAGAATGGCCAGCAGTTAAACAAATTCCAAACATTTTGAAGCATTCCCATATTTCCTGAGCAAATGCAAATTCAGAATTTTGTAACTGTCATTGCGAACAATGATAATTCTTTAGCATTTGTATTATATAAAGTAATGAAAATTTAAATCCAATGCAAATTAAAAAACCCCATGTATGTTTAAAATATGTATCTAGGATATAGACCATACAGTACACATCTACATTTACATATTCATATCTTATAGTTTGCAGATTTTACTATTATTCTTGCTGTGGTTGTTCCAAATTGTAAAATCCAGTAACAAAAAGATTTAATTAAATTCAATTTTATGATGCATTTTCTCTTTTAATGATGATTTGAAGTTTAATTTCAAAATCTTGCCCTTAAACTATAGAAATGAAGGATTTGCTATCAGATAGAAATGTTTTGTAAATTCAGTTGAAATTATTTTAAAAATGTTGCTTAAAACTACTTGTGTGTTTGTTGTTTATATTCAACAAAATTCATAAATCAAAAAATGTACGATTGAGATTGGCACATTCTGTCATAACAATTCATCTTACGAAAGCAAAATAACGCTGGCTGGATTTGTGTTGCCTTCAAACCAATTTTAAGGTAAGTCTTAGTAAAAGTATAAAAAAAAACCGTTTCCCATTACATCCCATGATGGGATTGGGGACAGCTTCTCACAACCAGTAAGCTGTGCGCTTTCTAATTTTTCACTCACTGATTGGGACCTACAGTTTTACACCGATTCCGAACGGTATTTTTGAGAAGCTTTTTCATGGCTAAGTTCTTGATAGTGTCGCCATCACTAAGCGAGGTTGCCGTCGTCGATTGAAATGTACGGTGGTCAAAGCAGCGATCGAACCCACGTTCTCATGCACAAGAGCCGCGCACACTAGCCATTGCACAACCTGTATTCGACACTAAAATTCAGAAAATGTTAAATTCAGAAAACAATGTTATAAGGATCACGATTTGCGGATATACAAGGAGCTTGCTATCCAACTGTCGAGTGTCCTTGAAAATAATTAGATAATACTTATATAGGAAATGCATTATACAAGGCATGGATATGTAATGAAGAAAACCTGTTACACATATTACAGCTTCCATTAAGAAATCAGGAATTTAGTTGGCCAAAGACACCGATTTTTATTCTCGAGGTTCAAACCGTGACCTACCATATAGACACAATACACATACAATTGAAATTATTCAACATTTAGATTACTATTTTCATACTAGCTCCGAAGGCAGATACAAATGAAAGATAACAAAGCCATACTCTATGAGCGGCTAAAAGCTACCACTGCACTGGACATGTTATTGGGACTGCTCCATGCCAAACTTGCGGAGAAAATAGTGTCTTTCAATATAATTAATAATATTTTCAATAAAATACGAACTTGTCTTGAGTTCAATGATGCCCAAGAATTGATGATTTTCTTTCAATTACATTCGTAATCAACTGGAGAGCGAAATTAAATAACATTTAATATTTTATTTCAATTTAACTTGAGTACAAACTGCATCAATAGCTTATATAACTTTTCAAGTCAATTGTGTGATATTAATTAAAAGTTAATATTGGTTTTCCATTCGCATCCAGGTTTTTAATAGAAATAAGTAAAAACTTGTTTAACTGAGTATTGTGGCGGATAATTGGGAATATAGATGATATGTGGGTGCACGTCAAGACAATTCATCAGATTCCTACTCCAAAAATAATTGGAGATAACAAAGTTATACTTAATGAGAATGGTTTCTATACCCACTTGTGTCGAAACATCGAAATGTAGTAGTAACGGACTTGGAGCGAGGCTGAACAAAAACTAATTAGTGTATATACAACGACAATAAAAAAAATTACATGATATGTCACGGGACACCTGGTTGGAACGACGTTACTTCCGCTATATATTATGTACTAGTTAAACTTTTTTTTAAGAAATTTTTTTTTATTGATTGTATTTTTAAAAAAAGTATTATATTTTCCCGAAAATGCAATTTCTTTAATGAGAGGTACTTCTTTTATTAAAAGCAAATTTTTTTTAAGAAACTTTGGTACAATTTTTTATTAAAAGTGCATTCTGCAAGAAAAAGCCTAAGAGTACGCATTTTTTTTACAAAGAAGTACTTTTTTTAAGAACAGGTACTTTTTAAAGAAGGGGTACTCTTTTTAGGTAAATGTTATTTTTTTAAGAAAATTTACTTATTTTCAGAAACGCTACTTATATCAAGAAAAGTTCTTGTTTTATTTTCAAGAAAAGGAATTTTTGTAAGAAACTGTATTTTTTTTAGAGAAGGTATTTTTTGAAGAAGAGGTTTTTTTTAAGAAATGGGAATTTTTTTTAGAATTGGTCATTTTTTCAAGCACAGGTACAATTTTAAGAGTAGGTACTTATCTCAACATTAGTTATTTTGTTTTACAAAAAAGGTACCATTTAAAGAAAATGCAATTTGTTGTAAGATAATGTATTTTTTTAAGAAAAGGTACTTATTTAAAAAAATTAATTTTTTTTAAGAAAAGGTACGTTTTGTAAGAATATTAACATTTTTAAGCAAATGTACTTCTTTAAGATAAGGAATTGTTTTTAAGTAAAGGTAATCGGGTTAAGAATATGAAAAAATATTTTCTTTTTTTTTAGAAAATTTAGTTTTTTTTAATAAAACGAACTTACTTAAAAAATGTTATTTTATAAACTTCCTTCACTTTGACTTTTCTAAATTAACTTTTTGTTCTGTTCAAAACTACAATATTTAATAAACTGGCTCCACCTAGAGAACTTATCATTAAACAATAAATTGCTCCCCATATGTTAGTCTAGACACAAACCAAACGAAAATTAAAAGTGTAAGAGTAAGTGTGCTGTCAAATGTAATTTCATGCTCAGGGTTTTATTCCATGGATTTGCCAGCCTTGCACTTTGGCTTTTCTATTACCTTTTTATTGTGTTCAAAACTACAATATTTAATAAACAGGCTCACCTAGAAAACTTCCCTTTAAACCAAACTAAACCAAAAGTACCCAATATAGTTGATAATAATGGGTTGTAATAAAGTAGTTAAAAAAGTCGTTTAAAATTTCCCACACCGTGCGATAAGGAACTTCGTTCCAATTGCAAAAGTTGTGTAGGCCGGGCACATAGGATCCAATGGGTCCAAAAAACGTATAAATGTAAGGAAAAGGCAAGTGCTGGTACTCAAATGACACATACTATTTATATGAGTTCGACGGTTACTTTACTGTTTTCGTGTGACATCTGTATGGTCAGATATCATTATTTTGCCATTTTTATAGTTGCATGTATGAATGGCCTTTGGTCGGGATTGAGAATTTCCCCTCTGTGGTAGGCCTAAACCGGCTTCGAGGCTTTAGGATTGTAATTTGTATCTCAAAGCTTTAAGCGTGGGAGGCCTTCGGACGGGCTTAGGAATTTTCTGCTCTGTGAGGGTTTCAACACCGGCGTGGAGGTTTCGGTAGTTATGTTATGCCGGCCTTCGCATAGGCTTAAGGATTTTCCACTGTGGGAAGACTACAACACTGGCTACGCATAAATAAAAATTCCTCCCTCAGAGTCTGAAAAGTTTCTGCAAAATTGTTCTTCAAAGTTTCCAAAATGACTAGCAATGAACCAGATTCATCATTCCCTTTAGTTTGAGTAACCAAACTGTTTGGGGTTTTCCGATTCGCAATACCCTCTTTAATATGGTAAATTGGGGTTATTCGGGTCAACATATGTAGGTCCATAAAAATAAAGTCACCATTAAATTTGGTAGCATGAAAGCACCCACAGTTGCCGTCTGTCATATTTTTGTTTTATATATACTATTACATATTAATATATTAGTTATTGTGTTTCCAACATATAATATTGAATAGGAAATCGAATGTGCTTGGACTCAATTATATACGGACATGTGGCTAGAATAAAGGTCAGGGTAAATTACTGTAACTGTAACGATGACTAAGAGGAAGAATCCACTGAATATCTTCTTAGCACCTTAGGGACCTTTGTAGTATTATCTCAGCGCTGAAGGGATCTTAAACTACAGTCTTCACCGGTGGCTCTAGTATTTCTTTCGTTAACCCCTGGCATCATATTGAACTACAAACTCTGAGTCCTTCTTCGGCTACCACAAACAGCTAGCCTGGCCCAAATGGTACCGCGAATTTCGTATTGGAGTTGAATTTGTTGGATTTTTGAGCGGTATTGATCAAACAAACAGTTGAAAAAGCCTCTCAATATTTTCGCCTTTTTAATTGCTCGAATAATGGAAGGAAAATGTTCAACTTATCTGAAATAATAGGTGGGTCAATGTACCCCCCTATCGCAAGATGTTATCACTTTGGCAAATAGCGGCAGCTGTCAGTTTGTTTTCATATTCCGTAAGTAAGAATATATGAACAGTCAACGTTAAGCAGTTCGTCTCTAGAGTGAATTTTGTCGAAACTTTTGATGATGTTCCCTTACAGAGAGCAGGCAGTCCATCAGCTACTGGCTGAAGTCCATCTATCGCGTATAACCTACGCTCCAGTTTCCGGGTCGCATAATGTCTCTTTTCGGTCAGATCGCCCGATTTGAACGCCCCAACTATTTTTCTTTGAGGGTTTTTTAAGTCATGGGTCTATTTGAAGAAGCCGCATATTCTGAAAACTCTCAAAGAGAATACACGATCAAAATTGCAGTAACTAGAGCCCAAATGTTCAGCACCAATGAAAGTGACCATATTACCCATATTCTCCTTATGGTCCAAATAAATATTTAAACAATAGTTATGAATTTATGTCATTTAATATTAAAGATAGGGCAATACAGCCTGGCCGGCGTCATGTTTTCGCAAATATTTCCTGTAGGTTAAAAAGTGTGAGAACAGAAAATATAGTGATATAGTGAAAAAAATTAAAAAAAAATTCAATGAGTGTTCGAACTCGCGGGCGATGTGTTAACACCTTTTCGTTACACGGTAGCTGTTCGATTTCTATGAACACATTAGTAAATGTTACATTGGAAAATAAAAAACAGCGTTCAATCATATGATGGCGGTTCATTTAAATAATATTCATACTTAATAACACTTACAGCCTGTTTCTCTATCTCGAACGAATAGATAAGCAAAAGAAATTCAGTCCCTCACAATTCGACTCAAATTTGGTTTCTCTAAGTCGAAATTATCGTTTGCCTGAATTTATTTTTGTTCCTAAGTGACAGCACATTCGAAATAGAGAAACCAAAATTTGTACTGAAAAATTTTATGTTTCATTCGACTTAAAACGACAAGACTTGTGAAATCCAAACCATCTTTCTTTCGTATAGAACACGATCGAAAACTTTCGTTCGAGATAGAGGCTGTTAAAAAATAGTTAAAAACAAGTGTCATTATTTGCTTGCTTAATACTTTTTGTTTTATTCCCACAAAATACAAAGACCCCTTTCACACTCGGCAAGTTACTTGCGTAAGTCTCTTGCCCAAGTCTTGGTTTGTTGATGACAGAGGTAAGGTCGGGATAGGGGAATAAATTTTGAGTACAGACTTGCTTGTACTCGGAAAGTTGAAAAACTGACTTGCGCAAGTAACTTGCCGAGTGTGAAAGGGGTCAAAGAGAATGCAAAGCAACAGACACATGAACACACATACATTGTTATGTTCGTACATACGCTACACAAGTTCACACAATTTTGCTCTCTTAATAGCTCATTTGTATATACGTATAAACCACGTCATTATTCTCTTTGCTCTGAGAGTGCTCCGCACTCACACAAGACACCCATTCGCTACCGCTAAATCACTGTTTGTTTTTTTTTAGCAGTCTGACAATCTGTGTTTCACAGTCGGATAAATCTGTGCTCTATATAGGGGTGGGTCACCGTTACAATTTAGGGGTATGAAAAATAGATGTTGGCCGATTCTGCTACCTATCCGAATTTCATACAAATCGGTCAAGCCGTTTCGGAGGAGTTTAACGCCAAACAATCTGTGTGATCGCGGTCGGACAATCTGTGTTTGGATGTGTTCACTTTGTGAGTTTAGTCCCTACACGCGCCTATAGATGTTAACACATCAAAAGGAAGAATCAAATACTCATTAACGATTTTAAAATCATGTAATTTGATGATTCTAAAACGACTCTTAAAAACAGGGGAGAATTCAAATTCCCAGATTCAAATTTATGGCTCTATTGTTGGTCATAATATAACGCTCAACGCAAAAACATTCGTGATGCTATGTATTGGAAAGATCTGAAACTCGTTTGGGACTCAAAATATTGCCTGGGTTTTAAATACCAGAACGGGCACGACAAGGCCGATTATACCCCTTTCAAGCTTGATGCGCGAAATACACCACACATCAGAGTCATGTTCATGTTTATATGGTGTTGTGACAATAAATATGTATGCGTGCACAGGTAGAAGAAAATACTGCTTGTCGATCGAAGCAAATATTAAAATCATTTTCATATTTCGGTCTGATTGAAGTTGATGATGTATCGTACTTTATATTCGCTGCTTTAGTTCATTCTCAATATAAATATATAGTTTCTGATCGTAGATATAGTTTCTGATCGAGTTAAAGAAATCGCGCATATCACTGATAATTCGAAGCTCTTCTCCATTCATTAATGCGATAATTTAAAAATTCAAATATTTTTCGTTCAATCATCAACTAAAGCACGCCCGTCCAAATTCAGTGCGGCTGCAGGGCTTAAATCGTGAAGCACCTAAATCGCAATGTATTATTTTATCAACAACAAAAATCATCGCGATTTAAATGCGACAACTTTCACGCACGGCAGCGACATTAATTTGTGGCGTGATTAATATGTGAGACTTGTAGCAATATGAAAGACTTGTAGCAAGACGAAAACCAATAAGGTGTGGTTTTTAATGGACTCCGTGTGTTCCTAGTAATATATGACAGAAGAGCATCCCCGTCTTGTTCGCTTTACTATTCAGCCAACAGTTTTGTAAGAATGATAGCAGAAAGGACCGCAAACATGCAAAGGACAGGAAGTATGAATAGTAGAAACCGCAGTCATGTAAAATACAATACCAACAACAACAGTTTTCAGTTATGAAACAATGAAGTTATGAAAAATCACGTCGTCAATAGCATCATGGTTCGTTTGAGGTAACTGTTAAATCACGCGTAAGGATATGTGTTTTGCAATAATTTCAAGAAAATAATTTACAAAATGTGTTATTTTCGTTGCAGGAGAAATATACAATGATAACAAAAATAAATCACCTATTCCGGCTTTCTTTTCCCTGCACACATGGAAAATAAGTGGATATTTTACTTGTACATTTATCTAACGATTTCATTACCAGCACCGAGTGTTGCAGAACGAACGAGGATTCATTACAACAAATCGAAAGCACTTTACTTGATTGGATAACACAGGGAAAATGAATATATTTCCAATTCAAGAATTGTAAAACATGAATTATAGAACATGTCAGTGTTCATCTGCAGTTTCACAGGCGTGATAACCTCAATTTCAGTGTTTTGGGGCCAAATCACGAAGTTTTCTCATACAATAAATATAACGGTTCCTTAAATGTTTAATTTAAAATTGGGCATTTGAAACCAGTTTGAATTGAATAAGATATCGATATCATGCCAATGAAACGCTACTTTTAGAAATAAAACTGCACTTTATTTTATTTTTTAAAGAAATGTATGAAATAGAGCTTGTACTGTTTGTTATAAACATGTTTGACCTGCTGTTATAATATGAACTTGCCATGCTAGGATATCGTGTTGAGGGTTTTAGTTAAACACTTCTTCGCTACAACAGATACTGACATATATTTTATCCGAAATTATTCTTGAAATGTCTTCTTTCATCTTCTACTATTGGCATCGCATGAGTTTGGTTGAAATATAAAAAAAAATGGTTTCCCATTACATCCCATGAAGGGACCGGGGAGAACTTCTCACAACCACTGAGCTGTGCGCTTTCCAGTTTTCACTCACTGATTGGGACCTACAGTTTTACACCGATTCCGAACGGTATTTTGAGAAGCTTTTTCATGGCTATATACTCGATAGTGTCGCCGTCACTAAGCGAGGTGACCGTCGTCGAAAGAAATTTTAAGGTGGTTGGAGCAGGGCTCGAACCCAGGATCTCCTGTACAAGAGGCGCGCACACTAGCCATTGCACCACCGACGGTCATAATATATGAATAGTAATTTTGAAATATATGAAATATATGAATAATAATTTTAAGCTTTTGTCACTCATTATATTTGGCAACTGAAAACTTTTGCATGTCGCCAACTTTTAAGGAGATTCAGTTTTCAGACGGATTCAGGGTATTCAGTTTCAAAACTACAAATCACATCAGGTATGAACGAAGTTCCTTTCGCTATATATTATGTACTAGTTAGTTCCAACACGCCTAAGGCGCCTGTTGAAAAATACTATAATTTAAATGGATCTTTAAGAAAATATATTTTCTGGAAAATGATGAACTTTTTTTAAGAAACATTTTTTCTATAGAATGTATTTTTTTTTAGTATATTTTTAGGTCCTTTTTGTAGGAATATGTTTTATATTTTCCCGAAAATGTCCTTTTTAAAGAGAGGTACTTCTTATATTAAAAGCTCATGTTTTCTTAAGAAAAGGTACTATTTTAAAGATGAAGTACTTTCTATAAGAAAAAGCCATAAGAGTATGAATTTTTTTTACAAAGAAGTAGATTTTTTAAGAACAGGTACTTTTTAAAGAAGTGGTACTCTTTTAAGGGAAAGGTTAATTTTTTAAGAAAGTGTACTTATTTTCAGAAAGGCTACTTATCTCAAGAAAGGAAAAGAAAAGGTATTATTTTATTTTTAAGAAAAGGTTCTTTTAAGAAAATGCATTTTTGTAAGCAAATGTATTTTCTTTAAAGTATTTTTTTGAAAAAATTTATTTTTTTTTTGGAGAAATGGGAATTTGTTTAGAATTGGTCCTTGTTTCAAGATTAGTTAAATTTTCAAGAGTAGGTATTTACTTCAAGAAACGTTATTTTGTTTAGTAAAAGTAGTTTTTTAAGAAAATGATTTTTTCAAATAAAAGGTAATAAAAGTAAATGTAATAAAATGCAATACTCTTGTTTGCCAGTCTTGCACTTTGGCTTCTCTTACTTTACTTTTAATTGGGTTCAAAACTACAATATATACTAAATATTGGTTACAAGCTCCACCTAGAAAACTTCCCATTACACAAGACTTCTAGTTAATTTCTTTCTCTATGATCCAAGCCATTAGTTTAGACACAAACAAAAGCAAAAGTAAACAATATAGTTGATAATACTGGGTTGTAGCATAAAAGCGTTAAAACAGAAGTTGTTTAATTTTTTTTTCATTTAGCCCTCATCCCGCAAAGTGCGGTAAGGAACTTGATTCCAAAAATTTACTAAGCATTTTTTTGTAAATCAAAAAAAAATGTGATTTGAAGAATTGTACTATAACAAATTTAGAGAGAATTTTCTATGACCTCAACTAACTTTTACTCCACTTCACCAAAATTCATTTATTATAGTTACAAAACGTCCCACCCCTCAATATGTATTTCTGGTTTCATAAACCGCTAGATATTTTGCATTACAGTCTTAAGAAATACTATTGACCATAGAAAGCTTAGCAACTCTCTTAAAGACGCAAGCAAAACAAAATTACTCCAGGCATGGGAAAATCGATCGAACTTTAAGTAAACAATTAGAAAAAAACGACAAATCCGAACCAATTTGTTCCCCTAATTAGTAGTCCACAGTATTGTTAATAACTTTCTAATATACAACAAGTACCCAAAGCGACGTATAAGAAACGAGATATCGTGCATTTTTGGAATTAAACCACTTCCATGTATTTAGTTGTCTTCCTGGCCTTTGTTGCCCTTATGGGTTATATTCACGTGGCGCTCTAGCAATATCTGATATTGGGCGACTACATATATCCAATTCAATAGGATTGTTACCAGAGATTGTTAGGATTGTTACTACGTTATAAATTGTCTTGGGCTAATAGATACGGAGGATTTGTCTCAGACAACGACTGACAAATGTTTGGACTTTCTCCAACAGTTCAGACTTCACACTGCAATTGAAAATTCGGAATTTCGTCTATTCCAATATCCTCTTGTTGCGCCCGATTTTGTGTTACCTTAGGAACGCAACATGGGCCTTATTCATCCGATCACTAATTTCCGTCGCAGAGCCACCATCCTTAGTAATCTAGTATCCTAAATAGTTGATTGTATCCACGTCCCATGATTGTATCCAACGACCCATCACCTCTTAGTGGGGTATTTCTCTCTGTTCTTATACGCATTATCTTTGTCTTCTTTATATTTATTCCCAATCATAGTTTTTCCGCATTTTCTAAAAGTCTGTTTAACTTGGCGCCGAGTTCATTAAATATGTGGGCCGTTAGACTTATGTCATCTGCGTAGTATAAAGATGTCCATAAATACTCCACTGAATGCCGAATGGTGTTCCTGCATTATTAGGCTCCATTACCATGTCCATAAATAGAAGAAATAAAGTGCGTGGCATTGCACATCCTTGACTAACTCCTGCAGATGTTGTGAAAGGTTGGATTTTTCTTCAATTAAACCGAACTTTCTACGGTAATACATATCTGTGAAGTTCACTGATCATGAACACTATCTTGTCCAGTATCCCCTTTTTGATGAAGGTGGACCACATTGAGTTACGGTGTACACTATTGAACGGTTGCTCGAGGCCTACGAAAAGTAGATACAGAGGCGAGTGTTATTCTATGATCATACAGAGTGCATTTACGTGGTCGTGGAATGACCAGGTCTGAAAACCGCCTGTTCCTTCCGCAAAATTTGCTGAAGTATAAGGGTCGCCATTACTTTGCCTATTGATTTGAGCAATATTAAACCTCTCCAATATCTCCGTGATGACCGGCGTAATGCCAGCCGCTAACGCTGATGAACCGTATTTCAAAAGATCCGTTTAAATATTATAGGCACCAGAAGATTTGAGAACCTTCATGTTTCCTAGTGCCTTCACGACCTCTGCTTGCGACGGGAGTTCCATGGCAATATACCTTCACGAGTTGTGAATGTGAGTATGCTGCCGACGGGGGACACTGATCTGCATCTTTCGAAAGTCCAGGTTGTGTCGAATTCACATCATCGCTCCACTTGCTGATCTGGTGGTGGTATCATCGTGGCATCATTAGCTTTTATCGATGCAATACTACTGATGTTGTTGCCACTCAGCTATATTCTTGAAATGTACACAATACACTTGTTACTGGTATTTCCAGCCTTTCTTCATACAATTGTAATGATCTGAACGGACCATGTAACCCACTCCACCTGCCTGATATTAATTGCCTCTTCAACGTTGGTGTCTTGGATCATATACACGCTAAAAGCTTTATTTTTATTAAATTGTTATGCAAATATAACGTGTGTTCGGAGTTTGTCACAAATATACATTGTGTTTACTTTTCAATATTAAATGTTGGAGACACAATGATTAACCCTTAAATGTATGATTTTTTATGTTTAATTGTAAAAAATGTTTTTCTATAGAAATTTAGATGTAGATTACGTAAAAAATAAGGAAAATAATCTAGGTAAGGTATTTATTTTGAAAAAATTTTGAAAAATTGTGAAAAGAATCTAGGTAATAGTTTAAGGTATTTATTTTGAAAAAATTTTGAAAAATTGTGTGTGAACTGGAATGTAGACAATTGGCAACAATATGCATTTAAGCGTTAAAATGTTATCATGTATGTGTTTGTGATCCAAATATACCTGTGCTTTTGTACAAACACTGTCGTGTTTGGTGCACTGTTTATGCTCTCACGAGAGCAAGAGAATACAAGAGGGACAACGAGAGAGTCTATCTTATAAGTGAATATCTGTATTTTTGGCTGATGTATTGCGTTTTAGTTTTATGTATTCAGTCGTCAAGTGTTCATCGGACAGAGGATGTCAAAACCGCTTGTTCTGTGAAAAAATATTAAACAAAGGCTCAGAAATCTTTTAATTTTTTGAATTAATTATTTATAAATGTGGATTTATATTCATAAATTTAATTATAATAAATAATACATATATATTGAATTCAAAGTATAATTCGTTTCTAAAAATTATTATTTTTCAGAGGAAATGCGCATATGTTTCGACGTAAGTATATGGAGGATTGGGGGAAACACGCGAATGCTTCCACGTAAGTATATGGCTGTTTGGGATGAAGAACACATATGTGTCCATGTAAAAGCATACATATTTACCAGTATACATGCACTGTTTGCATTTACATACAAATGAGTTTGGGACTTGCAAACGTATGAGTGTTTGAAGTGTGTTCCAAATATATACATGGTTCCTGCAGAATATGTTTGGGAGAATATGCTACAGAGGTATTTTTGTCAGCGTGTAGGATGTAGTGACAATATTAAAATATCAGCTGTCTTCTAAAAAGAAAAAATCAGAACATTTAACTGCGTATAAAATAATTAACTTTTTTCACATATAACCAAATTTAACCAAATAACTGATTTCTGATATTATAAATACACTTGCTCTTTGTTTTGAGAAAACCATTTAATTTAAATCAATAAAATCCTTCTTTGTTTCCTCAAGGTACTGAACATTATTTTTTAGGCTTAATAAAACAACCTCCTGGTGTTAAAAACTTTCTTCTAAACTTTCTTCTTTCAAAATCACCTAAAAAGTAGAGTAACGTGAAAATTGTATAAAACTGGACACAGCTTGCCTTTACACACAATTATTAATGTTAATTCTGTTCCCAAAATTATAAGACCAGTTAATGGCACATCTACAATTTTAAATCCTTAAATCAGTATCTGTTATTTAAAAGAAAACATAATATAAATAATTACATAACATCAATATAAAATTAAGAAAATTGTCTGTTTGTATGCTCACAAGAATGTAGGTTTGTGCAGTCATATTTACCCAAATCGATGTATTTATTTTACATGTGCTTGCTTTAAGAAACATGTCTATTTTATGTGTATCCTGTTTATTAGAGTGTCTCGTTTTAGACATTTAATTTTTGAATCTTTGCATTTTGCCCTCTTCTAGATATGTATGTGTTGTCGTATCTGTGTATTGTGATATAATAAAATTTTGCAGGTTTGATAGCTAATTTAGTATGCGGTGCCCTCGAGTTTTCGTCATGACTGACATTTCAACTTTATAGCCTATATAAAACGTTGCTGTTAAAATAATATTTCCCCATGGGTTAGTGTGGAGAAGGCAAATGAGGCTTTAAAATGTGAGTTCCAGAAAAAAGTTGAGAAGAAGAAATATCAATAATTGAAAACTAGTCACTTACACAGCTTAAACATTCAAAAACTTTGTCACCATAGACTAATTACTATACTAGACTCAACACTTTTCTCAGCAAATTGATGACATTTGGCCTGGTGTGACATGAACGTTGGATGTCGAAAAGAATTGCTTCAATGATACCAGATAGAGGCAATGGTTCAAAACAACGAACAAAATAACAACAAGGGCATTTCGTTTTGTGTGTTAAAATTATTGTGTTAAATACAACACAAATGTATGCTAACAATAACAGTCAATAAAAAAGTGCAAAACTCGTTTAAATTTCACAGTTCTGCACCAAAACGACATGAAAAATGAAAGCCAGAAGTTATTGTTATTCCGCGGCAGTCGGTGGTGTAATGGTTAGTGTGCGCGGCTCTTGTCACCTCGCTAAGTGATGGCGACACTAAAACTGTAGGTCCTAGTCAGTGAGTGTAAAAACTAGAAAGCGCACATCTCACTGATTGTGAGAAGCTCTTCCCAATCCCTTCATGGGATGGTATGGGACACCATTTTTTTATTGTAATTCCACCTGGTGTATGTCACTTTCGTCAAACATCTCTCAAGCACACCCACCGCATCACGAAGAGTGTGAAAGGAAACGTCAGATGAGTCAATTATTCTCTCTAGTAAGATTCACACTATGGTTGTCAGTTACGAGAGCTATTTGTTGCATTTACAAAGTTTTGAAAAATGCATCTCTGTCAGAAAATGGAATTAACCCGCGAACATTTTCGTGTGATGATTCTTTACGATTTTCGGCGTGGATTATCGAGCCAAGACTGTCTCAAATATCTTGCTTGGAATTTTGGTGATGAAGCACGATCAAAGACCACTGTAAATCGCTGGTACCAAGAGTTCAGTTTCGGACGCCGTTCGCTCTAGGATAAATTTCGAGAAGGTCGTCGAACTTCGGTCATTTTGCCGGAAACCATCGATGCTGTGCGTGAACAGACAAAGCAAAACCGACATGTGACATACCGTGAGATTGAGTATGATCCGCATCAGTAAGAAATCGCATGCCCATTTGGCCGTGGAAAAGATTTGTTCTCGTTCGATCCCACATAATTTGACGAATGCTCAAACAAAGACACGTGTAGATTGGAGCAAAGAAAGGTTGAAAAAAAACAACCGAAAATATGACGAATCATGGATCTATGCAAATGAGCCCAAATCCAACAAGCAATCGACCGTATGGGTCTTTCAGGCCGAACAAAAGACGTTCGAGGAAGAAGAACATCGAAGCAAATGATCGCGTTTTTTCGGTATAACCGGTCATGTGGCCGCAGTGCTTTCAGTGGAACGGAGGACGGTCAATTGTTAGTGGCATACCACCATCTGTTTGCTAATACTGTTCGAAGAAATAAGGAAAAACAACAAGAGAAGACGGATAATTTTGCATCAGACAATGCGAGCTCTCACACAACAGCTGAAAAACTTCTTTTTACTGCGTGGTCAACGTTTTTCGACGCCCGAAGCAGGTGTTGAAGCGTTCAAACCCATGTTTGGAGGTGTGGAAAAAGTGAATCGAAAATTGGTTTGAGCGCAAGCAAAGCTGTACTGATCTTCACGGAGAATATTTGGAAAAATAATAAAACCATTTCCAATGATAAATGATTGGTTTTATATTACTGATACCGATATATGATTAGCAATCCTCTATCCGTTAATTCTTCTAACAGCCAAAGTCAGGATGTCGAACGTTAACGTTCGCTTTCTTTCTATGCGACAAACAGCTGATTTGGGAGTCACTAACAAGCGAACGAAAACATATACAACTCAGTACAAAATCTGACCGCACTTACACCCTCTCCTACAAAATCCAAGCGTTTAAAAAAGCGAGTCACTATCTTTCGACCTGTCGTTCGCATGGTTTTACGTGTGTTTGTGTGGTTGTTGTTCAAAGCAATAACATAAAGTTGACGTTCGCCATTTAATTTCGGAGCGAGAGAGAAGAGAATGAGGAACCAGTATCTTCAGTTGCCGCAAAGTTGGCGTTTTTCTGCTGAAATGGAAATATATTTTAATAACAAATTTATTATAATGACATTATATTCTGCCCATTGTGTTTCTTCCATTGAATTCTATGTAAATTGTTTTTGTTTCTAGGTTTTATTTGATTTCCAGCTATGCGACAACCAAAAGACAAGTGACTGGTTTTGACATTTTCGTTCGCATAGATGACAGGGAAAATAGTTAGTGGCTTCCGATTTTGCAAACACGCAACCACACAATAACATTTAAAGCCTGGGATAAGAACGAAAGTGAGTGACTGGCTTTCGTTCGCTTAGGTTTTCTTTCGAGATCGTGACTTTGGCTGTAAGTTTTTCTAAATGTTTTTTCCTAGTGTTTTAATTTAATTAAATAAAATTCGTAAGACTGGATTTAAAACCCGATACTGGTAGATGCCGAGGATTCCCCTCAAAAAAAAACACCGACACAATCGTGTTTTCAATAATGCCATTTTTCTAAACAACCGATTGTCTGGTTTCTTGGTCTGTCCGGTTTATTCGAATACGCTAGTTAACAATACTGCTCTCGTTTACGATAATGGGGCGTGCTTATCATTGCTATACTGATCGCTGTTAATCAAATTACCTGATTATCTACCCTGCTTGCCAGTACAAACAGTTGAAATAGTATAATGTTTCTTTTGGAAATCGTGGAATGCGAATGGATCTGGAGAATGACACAACTTTTACGCTCTGAGCCCAACAAAGTTAAATAGCTGATTTTGTGCTCAGCGAATCTCGAATAAGCGGAAAATCCAAAATGAAATGAATAGAAGATACAACGAACAATGTCAGAATTTGGATACTTCTTTATTAATTCAAGATGTTGGAGGATCGTCTTACCAGTATGGCTGCTGATTTTACAAGAAGGAATAGGGATCTTATTTTCTATCGGAAATAAGTATCTGTGACATTTCACAATCGTTGACAGATGGTTTAGGCGTTAATGGGGGGAAAGGGACAGACAGTGATTTCGACACCTTTGTATTTTAATTATTTCAGGGTATACATTACTTAGCATTAGAGAAGGAATTAATGCTAATGATTTGGCATTAACATTACCGCCCGCCTTGCAATATATATGCAACCACGGACCAATAGAACTGATTGAAATGTCATAGTTACTTGTTTCTATCAATTAATTTGAATTTAGTTAACAAAATATATTCATAAATAATGGATTATGAAAATGTGGAACTTATATTTGTAAGAATTCATATAATTTTATATTCAAGTTTTTCTCTTTTTTTTTAATAGGATGTACTTTAAATTATATTTCGTATACACAAATTAATTCAGAATACAATTCAAGTACGTTTGATTTCGCTTTTCAATCGTAGATAGTGCATGCATTCATAAAGATTTCGAACCTTAAGTGGAGCAAGAACCATACATAGTCCAGCCAAATATTGTACTTTGAGCCGTTGGGAAGCCAGTCTGGAAATAACCCCCTCACGAATAATCTTCGGGTACAAGTCAACTCCAATGATGGCGTCAATACCGGACGATTCGTCAAACTTAGAATCCGCTAAGAAAATGTCACGGAAACTCTTATTTAACGATTCCGGGAGTGATTGGGCGGGAGTCTGAAGCATGAGTCGATTATCCACCCTAAACGTGCCCTCAATTTTTGAAGCTGAATCGAACCTCGACTTCAAAGTCAACAGACAAATTGTTTCATCCTGCAACGTCAGAGTTGATAAGTTTTGTTCTGAACTGAACTTTTTAGAAATTCGGCTTATTGGAGAACCAGAGTCTAGTAGACAACGTGCGTGAGTAGTTTTATTATTAACTTTGACCAAAACGGTTGGAAGAAGAATCACACTATTCTGACGTAGAATAGCAGTCAGTGATGTGGGCTTCGAAACTGTCTTTGATAGCGACGGTTTCTTGGGGCGAACATTTTTGGATGTGGTAGGTGGAGAATGTGACCTTGAGCGTGAAGAAGAAGAGACTGTAGATTTCCTGGCTAACCTGGGATGGATATGGAGAAGCGTGTGGTGGAATTTCTTGCAGGTCCTACAACCGTGTCTGGTAAAACAGGTTCCTTGCGAGTGATCGTGGGCGAGGCAATTTCCGCAGTATTCGTGAGTGCGGACAGCACGAATTCTGTCCGACACGTTCATAGACAAGAATTTCCTGCAAGTTCTGAGCGGGTGAGGACGACTGCATAATTTGCACAGAAAAGAATGGTGTTTGTGAGATGGTTCCGGTTGCTCATTTTGACGACGACGAGTAAGGTTTCGATTAGTTCCTTTGTTTGATGATTTTCTGGGCATGGTGAGCTGAAAAAGTCGCGAATAAAGACTATGTTATTAAGGTTCGTAAGACAAAAGGACCAATTTAGTTATTGGTCTTGTAACGATGCCTCTTTGAGTGATGACATCCGCAACTCTAACGCGATTATCCGACCCTACGTAGACTTTAGATACTCTGCCAAGGCGCCAGGAGTTTGGAGAAAGATTCTCCTCTTTGACTATGACGAGAGCCTCTTCCCTTATATTTTCGTTTTTGGAGTTCTTTGAGGTACTCGGTTTTCCATCGCGCACAAAAGTTTTGATGTACTAACTTCATTCTTCGCCAGCGATTTCGGATGGATAAAGAGGGTTCGTTTACCTGTGGATCAATTGGGGCTAGTATCGGAGAACCTATGAGGAAATGTCCTGGTGTTAATGCAGACAAGTCCGTTGGGTCTGTGGATATGGGAGATAAAGGACGAGAGTTCAGACAAGCTTCAATTCTGGATAACAGGGTAGCAAATTCTTCGTACGTATATTTGAAGTTTCCGGATACCTTACGCAGGTGAGATTTGAAACTTTTCACTCCTGCTTCCCACAATCCTCCCATATGTGGTGCACCTTGTGGAATGAAGTGCCAAGTAATATTCTGATGTGCATAATTCGCTGCTATGGATTGACGTGAAGTCTCAAAGAATTCCTTAGCAAGGATTTTCGAAGCGCCAACGAAGGTTGTGCCATTATCAGAATATAAATGGAGACGACAACCACGACGAGATACAAACCGACTGAAGGCACCTAAGAAAGTGGAAGTGGATAAATCTGATGTGGCTTCAAGGTGTATAGCCTTTGTGGAAAAACAAATAAAGACACATACCTATCCCTTGGTGATTTGACAAGCTCTGCCAGCGTATGTTTTGATATCAAATGGGCCAGCAAAGTCTAATCCCGTTTGGGTAAATGGTCTCGAAATTTCAGATCTTTCAGGTGGCAATGCAGCCATTAGCTGCTTTTGGCATTTCTTTTTATATAGAAGGCAGGGCTTACACTTATTAATAGTAGCTTTTATAAGGTTCTTAACCTTCGGAATCCAGTACTGAGACCTTATAATTCGAAGCACCAATTGATTTCCGCCATGCAGACTGATATTATGCACAAATAGAACTAACAATCTAGAATAATTGCATGAATATGGAAGAATAATTGGATGTTTTTCATTATAAGAGAGCTCTGGGGAATATTCAAGCCTGCCACAGGAACAGATAACACCTTCACGATCTATAAAAGGATTCAAATTTAAAATGGAGCTGGAAGACGATATGTCCTGATGAGATGAAAGAGCTTTGTACTCATTTGGATACCAAGCTTTCTGACACATTGATATGAGTCGATCACGTACTGATCGAATCTCAGAGCTGGTCACAACATAAGAATCTTTGAAGAAATTAGAACGATATCTGGGATGGGAAAAATCTGTAAACGTAAGACATCACACGCATAGCCCTAGAGAAGGATGAGAACCTTTCCAAAACGTCGTCGAAATTTTTAAAATAAGTGAAATGGACTTTAATGGTCTTCTTTTCGACGTCTGTGTCTCTCAGGAGTCGCGATTCAGTACTTTGTAGCAAAATATTGGACTGCTGAAGCCATTTTGGACCATACCACCATAACTTGTTTCCTATAATATCTTTGGGAAAAACTCCGCGACTTGCTAAATCTGCAGGATTATCCTCTGATGCTACATGATACCAATTCAGAGGATCAATTATTTCAACTATTCTAGAAATACGGTTAGCAACAAAGGTCAACCAGGAACAAGGAGGTTTAGCAAGCCAAGAAAGGACAATGGTGGAGCCAGTCCAACAAAAAATTGAATATTTTTCCACCTCTAATTTTGGAAGAATATTGTCAATCATTTCCGCTAGGAGAAGTGCACCACAAAGCTCTAATCGCGGAATAGATAATGTTTTAACAGGTGCTACCCTTGTTTTAGAAGAAATTAAATGTGTGGATATCGAATTTCCGTTAGCTATTCGGACATATAATGCTGCTGCGTATGCTTTTCCTGATGCATCACAGAATCCGTGAAATTGCACATCAGCGTTTCGAGTAAACCCAATCCACCGAGGAATTTGAATATCATCAATTGATGAGTAATTCGATTGGAATATTTTCCATTGAGCAAGGGACTCGGGAGAGAGGATATCATCCCATTCAGTACCTTCAACCCATATTCTTTGCATGAGTATTTTGGCCACTACAACACAAGGAGATAGCCGGCCTGCAGGATCAAATAATCGCGCGATTTGCGATAGAACCTCTCGCTTCGTGTTCTTCGATGGTTCGGGGATCGGCTTCGTTGAGAAATAGAATGAGTCGGAACGGGCATTCCAGCGGATGCCTAGCGTTTTCGCCGTACTGGTGTCATCAAAATCCAAAAAGTCTTGATTTAGTAGATGCTCAGGGTGGAGATCTGCAAGCATATCTTTAGAATTAGCTGTCCACTTTCTCAATGAAAATCCAGCTGTCTCAAGAGCAAGGATTAGCTCGTTCTTGCTTCTATGGATTCTGTTATGGAGTCGGCTCCAGCTAGTACATCATCAACATACATTGAGTTGCGGAGAATACTACTGGCCAATGGATAAGTGGATTGGATATCAGCAGCGAGTTGAATAAGTGTCCGAATAGCTAAGTATGGGGCGCAATTGACTCCAAAAGTAACCGTCTTTAATTCATAATCGTCGATGGTATCACTTTGAGTTTTTCGGAACACAATTCTTTGGAACGGAGTGTGCTGTGGATTAACTAATATTTGTCTGTACATCTTTTGGATGTCAGCATTGAACACATAGCGGAAAAAACGCCACTTGAGGATTAATAGAGTCAAGTCGTTTTGAAGAACCGGACCCGTGTGTAGGATGTCATTTAAACTTAACCCATTGGACGAACTAGAAGAAGCATTGAAAACAACGCGAACTTTTGTTGTTCTGCTTTCAGGTTTTAAGACTGCATGGTGGGGTAAATAAAAATGGTTCGCAGAATCGGATACGTAAGAATGAGAGACCTTGAACATATGGTCTAACTGAATATATTCCTCCAGGACCTTATCATATTCTTCCTTAAAAGAGGGAGACCGGAGTAGTCTAGCCTCATTTCTATAGAATTGAGCCATGGAACTATTTCTCGATTGCCCTAAGTGCAGATTGGTAGGATAACCCTCTTTAAACGCCAATGCAACAACATATCTACCATCCTGATTTCTTTTGGTAGTTTTAACAAACAAATCCTCACAATATTTGTCAGATGGGGAAATTATACTCTTCCGTGGAAGATTCTCCGCCTCCCAGAAACATGAAATCTCTTTGTCCAATGATATTTCACAAACAAATGACGATATGGAGAGATTCGAATCGGAAGAACGAGCGGAAACTGGACCTGTAAGAATCCACCCAAAGACGGTTTCTTGAGCCATTAAAGATCCACAAATGTTATGTTGGATACCGGAAAGCATTACGGATGGGATAAGGTCTCCACCGATTAATATGTCGATATGGGAACTGCTATGAAATTGTGGATCAGCCAGTTCAATTTGTGGGAGACTATCAAAAAGTGAAGCACGAACACTATGAGAAGGAAGATCACCGGCTAAGTGTGGAACAACTAATGCCTTGACTGGAATTTCAATTATATCATTCAATGGAGAATTTAGAACGAAGGAACATTCACGTTGCACATTTGCCGAAATGGTATTGTTCAACCCAGAAATTCGTGCCTTCGTGCGCTTACTAGGCAACTTGAGATCATTAAACAACTGCTCAGATATAAATGTACCTTCTGAGCCTGAGTCGATAAGAGCTCGCGCCTTACGTGTGCCGTTATAATAACAAATATTTACTATAGCCGTACCCAACAGGACACCCCTTTGATTGGAGGCGAAACAGGATTGAACCACTTCAGCTCCTGGACTATAAGTGGACTGTATGGAAGATGAGTTAGAAGAAAATGGAACTGAGTTTGGATTCAATTTGGAGTCATGGATCGTGCTAGAGGACTGAGAGCGGTTGGTATGGTGGCCGTTGGAGGTATTTGACCTCGAATTGTCTGCGTCTTTATGCAGTAGAGTATTATGCCGCTTATTACATTTATAGCAGCTGTATTTGCTGGTGCAGGTTTTTAGAGTGTGAGCTTTAGAAAAACAGTTCAGGCAGAGACTTTGCTTTTTAATCTCATCAAATCTGTCACTTTGACTCATCTTTAAAAATTTTGGACATTTTCGAACTATATGGGAATAGTTTGGACACAAGTGGCATTGTGGACTAGCCACTTTGGTCTGGAATGAATTAATATTTTTGGTTGTACTGGCGGATTTGGTAGGACTTTTGGCATTTGCATGCGAAGGTTTAATAGAGACTAAATTGCGGATCTCATGGACTGATTCCAGGGTCCTATGGCGATTTGTCAAAAATGTATCCAAATCAACCCATTTTGGAATAGATGTTTTATCCACAAGACCTTGTTCCCACAGATGAAGAGTATTATCGGGCAAGCAATTAGAACAGAGAAACACAAAAATGGGGTCCCAACTTTCAACGTCGATCTTGTACAATTGTAGAGTGGAAATACAAGAGTTGATATCCCGTTGAAGTTGTTTAATTGCTTGGCCTGACTCGGCTGCGATAGTTGGAAGGTTTAATAAAAGCTTGAGTTGACCATTAACAAGTACCCTACGATTTTCAGATCGGGCACAAAGACTTGACCATGCTAAGTCGAAGCCTTGATTAGTCAATGGGCTCTTCTTGACTATATCTTTCGCTTCGCCTGTAGTCTTATTGGTTAAGTGGAAAAGCTTTTCAACTTGACTTAGCCTGGAGTTCTTTATATATATGGCAGTGAACATGTCGCGGAAAGTAGGCCAAGACATGTAATCACCATTGAAAACTTCAATATCGCATGGAGGAAGGTGGAAACTGTATGTGTTTGACTTGGTACAAAGATCCTCAGTGGGAACTGCGGGCGGAGGAGATGATGGAGAGTAAGAACCTTCATTCGCAGAATGAGATTCAAGTCGTTTCTCGTCATGGAGCTCGGACAATTTCGCCAGACAGTTGCAGCAAGTAATATATGTACTCTTGTATTTTATTTTAAATGATTCTAAGTCTATAGGAGTCTGATCTCCCCCTTTGCCCGTTTCGGTATCCTTTGGAGCATTCTCCGAATCTAATAGAAATTTTTCGTAGGCGGATTTGATTCGAGACCACGTTGTCTTGATCTCTGACCTATGCAAATCAATGGCATGCAGAGATGTCAAAGGATAACGATTGTCATTTAAGTCACAATCAAATTCGACTAAGCTATCAGCCAATCGAATGAAATGTGCCAGAGACATGGTGAAAAAAAATAGATTTGCCGAGAAGACAACAGGTATTGAGATAATAATCGATATTAAAAGTTTACAGGCTCACAGCCTAAATAGAAAATTTTACAAAAGAGACTTAAATAGTGCTGCCTCAACGTAAAAGTTAAAAGTTATTTAGAACTGTATATTAACGTTTGCACTATTGAATTAAGGAATGAGTAGGTAATTGTTGTGAGGTCAATCCAACAAAAATCTTGAAATATTGTAATTATTCAGTACCAAACATGGTACTTCTCAATGTCAGCCACACCGGATTTCCCTTTGTCACGATTATATTTGGAGCGGAATTGAAAAATTAAAATCAGAGAATAGTGTTCGTTCGAGTACTCAGACGAACGAGGGGAATGGTGGTCATTCGAGCAATTGTCGTTTAAATCAGGAACTAGCAACTGCCCCTACAATATTCGAAGTATAATCGTCAATTATGAATAAGGAATACACACCTTTTACTAAATAGTAGAATCGTATAATGTTTTCCTCTTATACAACAGAATCGGTAGAAAATTCCCTAGTTCTGTTATTTCCCGCTAAGAAATCGAAAAAAAACAAACATGTAAGCTCTGAGGTATCTAGATACTTATTCTGATATGAGATATACAAGAAGCTAAAATACCAGAACATATGATCACAGACAAGGTTCATTGACTCTGGAATGCTTCGGGAAAGTATCAGTTACTCCAATTATTCGTTGTATATTCTGCACTCTCAGAGACTGAACACAAAGCAAGGCGCCTGAAAATTGATTTCAGTGGTGGGGAGAGTTATCCGTATCTCAATGGAAATGGGCAAATCGGTGTGATTGGCAAATTAGTATTAATACGTTAGAAAGTAAGTTTTCAAATCTTACATGTTGAAGCTTTTAACCTCTTAGCAATGTACTTAAATACCTACGATGGGCATTTAATGATACAGAAATTGGGGGAAAGTGGGACCTATGTAAGCAAACGAAAGAAGTTTCTTCCCTGGTCATGAACTATTAATTTTACTATCAATTCTCGGATAGCTACGGAATTCTGTTCTCAGTTTCAATGCGACCAATGAAAAAACTACCACTAATTGACATTCACAGAACGGCAAGTGTAAGACGATCGATTAGGAACAAAGTGGTTACACATGTCCGTAACGTAAAAATACTGGCCGACTGATAATAATGTTAATGATTTCTCGAACCAATAATATCATCACTTTAACACCCGTCTGATCATATGTTCTGGTATTTTAGCTTCTTGTATATCTCATATCAGAATAAGTATCTAGATACCTCAGAGCTTACATGTTTGTTTTTTTCTTAAAGAAATTAAGTAATCCAATTGCTCATAATTTGTTTCTCTTCTTCTGTTTTTTTACAAGACTTACAAGGGAAAACAAAATAATAACAATTCGGGTGAACAAAATCGAGGTGAAAGGCAAAATATATTCTAACAAATGTAAACAATTATAACGCTTTTCATGTGTAATCTACAAAAATTAATGTATATTGATATATACGTATGTATGTGGAAAGCAATACAGCTAAATTGTAATTGAGAAAAGTTGGAAAGGAATCTGTATTGGATGGGCGACTGGGAAGGGAACGACGTAGTTTAATCAAAATTGTACTTTATCAAATTTATGGTAGGGGTTCTCGATGGAGCAGGGGGACTTTAGTTTGTACCAATAAATTAAATATATAGTAATTAATTTAATTAAATGAAATAAAAAACGAATTGAGTTAGCGAGTTATGTAGCCATTCGTAATGTAGTAGCAGTAGTAGTACTGTTATTAAAATTAGTTTTACTTGGAAGGAGATAACAAAACAAGTTAATTTGTATTACGGATCCCATAACTGGTGCACAATTGGAAATCTGAACCAATAATATCATCACTTTAACACCCGTGTGATTGCCGCCACTACTCGAATGGGTACCACGTACACTGTACATATAATTCTCCTTTAGGATATGATATAATTGGAACAGATTTCCAATTGTGCACCAGTTATGGGATCCGTAATACAAATTAACTTGTTTTGTTTTGTGTTTGGGATTCTCAGGGCCTAGATAATGCCGCTCAATAGGTCCTGTTTGCTCATTCGTGACAGTTCTCTAAAACACAGGAATTCAAAGTTGCATTACAAGTTTTCAGCAACAGTTACGTATGTACATAAATAAATTATAAGGAATTGAAAAAAATCAAGTAATGTGTATTCTATGGTTCAAAAATATGTTGTCGTAAAATAAACCGTGTGAGCATTACACGGTATTACATTCACTATTTTTGCCACCGCTGTTGCGAATTCCTGGTGATTGTCGTACAATTTAAAACAACTGGAGTCCCATCACTGTTGTTTGCAGAGAAATGATAATAAACAAAATATCATGAATGCTTCCAGATGATATTTCTCAGAGAGCATCACAAGCATTCGTGCAAATAATGATATATTGAGAGTTAGGTGAATATGGTTGAATGTAAAGTATGTAAGATAGTTTGTAAGGGTGAAAGGGAATTCGAGTACACAGGGGCAATGGCATCAGCGATGATGATCACTTATTTTGAAATATCGCTTATTTGCCGGAATGTTGTATTAACTCAAAAAACATAGTTTCGAGTAAATCGACTTTGAAAGTTTTATTTTGTATATGAATGTACACAAAATGCTAACTTCCAAATGCTCTCCTAACGAATTTAACACAGATTTAGATATAGGAATTAATCCATCTGAAAGAACTCGGTCAGGAGAATATTTTATAGTACTTAGTCCAAAAATGAAGAATTTTGAGTTAATACAACATTCCGGCAAATGAGCGATATGTATGAGTAAGAACTGTGGAGATTAGACACTAGAGAATATTGCAAAAGAGCAAACTTAATTAGGAGATTGCAAGTATACGAGTTCTTATTCTGCTGATCATGATAAGAGGGGCGTGCAAAGAGAGGCAGTGCCTCAACAAAAAACGTTATTTGAAAACATAAGAATAGACAAGCAAAGGTAATGTTAAGTAATGAAATAAGGGATAATGTTAAAGGAGAAATAATATCGTTAATAAGTTGAGTATCAACTGTTCGGTAAGTATTTGGAGAGATGTAAAGGGCAATAGCCAATGCAAGGGGATGAAGAAGCGGAAAAAGGCGTTACTAGGTTATGCCAACGGTCTATTGTAACAAAATGTGTAGGTATGTGGCTGTACCAAACTCTCTTCTGTACATAAATAAGCGCATGAGCTAGAGAGGAGAAGGAAGAAGCTTCAACCAGACATTGGTGGAAGAATAGAATGGGAATAGTTAGAAATAGTGCGGAATGTACTTTAAATATTATATCCGTATAAGCACTATTTATCTTTATAAACTCACCACCAAATGATCAATAAAACGTTTTCATAAATTTGTATACCTCTTTCCTCGGCAGAGTATCTTATTATGTCCTTGTTTTCAGTTTTGTATTCCTCTTCGTCATAAACTTTCCGGCTATCTTCCCAGGAATTATAGGATTTCACACCATTTAATTGAATGTTTTAAATTTTCTCACTTTCAGGTATCTTTTATTTTTCCAATTTTAAATATTCAGTTTAAATTAATTATGTGTTTCCTTTTTTGCATTGGGACAAAGCGTCACCACATGGTTCTATCTGTTTTGCACTATCAAACGAATATGAAACACTAGAAAAGGCAAAAACCAAACGTACCTTTAATTCTCCTTCAAGTGATGATGATGTGAGAGAGATGATGATGGAAATATGAGAGAGTACGTCTGTAAGATCTCCTCCAACCAATGACAGAATTCCCAGAGCGTCTAGTAATCCGGTTCGATGGGACCAATGTTTCTTTTGGAAATCGTGGAATGCGAATGGATCTGGAGAATGACACAACTTTTACGCTCTGAGCCCAACAAAGTTAAATAGCTGATTTTGTGCTCAGCGAATCTCGAATAAGCGGAAAATCCAAAATGAAATGAATAGAAGATACAACGAACAATGTCAGAATTTGGATACTTCTTTATTAATTCAAGATGTTGGAGGATCGTCTTACCAGTATGGCTGCTGATTTTACAAGAAGGAATAGGGATCTTATTTTCTATCGGAAATAAGTATCTGTGACATTTCACAATCGTTGACAGATGGTTTAGGCGTTAATGGGGGGAAAGGGACAGACAGTGATTTCGACACCTTTGTATTTTAATTATTTCAGGGTATACATTACTTAGCATTAGAGAAGGAATTAATGCTAATGATTTGGCATTAACATATACTATGATCGATCATAATCAATTCCAGAATATATAGTGCCAGCAACCATTTTCTGTTTAATTAGCTTTTAAAACTGCAAACGCTTCTATTCATTGATATATATCACCAGCGTTTTAATTTGGATCATTATAAGGTGATAAACGCTTATATTCTTTACAGTTTACTGCCAACTAAAACTCTAAAAATAGTCACTCTAATCATAAAGTAGGTATACATATTCCAACATATAAGTTCATATATTTTCAATTTAATAAATTACTTTTGCTCATAAGATAACTATCAGACAAAAGATATTGAAGTACACAAAGCTTTCAGAAATTGCATGCAGATGATTTATGAATGGAGAACAGCTATCCTATATAATTTTTGGTTTGGGATATATCACAAAATGTAGAGAAAATTTATAAAAGGCGAATTATAATTCGGAAAAAGAACTCCATGCCAGAATCTACTTTAGAATTTCAGATTTTGTGTTTGCTGTACCTTAAAGCACGTGCTTTGCAACCGTGACGCTATTAAAAATTGAGTCTAACCTCTGCCTCAAGGGGCAAAAAGTTTGGGTTAACTGAAATATTTACCTGATTTTCAAAATGGTCACCTCATATAAAGATGTGCGTTTTTCAAGATTTATTCCCCCAAATACTCAAATGCCAGATAAAACTAAAGTGGCTTTAATACTATAAATCTACGTACACGCTGAAAAAGCGGCTTTTGTAACATATTCTCTCAAACACATTCTGGAAGAGACATGTAAGTGATTCGAACACGGTCAAATTATTCATATATTTCCAAGTTCTAAAGTCACTTATATTTAAATACAATATTAGCGTGTTTACTTGCAAAGATGTATACTTGTACTTGGAGCCATATGCGTTCATCACCCCAAACATCGATATAGTTACGTCGACACATTCGTGTATTTTTTCAACGATTGCCGACAGAATGCATGAAACTAAAACGAAAGACATCAGTCAACAATTCATTTACACACGCATTCAGGAATATTTATGAACCATTGACTGAACGAATAATCGCAAAATATAATTTCGAACTTCCACTAACATTAAAATTAATCTGTCATTCTCTTTTATTATTTTGGTCTCGCGGAGGATAGCGACAAAAAAACTGAAATAAACTGTGCACCAAACACAGTTGCATTTGCGTCACAAACAAAGCTATATTTGGATCACAGGCACAGAGACTATAACATATTTATCATTGTGTGACAAACAAGTAATATTGAATAGCAAACACAATGTGTTTGGACACAAGACCACTCTACTTGCGACAAGCTCAATACACACGATATATTTGCCTCCAAACAAGGAAAACGGACTGGCTTTTCAGCGTGCATTATTTGCGAGATAAATGTTGGAAATAGATGACATTTAGGAAGCCGTGGCAAAGTGTCTATTGTGGGTACTAAATCGCAACTTTCGAAAGTCGTGTCTAGTTGCTGCGCCGTTACACATTTATCTATATAATTACAGTAACCGTATTCTCCTAAATCTGCGACCAAAATTTGATTAATGCATTTGGGCCTTCTGAAGTCGGAAAAACTAACACAAAGTTTCTCTTTGGTTAAATTTTTTTAAATGCTTTTTATTAAACGTGTTTTTTTTTGTTCGGGTATATTTTTACTATCAAATAAATTGTGGAATACAAATGATCTGAATATAGTTTTTAATCATCAGTTTTTAATCGCAGAGAAATCATAGGTTTTAATCATATAGTTTTTATTAATAGAAAAAATTTTTATTACCAAAGCTAGAACATTATCTTCGTCTCCTGAAAAATAGTAAAAAATCGTATTTAATTCATGTCTAAAGTACTTTCTCAAATTGATAGTTATGAAACATGCAGACATTGTCAGAGAACAAAATGAACTTCCCATTGAAGTCTATAAGTCATTTATATAACGTTTAAACAAGAGTAGGCCCAAGACACTGTCTTGATGACCACCAAAGTTAACGGGTAGCTACGTAGCGTTGGAATTTCTAACCTGGACATAGAAGCAGAGTTTGTATTTACCCCCCATGTGGAACCCATACACATCGTCGTGGGGAATGTGTAATGAAAGTTTACCCATTATGGGTATGGGCAAAATAATGGGTAGCCACCTACGAAAATAGGGAATAACCCATCACGATTGCCCATTACTCTCAGGGAAATGGGGAAAATAATGGGTGGCTACACACGATGATGGGTAATTGGTTACCCAGGGTAACCCATCATCATTTTTGATCGAAAATATGAAAAAATTATAAAAATAATTTTTCGGAAAAATAAAGAATTTTTGCGGGTTTCTAAGGGTTTTTCATAAACTTTTCCAATTCGTATGGATGAATTTTTGTTCAATAAATTTTCAAAATAAGAAAATCGCAAACAAAAATGGCTATAACTTGGAAATGGTGCGCTCAATTGGAAAAATAATACAATGTTTACATCTATAGGAGGCTTTAACCAAATGATGTCTTCAATGTGGTATCACTTTTTTTTTAAAAATCGCTAGAACTAAAATTTTTCAAAGAAATAATCGTTAAAACGCCCTCATGTTTATATCTCGGAAATGGAATAATAACCAATCGAAATAACTGCTTCATAAACTGCTGCAATTTGTGTGGAAGAAATTGAGGACGTTTAGCGATTTTTTATTTGAAAGTTTTCGTTTTAGCGATTTTTTCAAAAAAAAAGTAAAGCCATATTGAAGACATCCATTGGTCAAAGCCTACTATGGAGGTACAAGTTTTATTATTTTTTCGATAGGACGCACCGTTTCCGAGTTATAGCTACTTTTCTATTTTCGCGATTTTTTGAAAAAAATCTTCCATAAGATTTGAACCAGTTTATGAAAAGCTCTTAGAAAAACGCAAAAAATCGTTATTTTGCCGATTGGACGCTCCGTTTCCGAGATATGTAAATTTTTTCTAATTTTTTATATTTTCGATCACAAATGGGGATGGGTTACCCTGGGTAGCCCATTAATCGTCGTCGTGGGTAATCATGATGAGTAATTCCCCATTTTCGTGGGTAACTTCCCATTATTTTCCCCATACCCTGTGGGGAATGGGTAGCGATCATTTCCATGTATTCGTGTAAATATAGGGTGGTCCAAATACAAACAACTTTTTAAAAATTAAATAGCATAAACTAGTCTTGGTTTCTTTGCGTATATTACAGCATAATTAGAAATAACAAATTCTCCCATTATTTATGGAACACGATTTAATTCATGTGACTGCCGCACTCATCGTTGGCTGAAATGGCGTTTCCAGCAGCATTTTCGATAAAAATGGGCCAATGATGCCACTACTCCATAATCCACACCAAACTGTGATTATTTGTGGATGTATTAGCTTCTCGACAATGACGTGCGGGGATTCCGATCCCCACATGCGGAAATAGTCGACGAGATGAAAAAGCATCTCGTCAGAAAATATGGCTTTTCGACCAAATTCGATGTCCGATTGGAATTTGCAATATTTCTCAACGTTGTTTAAGCGTACAGTGATTCACTTTGATCCGTGAAGCCATTATTCTGACTGATGGTCAATATTTCGCACAGAATAAATCTACCAGCGTCAACATAAGATAGACCCCTAAGTATCGATTCAATCTGAAAAGTTTAATTATTTCAAACAAAAAAACGGAATGATTTTGCAAATTTGCAAATATATTGCAATACTCTTAATGACGGGGCTGATGTCAGTTACGTTTGATTTTATTTTATGACCGATTTTGTTAGTTTACGTGTTAATGTAAGGAAAGTTCATACCAGAAGCTTACAAGGTCAGAAACATTTTTCTAACTGAAAAATGAACTTTTGCAAATATTAGGAAATTAACAATAGATGACAAAACAGCAGTTTTGATCAAAATCCTTCTCATGATTCGGAAGAAATTACACTGTGATAGTCGAAAAAATGAACTTCGATGAATCCTTTTCGAACTATTAGGGGGAGTCCCCTGAGTGCGAAAGTACATTTGGAAGTGTCAGATTGGCTCCAGTTTTTGAGAAATCGGTATATATGGATATAGGTAAGTCTGCGCTATTTAAACAAATTTTACCGGCCATAGGCCTATTTTTTTCCTTTGGAAAAGTTAAAACATGATCAGCTGTCGTGCAAGAAAACATCGATGCTGTGCGTTCACTGGTACTGCAAGAACCGTGAAATAGAGGTAATTTTGGAATTACTTCCACTCCTATACATTCAATAACTGCATGAACATTAATTGCATGAAACGGCTCGTGTCGATTGGTGCAAGGGAGAGGTTTGAAAAATCCAGTGAACATACTCTCTCTATCTTGACAGTTTTTTTGGCAACTGTCATTTATTCTTTAGTTTCGCGTAAAAAGTTTTTGGCGTCCTTTGCTTATAATTGTGGCTGACATATTGAAAACCGTGTTTGCCGTAATTGGCCTAAAACAATGTGAAATGGAAATGGGTTGAATTTATCGAACCTTACAACCGCTTGGGGTCACTCGTAATTATGTTTAAATAAAATAAATAAATGGTTTCCAATTTTACAATTGGGGAGAGCTTCTCAAAACCAGTCACCTGTGCGCTTTCTAGTTTTATGATTACTGATTGGGACATACAGTTTTACACCGGTTCCGAACGGTATTTTGAGAAGCTTTTTCATGGCTAAATATTTGGTAGTGTCGCCGTCACTAAGGTGGTAAGGGATCGAACTCAGGATCTCATGTACAAGAAGCGCGAACACCAACCACTAAACCACAGACGGCCACAATTGTGTTTAAAAAATGAATAAATATTTGCCCATAACATCCCTTGAAAGGACTGGGGAAAGCTTCGCACAACTATCGAGCTGTGCGATTACTAGTTTTACACTCACTGATTGGGACCTACCATTTTACACCGGTTCCAAACGGTAGTTTTGAGAAGCTTTTTTATGGCTAAGCAGTCGATAGTGTCGCCATCACTAAGCGAGGGGACCATCGCCTAAAGAAATTTAAGGTGGTCAGAGTAGGGATCGAACCCACGTTCTCATGCACAAGAGCCGCGCACACTAAACCATTGCACCACCGATGACCCCAACTGTGTTTATCGTGTGTGTGTAATCGCCAAAGCCGTAGAGAATCGAATTAGTGAATGGAAAACGAATCTCCAAAAAAAGAATCATTCTCCTAGCTCTCACACATCGGCTCAAACAAACGCGTATTTGGCCACCAAAAACATTAGCTTGATGGGTCATCCGCCTTACATCCCCAATTTGGCACCTAATGAATTCATTTTATTACCGTACAGTAAAAACTATTTGCGTGGTTAACTTTTTTGACACCTGAAGAAATTTAAAATTCATGTTTTGGAGCTACCTCATTCAGCGTGTCAGAAGAATTTCGAAAATTGATTCGAAAGCATGAAAAAGTTTATTGATCTTCAGGGTGAATATTTTGAAATACACTAAAACCAACTTCGATCATAAATATTTGTATTATTTTTTTTTCTTATTCTGCCAGAAATGTAAATAGCAACTTGTATTAATACTTTTAAACTACAGTTCCAAGCATTGAAAAACGTTCCATTATTTCTTTATTTTTTCTCTACTTTTTTTCTTGATTTGCCACCGACTGAAATTACGACTTAGATTTCCACCCACATTTGACCGCCTACTCTTTGCAATAACAGTAAAGCAAGTGTAACACTATTATATCATGGGGTATCCATGCCACAGCTGACCGAAATGGTAGTGGGAATTTGACAGAGAAGAGAGTGTATAGGAGAATAAGCGATAAGCAACCAAGCAACAACATTAGTTTAAATAGTGTTTAATTGCTGCCTCACCGATAGCGAAATGGGATGAATCTTTTGTGTAACACTATCATATTACGGCCACCGACTGAAATTACGACTAGATTTCCACTCACATTTGACCGCCTACTCTTTGCAATAACAGTAAAGCACGTGTAACACTATTATATCATGGAGTATCCATGCCACAGCTGACCGAAATGGTAGTGGGAATTTGACAGAGAAGAGAGTGTATAGGAGAATAAGCAATAAGCAACCAAGCAACAACATTAGTTTAAATAGTGTTTAATTGCTGCCTCACTGATAGCGAAATGGGATGAATCTTTTGTGTAATACTATTATATTACGGCCACCGACTGAAATTACGACTAGATTTCCACTCACATTTGACCGCCTACTCTTTGCAATAACAGTAAAGCACGTGTAACACTATTATATCATGGGGTATCCATGCCACAGCTGACCGAAATGGTAGTGGGAATTTGACAGAGAAGAGAGTGTATAGGAGAATAAGCGATGAGCAACCAAGCAACAACATTAGTTTAAATAGTGTTTAATTAATGCTTCACTGATAGAGAGATGGGATGAAACTTTCAGTTATTTAGTAATTGTACCATCACTCTGTTTTCGATTTACAGTAGTAATTTTTGGAGAATGCTAAAACATCTGTTTGAAAAGTGCCAAAAAAATACAGCAGTTTGAAAATTAAATACTATTAAAAGCAAATTGTGAACAAAACTTAAGCAATCGGAAAAGACAAAAAAAGTTATATTTCTTACTGTTTTCTTTGTGCTTGTTGATTTTATTGTAAATGTAACTAATTTATGTAAAAACATTAAAAAAGTAGAGAAGTCTAACAGATCTGTAAATTTTTTGTTTGGAAATCGTTCTATTAATGCTTACACTA
The DNA here is from genome assembly GCA_963931995.1 of Phaonia tiefii. Taxonomy (NCBI): domain Eukaryota; kingdom Metazoa; phylum Arthropoda; class Insecta; order Diptera; family Muscidae; genus Phaonia; species Phaonia tiefii. The sequence continues at coordinate 125,799,228 of OZ008367.1, forward strand.
TTTGAAATTTTTGACACATCCAACAATTTCTTGAATAGTATAACATGAACATTACCATGAATATTATAACTAAAATATACTGTCCAAGATAAGATTACACAAACATTGAATGCGGAGTGAGTTTGTGGTGTTGTTACATGCAATTATGGCGAATCAATAAAACTTAATGGCAATGCAGTATCATAGATATGTTACAAGATTTTATACGTATACACAGGTAGCACTCGCAAATCGCGAAAGGTTCTTTGAGATTCAGTGCATGTAGAGGGTGTCGGAAAATTCACGCAAGATTCGAATTTGGTGCCACGTGTGCGAGACTGCTGACAGTCCATGATTATTAGAAATGGATCTCTCATTATAAAAAAATATTTTAAGAATAATTAAAGGTTTTCAAAGATAATCATTCTTCAGCGATAGCTTCGTGAGATATAAAAACGTCGCTCAGAAAATACTAATGATAATGAATTGCTAACAATGATAGGTGGTCATGGTGTTCTGTCGTGTCATAACAATTTAGTTTTATTGTCCCTAAATTGCATGATATGGATGTGAGCGATAAGTGATTTCAAGAAGAACTTTCTGCATGTACCTATACATATTTTCTACATATTCCTTAGAGTATTTCCATTGCTACATGAAAAGTTTCGTACATCAGACCAGTGTTGTCATAACAGCAATTTACGTGTTTTTTTGGCATAACTTTTTGGTCCCGGAAATTGTTCGGTTTTTGGGGAAATAATGCCTATTTTTCGACCCTTTTTGTATTTTTTTTACCTATTTGGCACTAACAACAACGACATCTTAGGTTTGTTTGGAAGAATTATGCTGTTAATTTCAAAATAAATTTATAAGAACAATAAAAGTGATCAAAAAATACACAATATCCTAGAATTTCCATCTTCTCTTACACATTAAAAATTAAAAATTCGTATTTTTGCATTTATCTCGCTTTTGGTCACTAATGAAAGTAGATATAATCCGAAATTCAAAAAGTAAAAATAAGTTTTTTAGGTTCTAAATAATAGGCACCCCTTTTTTCAGTTTGTACCCGTAGCACTGCATCAGAAACTATTGTCTTTGCTACAAATCGATTATGGGAGTTATGTCCTACCATCATGGTGGACATAATCCCCAAATTGGATTGGGAGTTGTGTCCGTTGGTAGTCCATGAAATATATTCTGCTTTTTGGCGATATGCGTTTCCTCATTAAATCGATGGACTTTTGTGAAGAAAACAGGAAAACACTAAATCCTGTGCGTGGGGCGTAACATCCAGGTTCAAATGAACTACCCCGCAGTTACACCCCAATCGCAGACTGTATTTTCACCCTAAAATTATGTATTGGACAACAACAAGACATTTTTGGAGTTGTTTAATTTTATAACTTCATTTCTTATTTTGGGGTATTATTTCACTACGAAATTACACCCTAAACCAGAAAACGAAAATAGACTCCAAATACATTTTCACATGTATTTGCCCAATATCCTGATATATATTGAAGTCTCCTGGGACAAGTAAAGCAGAGAACTAATCTCTCCATATTCCCAACATACTCTTAACATCTGTGGCTAGATTTCCAGGGTGTGCCCTGATCCATTTTCGTTGATTTAGCTTTTTACTTTTCGCTAGAATATACGAGCCTCATTCTTCACTCTACAACCATGATTTTTGCAGGGTCAAAATCTCATCGGAAGTGATGGAGTGTGGTTTGAATTTACCGGCGGGTGGTTCAGCGACTCTTTCGCTGGCGAATTTAGCATTAAATCACCTATAACAATCTTAATGTCATGTGCCAGGGTAGTGGTCTTATGGTTCCTCTAGGCGGCCATAGTACATGCCCTAGGAGTCATAGTAATTTTCCTCAGTCGGGGCATGTACACAAATTAGCGATGTGATAAAATATTTCACTTTTATGCGAATGGTGGCTATACGTTCACTTACGGGGTTAAACCTTGACGCCTGATGCCACTGTTCTTTGCCAACTACAAATTCGCAACCAAACTCGCGTTTTTTTTTATAGCAGCTATGGTATATGTCGCATTTCTTCTTTCTTGTACATCCATGACCAACAATAGCATCTCACCATATAAATCTCCGCGCCCAGATGGTAGTATACCAAAAATACTGCAAAGCATTATCATATTCCGATCTTGCCTGACTCTTAGCCACATACCAAAGAGTTCGAGCCAGGTAAGAGTGGATTTCATTCCCAAGGCGGAGTCATAAGAGCGGAAATGACTTCAGACCGATCAGCCTCTCATCGTTTCTCCTGAAAACGCTTGAAAGCCTAATTGACGCATACATCCGCACGAAAATGGATTGATCACATGATCCCAAAATATCATGTCATAATGTGAGTTCAGCGGCTGTAGAAGGACCACTTGAATATCTGGCGTAGAAACATTCCTCAAGAGTGGAATACTGACAGTGCTACAGAGCACAATTATCCACCCCTTTAGGGGTAACAGCTAGTAATCAAAACGAGTTAATATTAGAACTCCTCAGGGTGGAGCCATCTCTCCCCTTCTTTCAATACTCGTAATAAATAAAATACTAGTAAACCTGGACAATATGAGGATCAAAACCATGGCGTATGCGGATGACGTCGCTGGGCCACTGGGAGTGGTTTTGGAGTGAATCCAGGGAAAACTGATGTGATTCGTTTTACCACGAAGACCGAGATACCACAGTTTAATCCTCCTCGGCTAACTGCAATAGAGACTCTACTATCAATCCACGCCAACTACTCGGGCGTCATTCTAGACCCTAAACTATCCTGCCATTTTTCTTCGAAAATGAGCAAGGAGTGGCCGTTACAGTCAATGGCGATCGTTATCGGGCCATGATGAACGAATTTTTGTTCACAAAAATTGAAGAGGAGGATATTGGCAACATTTGGTTTCAACAGGACGGCGCTACGTGCCACACAACCGAAGCTACACTCGATGTTTTGCGCCCTGTTTTTGAAGATCGCATTATCAGCCGCAGAGCTGATGTCTTTTGGCCACCTCGGAGCTGCGATTTGACACCGTTGGACTATTATTTGTGGCGTGCCCTCAAAGATAAGTGTTACGCCGAAAAGCCAGAGACAATTGACGCTTTAAAAGACAATATTCGTGAAGCCATTGGTGAAATACATCTGCACACAATCGATAATGTGCTTAAAAATTGGACCGATCGTGTAGGCTACTGAATGGCCAGCCAAGGCAGCCATTTGAATGAAATTATTTTCCAGTATTAACCGGAAGGATTGTACTTTCAAATAAAAAAAGAAATTTAAAATTACTTCTTGTTCCTGCAACAATTTTATTTCATTTGAATTTTGTAGAAAAATGGGTTGAAAATTCAAAAAATAAAGGCATGAGTTTTAAACTACTGATATTTCGTTTATCTCTTACTTTTTATAGTTTATATTTATTATTTATATATTTTGGAGGTTTGTCAACATTTTTAGTTGACGAAACAATTTCGTTATTGTAACGAAACTAATTTTTATGATGGTGGAGAGAGAGAGAAGCAGTCGAAAAAATGAGCGAGCGTAAAAAAGAGGTCAGCAAGAGAAAATGGTGAGCGTGAGTGGTGGGTCACGTACAAATCTTAAATCAGTTCCATTGCAACAATCGAAAGTGGTCGACATATTTCTCCGGCGGAATAATTCAAACAAATTTTTTAAAACAGACTAGTTAGTTATAGATACTTAGTAATAATCTTTTATTGTGAAAACTAAATTGTGTGAATTTATGTGTTTGATGTGATCGTTTGTTTAACTTGCGAATCTATAAATCAAATAGATAAATAAACAGAATGCAAGGAGAAACACGACAGCAAAGAAAGTGACGCATCGATAGCAGAAAAACTACCCCGAAATATGTAACTGAACTTTAGTGTGGGTGTGTATACGCGTGACGGTAGAAGTCGCAACAAAATGTTCGTGTTTTTGTGTTTTACTCATAATTCGGTCGCGCCTGTTTCATTGTGTTGGTATTTGTATTCAAAAAAACGAAAGCCATACATACATACATATGTGCGGGCAGTCGAAGTCAATGAAAACGAAGAAGTCAAAGAAACAAAGAGTTTTAAGTACGACGAACATAAAAAATAACAATTCAACGTACAGTCAAATGAATCCAATCGAAACTTTAACAAATTTGGTTAAAATAAATAAAAGAGCAGTTGAGGAAAATGCTTACAGAGCGATCACTGGCTTAATGAAGGAGAGATTTGGCACTACAATTGAATATCAAAACCCTCAACACAACAATAATTGCATGACTTAACAAACCGATGATGTGGTTAGATGTTAAAAGAGAAGAGCATAGGGGCGTAGAGCTAATGTTCATGGTAAGTACAGACATAGATATGTATGTACAGGTCTTAAATAGAAATCTTAACAATAAATTCCTCGTATATGTTTTTAATTGGAGGACCTGAATATGACGGTCACAATAACACTCAATCCCTCGACTACCACAATCTTCTCCACACCAGTGCTTCAACATGGAATGAATATAATCTATTTAGCAAATATAGTTTCGAAAACAAAAATTCAAAAAAAAATTATCAAAACACCTGCAATGTAATACTAACAGTATATTTATGTACAAATAAATAATTTCAAACACACTTCAAAACATTCATTGTAGCAATGAAACAAAATCATAGTAGTAATGAAACATATTCATAACAAAAATGACTCAAATTCGTTACACTAATGAAACAAATTCATAGCAGCAATAAAGCAAACTCCTTGCAAGAACAATACCTATTTATTGCAACAATGAAACAAATTCATTGCAGCAACGAAACAAATTCCGTGGAATAATAAAGCAAATTCATTGCAGCAAAAACCATACTTTCACCACAGTAACGAACAATTTTCCGTTGATGAACACATTTTCATAGCGGGAATGAAACGTTACGTTAACTCACTTTCGATGACAAAAGTTGTTGGGGTGATGACCATTTTCATCCGAGTGACAATGCTTTTCCGTTCAGTGTAACAACACTGCATTTAAACTCGTCAGTGAGTGTCGGGAAAACTTGCCGTGCTAGGTGGACTGTCCAATGTGGTTCTTACATGGATGCCAGGCCTCAAGGGTCTCCTAGGGAACGAAAGGGCGGTCGAACTAGCCAGAGGTCAAAAGAGGTATTTTCCAGCATTACCTCGAACGAGCAAAGGCCAGACGGAATAGAACGGAATCGTGCCTCATATCCAGACACACATGGCCAGAATAAAACATTCACCGGACTAACTCCCTGATTAGCCATAATCGGGGGAACATATCAAGGCTGATTAACGTGCTGACCGGGCACTGGCCAATCGGTAGCCACGCAAGAAGGCTGAAGCGTCCATATAATGACAGCTGCCGTGCCTGGGATGATACAGAAGAGGAGAAGACGGTGGAACATCTTCGCTGCAGTTGCCCGGCTCTAATGAATAGACGCCAAGGACTATAGGTCGCCTCGTACTGTACATCCTCACTGAGATACACACGATAGATCTAATGAGATATCTCCGATTAACAGGATGGATATAAACACGGTATATTAGACTGTCCGGAGTGATATGGTATGCAAAACGGTGTCTCAAGACACTAACTGATGCTAAATAGTATATTTAGCAACCACGTAAACCAACCAACCAACAGCCATGACCTGCACATTGCATCTCCTGGATAACAGTAATATCTCGAGGATATCTGCCAGTCGGATGGTGGCACCGGATGTGTATAGTGTTCTGACACTCCTAGTTCATATCTGTAAATTGTGTTCCTCATAACAATTGCGGGGACATCAAATTATGTTTCTCATCCTCATTTTGTAATTTCATTGCCAATACAACGCTGGCGGAAGACAAGCCCAGCCCACCATGGTTTGGTATTTTACCTACTGCCAGGTTGATAATGTTTCAGCCGCCCGTAATGGATTAGACGCTGACCAGAATGCTGTGTGTCGTAACTCGACTTTCATTCCTTTAAATTTGATCCGCCATTGGCCAGTAGTGTTGTCTGATCAACTTTCAAAGTCCAAAAGACTATGTGGGTCAGTTCTAAGGGCTTCAATGACATTGTCAAATATTTAACCTGAATCAGGCTGCTCATTCGTTTCGCCTTCTTACTCTAGCTAGCTAACTGAGGTTCCGATAACGCCAATGATTCAACTGTTATTTATATGCCGGGTTTCACTAGTACAATCTGTAAATTACACAACTATATACATACATCCATCTGTAAGTATATAGATTCTGTGAAGGTATGCGCGTGTATATTATTATTCCTCTTGCATTTACCTTCGGGAAAGCACAACATTTTTTCTCCAGAGATTAACAAAGTTAGAATAAAATATATGAATATAAATGTATATTTCATTGTTTGTTGTTGTTGAAGAATGTGAAAAGTGGATTATTAGTGTGGCCCAACATTATGTAGAATAACATAAAATATGGGACAGTTTTAAATATAGGCCAAAATATATCTATGTATTCGCAGGTTCCCATTGTGGATTACAAGTCAAGTTTTAGCACCTTTCAATCGTGGGCAGCGATGCATGCAGCACGGTCATAAGTGTTAACGACTAAAGTACAAATGACAAAAAATATGCAGTACATTTCGCTAAGGTAAGTATGTGATAGATACAAAACAACAAAATTGGGTTAAAGTTCAGTATAAATGGCTTTTTTGTGCTTTTTTATGACATTGGAAAGAAACAGAAATTGGATTTAATCTGATGTCAATTAAGTGGTAAAAACAAAAAACCGTTTCCCATTACATCCCATGAAGGGATTGGGGAGAGCTTCTCACAACCAGTGAGCTGTGCGCTTTCTAATTTTTCACTCACTGATTGGGACCTACAGTTTTTACACCGATTCCGAACGGTATTTTGAGAAGCTTTTTCATGGCTAAATACTCGATAGTGTCGCCGTCACTATGCGAGGTGACCGCCGCCGAAAGAATTTTTTTTTTAAGGTGGCCAGAGCAGGGATCGAACCCAGGATCTCATGTACAAGAGGCGAGCACAGTACCCATTGCACCACCGACGGCCATTTAAGTGGTAAGCTATACCTTAAAAAAATATTTTGTATTCCATAGAAATATATATCTACCATAGAAATATTTGTATACGATGTATAATACAGAAAATTATTTCACCTTTATCACATTGTTCACATTTATGTTAAAGACATATCGCTTTCCCATGGTCGTCGTGTTCTGAATTCGGAATGTGAAGGGAAAATCTGTACACGAAATCTTAAAAGCTTTTAAAAAGTTGCCTTGCATTAGGTTTTGGGTCACCCTAATGATTATGTGCTACGAGCGTTTAGAAGTTTGCTTTTATTGAGTGGGGTTTCCTCTTTATGGCCGGATATAAATCACAGTTAACTAATGTATGAGGATGTTCGTACATTTTTATTGGTTACCACTGTATGATTGTAAAAATGCGTTTAAGTCACGATACATTAGTGTTATTTTTTTATGTTTGTTAACGTACTAGGAGGTGAATAGGAATGTGTATGTGGTTCATAGAGGGTATCTTATATATAAATAATATATGACCAGTTTCTCGAAATTCTTAATTTACTTACTTTACTACCTTTTCGTATTAGTCTTATTATAGTAAAATCTACTGATTACTCCGTACAACGCAACTTTGAACAACTGAAAGAAAATCTATCAATTCAGTTCAAAGTTCACACAAATTTGGGCATATGAATTTTGTAAGTTGCTACCAAAACTTTTGGTCAAATGTGTGGAGAGAACTTTTCATCTAAAATTAGCATTTCCCGCATTTCACTTTTATCTAAAAAAGATTTAAATTAGTTGTCGGAAAAGAATATGATACGCCGGGAACTCTTCCAGCTACGTGGTTCATTTTCGGGACAAGTAAATTTACCTTCGTTGATCTTATTGAAATCGTAGCTACCGATTGCCAGCGATTAAAGAGTCTACAAAAACTCTCTACCCAACACTTTTTGTTGGTCAATCAGTGCTGCAACGGACACAAGTACACAAATGTTAGCTAAACCAGCCAGGCGGCAAATTTCAAACCGTTAATTATGTGGAATATGTTGTTTTTCTATTGCAACTAAAGAAGCCACATTATTGCATTTATATTCCATCATTAATGAAGAATTTTTCACTACCAATAAAGCAATATAATGTGCAAAAATAATAGTCGTCTTATATTTTATGAGAGAGAAAATTATAATTTACTTCAATTATTTATTAATTATTTATTTATTTAATGTAATAACATACATTACTTTGTTCCATGAACCCCATTCGCCAATTTGTAAATTAGTGAAAATGAAGACAAATGTTAAATGCTGGTTTGAATTAAGAATATCGCATATCCTTGTGAATGAGACGACGGATAACCACAGTAGGAACGACTAAAGTACTAAAGTAATAGTACTAACATTCTACTATAAATAAAAGCCATTGCTGGCAATAGTTCGTGGCGCGTGTTGGTCCACTTTATACACCAACTGCAATAGAGCACGACCGACCCACACATGCCAATCTGACCAGTTTTCCACTTTCAAATTAACCATTTAATTTTGTTAATGCTACAGAAAGTTTCAACCCAACCTTTAGCATTACAGACATTTAGGATATTATTTTTAAACGTTTTTTTTAATTGCTTCAAAAATTCACTAAAGCGTAAGTAATTTTAACAAATTAAAGATATTTTTTACCCTTCGACACATCCTACACTCAAAACTAACAAAACGTTCCAAAATAGGACAAAGAAGAGTAATGAACTTAACAAACTGTGTACCTAATACAGAGATCCACTAAACGACCTAAATAAAGAAGGGTTCGTCATTTAAGTCCTTCATAGCCGATTGACTGCTCTGTACCTACCACGTCTAGTATTACCACTTGCAGGAAAATAAACACAAAAAAGGATTAAAATACTAATTTGAAACAAAAACAAAAATAGTCCATTGCCAACGATTATCCGGAGTGAGAATCTGTCTGTGGGACGCATGACGATACATGTACGGCAGCTTGGGTTAGACATAGACACCAAAGTGAGAAATGAGTTTGTCTGATGTTGGCGGGTTGTATGTTGAAAATACATGTGTCCTCCTGCCACCGCTGGTTTGGGCAGTCGGGAACTTTAAACTTTTTGAAGGTTGTCCTAAGTGAGGTGATGATAATTGTTAGCTTTAAGCGACTGGTTGCGTGGGTGGACGGACGAATGGGTTTGGCTATGATATTGGTCGTTGCCTATTTGTGTAATATGAACTCAAATGTAAATCCATGATGAAAATATAAGCATTTAATGAATGGGGTTCTGTGTAACAACTTCAAATAAAGAAGGGTGTTTTGAAACTGTTTAATTATTATTACGGTAAGCTGTCATATTATAGTGAACGTTTAATAGTTGACTGCTTTGGAAAAAATGTATGTGGTGGTGTGACGACTTTCAGTTTTTCCAAAGTTGTTCATATCAGTTTATAGGGTTGATTTGTCCCAATAGCTTTATCAATTTTTAACTAGTTTTGATTGTAGGTCTTATAATTTAATGATTTCAACGGGTTAGTAAAGATGGACCTCCTTTCATACGTACACTGAGAGGAAAACGAATATGCAAATTTTGAATTTGTGCATTTTCCTGATGTAAAAGTACATCAATTTGCAACCTACGGCTCATTTCGTTGGATTAATCTAAAACCTTACATCAATTGCTCTTCAAATTCATTCATAAATTTATTGTAAATCAGTTTAATGAAAAATTAGTGGGAAATTTAATGCATGGTAGTGTACATTATTAAAATGAACTTGTTTGCTGATATTTGTGAAATATCAATATCATGAAAATTATGCCACATTTGCGAGAAGATTTGTCATCAGTTTGATGTTTTTACACTAAATCGATTAATGTATGTCACTGAATTAAAACAATTGTGCAAACTTTTGTTCAATCCAACGAATGAATTACGTTAATACACAGGTCTGGGTATCTGTTCTGCACTCTTCCCGTTTGTATTGCAAGAGAGATTGGAGAGCGTTGAGAACAATTTGTTTCGGAAATGTGAGAGCTGCTCATAAATAGATATTTTTTTTTTAGTCAGTGCCGCAATAAAACTGAACAAAAAAGTCCAAAACACAATAAAACAAGTTGATAAGTCCGGATCACAATGAAATGAAAAAAAATAAATCAGCTGTTATAATGCTACCACCTGTAATGGGTACACTGTGCACGCAATAAATTAAGCAAATTCAATTACAGAAAAGCCGCCAAGCCGTTGGCAGTTGCCGCCTACTCTTTTTCCCTGGCATGCGCAGCTCACGATTGGGTAAGCTCCGTAGAACACCGAATAAAGTACATCAAACAATTCTTTAATATAATTTAGACAAGACGTTGTAAAAAAAACAGGAGGATATCACTCTGTTTAGAAAATTTTAACAAAAATAATAATGACGGTTTACAACCCTGTTGCAGTCGAAAAATATATCAGCCTTCTAGTAAATTGTATCGGTTAGAGGCAAGCCTACTGAGTTTATCGGTACCCGTGAATTGTCTGTATCACGTAACATTTTTGAAAAAAAATCGATTTTTACCAATTCTCTGATTTTCCTGCACAGCTGTTTTTTTGGCGTAGAATACGTCTTACCTTACGGTATAGGGAGTCATGTCAGATTGTTATTGTTGTAATCTTTATTTCATGATTATGAGGAAACGGCGAGATAACTTTTTTTAAAAATTTTTTTGTAGGTAAATGAAGATGTTATCTTTCGTTTGATAAACATTTCATATTGGTTGATATCTTCCTAACATTCAAATTTCTCAAATGAAAATTGTATAAACACATACACTCAAACATATGTGTGGTGTTTGGTTGAGTGTTTGAGTTTGTAGCGTGAACACAAACTATGCTGCTGTTTCAGTGTGGACACAAACCTTCGGCTGTTGTTTTGATTGATGAAATATTGAAATTTCGTATATTTACTTATGTATTTAAGTGAAACAAAATGTTAAATGAGAATTTGAATTTAACATGGATATATAATTATAAAAAATATATGAAAAATTAATTCATACATTTTTCTGTTAAATGAAAGTGCTGCCAAGTAAGCAAAATAACAATGCTGCTTGATGCTGTTTGACAGCAGCTGACAGTTGACGTTTAGTAAATTAAAATAAATAAATTCATTTGCTTATGTTATTTATCATTTATTGTTATATATGTTTTCTGTCTTATCGGATGGCGTATTCTACGTTAAACTTAATGGCCGTGTCTCTGACACAGCCTGCAGGGACAGTCCGTGGCCGAAGGGCTCGGACAACTGTCTGCTGTTTTTTTTTGGTTTTTTTTTTGGGAAAACAAGATTTTTTTCATTATTTTGCAGCATAACTTCAAGGGAGTCCAAATTTTAAATTCACAATATTTGACAAAATTGTAGCCATAGTAAAGCTGAACAACTTTTATAAACATATTAATATATTTTGTCAAGAATTGTATTACTCACCATATGCTACCCAAACAAAAAATCACAATTCTTGACAAAATGAGATACCTTCACTAAATTGTGAATAAGAGCCGTCCGTTGTGGCTCTAAAGTGGCAATTATACATTGCCACCTTTTACATTGCTTTGATACATATTTTGCTATATATTTTGGGGTTTTCCGATGGTTCTGTGGACGTGTAAACAAGTTTTACGATTGTTTCAATAGCATTATTCCAAACAAACGCTGATGAAGAACTAAGGCTAGATCTGAAATATATAGATATACGGTTTTGCCAGCAGTCATGAGTATGCTTTTTGCAAAACTTTTTTTCGAAAACTATATCTCTATTAATACGGATGTACAGTTTCAGTCAAAACAATGGCAGCGAACGTATACACGAACGCAGGTTGTTTTCGGTTGGACCCAACTTGAAATTTAGGTTGAAAAAAGTACCACATTCACAAACCACCCATTAGGGGAATAATCCCTTAGGGGCCATCCCCCGGGCCCTAACCTGTGTACCTGCCTGAGCGCATGACTGCTATAAACGTTTTTATTTAATTTTTTTTTGGGACCATTTTTGTATTGCTAGTGCTATGTAGTTTAAAGCATGTGTTATGGGACCACAAACCAAAAATAACTGCTTATTTGTGATGTGGTTGTAACTACTTAAGTAATGTCACCTTTTTCGGCTTAAACGAAATTTTGGAGCGGCCAAAATAAAAGCAGTTTTCAAATAAAACTCAGGTAAAAGTGATTTTATATGCAACTTTATCATGTTTGTTTTTATTTATGTTTTATGAGTAACGAGTTTGCTTTTTTAATTGAACAAAATCCTATTCCAAAAGCTTCGTTTCTACGTAGGGTATTTAACATGTTTGACATGATTAGAGGTTATTTCTCGTTGTGTTTGGTTTTGCCGAAGTAGGACCAAACAGTTTCTAAGAGCCGTAAGAAATTTGGAGTGCTAAACATTGCAGTACTTGTATTACATTTTATCATACGTTTAATTGAAACACCCCAAAACCTATAGTTATTTTCCGAAAGCCGACCGGAATTTTTAAAACATGTTACCTGCATGCAGAACCTTGCCGCTTCCATTGGTGATAGCTCCTCCCCAATCGGGGTGCTTCGCATTTAGATCGGCTCCGATCAAAATCTCACTCGAGCCCGCGATACTCTCAAGAGTATCGAGGTCAGTGGTTCTCAACACATCCTGTGGTCGTAAATATAGTGACATAAGTACTATTTCGGCTCCTCCTTGCGCTTTTATACGCACTATTGTGCCCTCAATTTTACCAATATTAGCCGAAATCCGTTCACCCTTTATGTTTTCTCGCAGGCATATTGCTGTCCCACCTCCTCTTCCGTTCATCCTATCCTGCCTGGATGTTTTATATCCTCGTAGTTCAAAGTTATGCCTTGGAGACAGTCTGTGCTCCGCTAGCATGAGTATGTCCAGTCTGTTTTCATTAACAAATAACTGCAAATTGTGTCTCCTACATGTAGACACAATTGAGTTTAAATTTTTAAATATGCACTTGAGGTGTCCAGTCATGAAGGCGCATATCGACGAGCAGGCCAAATAGGGCCCTGGTTTTCTCCGCTCCATCACTTAATTGTGAGTACTCTTCAGCAAAGTCACCCATTCTTCGCATGCATGTGACTATATCTTTTCCGATATATTTGACGCAGTCTGAATCAAATTTTCCAAAGAGGTTATTGGCCCTCATCATTTGGGTTGGTACTTCCCTTCTTGCGTTGTTATTAGCACTCCAGTTTTTATTACCAGTGGCCGCACTCGTGTAGGACCTGTTGGGCGTTCTATATGCCGTGGCGAATCTTGGCGGGACTTTTTCAGGCCGCACCCTTTGCGCTCTCTTCTGTTCCAGTCTGAGCTTTAGGTCTTTTCTTTTCGGGCAAATGTGGGAGCTTGCCACATGACCTTCTACATGCTCATTTTTCCGGTAGTCCAATAGTCCTCATGATCTTACCTGTGACCTGGTCCGTGGTGTTAAATTCTTCGAAATTCAGTTCTTTCTTTGGGACCTCACAATTCCCAGGCCCATGGGAAAGACTGCACTGCGGCATACTACAGTTCGATGACACATGTCCATATCGTTGACAGTTCCGGCACTGAACCAGACCCCTCTCGTAAAGCGTTCCAACGCAACACTGCAGTGAAGCATAAACTTTATAGAAAATATGGATTTGAAGTCCGAATCGTGGGCGAATTGAACTAGCCATCTGTCCCCGTTCAGTTTCACTACATGTACGACAGTACATTGGATTTCCAATGAAACCAAATACTGTTTGACATCATCAATATCATAGGAGCCTGAGAGCCCCTTGATCAGTGTCGAGAGCGGCTTCAAGTCAGATGGGGTGTATGTATAGAAGTTAATACTTATTTTCCTCAAATTTTCACAAACTTTCCTCTGATCCTCGACCGAGTTAAGTCTAAGATCTACCATGTTCCTATTAACGATTTTTATTGAAAATAAATTATGACCAACTATGTCCTTAATGTTGTTAGTTAACATTTTCACATCTGTATATTAAATTTCAATTATGGGCGGGCTGGCCTTACCTTTATTTTTATTCTGATTAATATTACTGTGATTAACAGTACTTCCTCTCTGTTGGTTGATCATTTCAGTTCCGCATTGTTTCTGAAGTCTCTGTTGCTGCTTCTTAACTGTTTCCTCTAATCTTGGAAATTGGTCCTCTGTACTAGCAATACTTGTGGCGTACTGGTTTTTCCCTCCTATTACTTTCATCCACTGGGTCTCGCTTCCCGTGGCACCTTCCTTTTCTGACTCATCGCAGATGGAGCCATAGGCGTCGGCATACATTATAGATTCATTTTGGTTTTCTATGTGTTCAGAATTTTTTTGATTTTTCAATATTATCCTATATTTTTTGTTGCTGATTCTGAATTTCAGTCTCGTGTTTCTTAATGGTAATTATAGAGATATTAAGTTCATTTGTTAAGGCTTCCACTTGGTTTGATATCCGACGACGATCCCGGTTTTATCTTTCTTTTCTTTTGAAATTTTGCTCTTTTTGCTCTTGCTTGCTCAATTTCGAGGTTATCTAGCTTCAAATACTGATTTCGTTCATTATTATTTTCCTCCATTCTCTGCCACTTTACCCTACTTTTGATGTAGGCCTACTTCGGAATTGAGTCACTTTTCACTTGGTTTTTTCAGTCAAAAAAAATTTTTTTTTTTTAGTCACTTTTTCATTTAAACAATTTTTTTTTTCGATTTTCAGTCAATTTCCTTTATAACGATTTTCAAATATTTTTTTCATAATTTTTTCAATTTCAAGTCAATTTCAGTCAAAATTTCGCGGTTCTCAGTCAATTTCTTTTACTATGATTTTCAAAATTTTTTCACTACACTTTTTATTGTCCGGTAACGACCTTCCACTTTAAACAGTGAACACTGAATCTGTCAAACTCTACATAAATATATACCAACAATACAAGAATACAAACAAGTATGAAAACCAAATACATGATTTTAAGAAGTGAAACGAAAAATGACATGAAAAAATTTAATTACATGTTTTAACGACTATACCTGATAGATAATTATACCATGCTCAATATGTATAATATTTACCGCTCGTTGTTGTAAACAATTTAATTCCAATTTTGTTTTCAATCGGAAATAAAAATCTATACTTCAAATTTAGAGATATAAAAGTATACGTAGTCTTCCATTAAATAAAATATTTTAAATGAACTGACCATGTGTAAGCCATTTTGCAAAATTCTGCTTTTGAGTCTCTCCTTGATAACATTCTCATTCGCAGAAAATTATAACAAAATTTATCTAAGATAAATTTTTGTTGCCATTTCTTGAAATTTAACATGTGGCAACATTGCCACTTAATATCGCTTAGGTGTCCCGTACAAATTAAGCTATAATTAACTTTAGCGACGTAAAAAAAAACAAGCTTATTGTTTTGAACACTGATTCAAACATTTGTAATGCTTCATATAATTTGTATAAACAATGTCCCTAGTATCCACTTTATTTTTCTGAGAAGACATTTTGGCTCTACAAGAAGAGCATATTCTCGCATTTGACTCCAATCTCGAATAAACACTTCGTATCCACACTGGAACTGGTCTAAGATCACATACATACCTATCTTGAGTTTTTAATGTTTTAAGCCCAATAGATTACAACACACTTTAATAGCGAATGAACTCGTCTTATCAAAACACTTTTATTTAGTAAAGTGAGTGTTCGAACTCACGGGTGGTGTGTTAACACCTTTTTGTTACACGGTACCTGTTCGATTTCTATGAACACATTAGTAAATTTTTCATTGGAAAATAAAGAACAGCGTTCAATCATATGATGACGTTGCATTTAAATAATATTAATACTTAGAATTATTTAAAGACCAGTGCAAGCACATGTTTCATTATTTTCTTGCTTAATACTTTTTGCTTTATTTCCACAAAAAACAAAGAGAATGCAAACAACTGACACATGAACATACCCAGCAGTTATTGGTAATCAATAGTAATCAGAAGTGCAACAGATAGTTCGTATGGAAAATGGCTTCCAGATTGCATTATATTTAACACGGCGATGTCCTACAAAAAGCCACACATTCTCTTTTGCATTACTAGCAACCAAAATCTAATCGAAGAAATAATATATTGCCACCTCATTATCAACTGAAGCATTACTTTGCATTACGGTTTCATGTGTTATATAACCCATTCTGCACGAATGCAATATTTCCATGATTAACATTCAATCAATTCCATATTTCATTATTAAGCAATCGTTTATTTCTTAGGTTATATTTCCTTGAGGTCTATAGCCTAATACTAAGGAATCCAATATTCCGTAGGTTACAAATTCAATAATATTTCAGATATTTTGTCTTTAATGGAACTAACCGACGCATATGTCTTTTATTATACATTTTAATTTATTATGTTTTATAGTTTTTAATTTAATATTTAAACTCGTATGTATGTATATTTATTTTCAACACTTTTCAATTTTTTATTTCCACAATCCACGTTGCGCATGCTTCGACAGATTACTGACAATTATTTCAAGCAAAGACACTTAAAAAGCCAAATTCATTGAAATGTTTGTTTTTGGTATGCAAAAATAACGGTACAAAGAAGAAATACGCTTTAATACATTACCAGTTCGATTACTACGGAATATACTATTTCCTCAATTTCATTATATTAAGAGAAATATTAGATTATGAAAGTAATGCAATGCTCAAAAAACTGCTGGGTACATACCATGGTAAAATGATCTACCGGGTAAACGCGTCAGCCCAGCTGATTTGTGTTTTTTTCATATTGTTACGAATTTCCTTATTCGTCCTTTTTGCGTTGTTTTATTCCCAATAATAAAACAAGGTTCGTTTTTAATTACGATAATTACAACGGTATCACTTCCTTTTATTTATTTATACAGTACAACAGTTTACTTTATTTATAACACGTTAACAAGTCTTGTATTTTACTATCAATTCGCGTTGCTTACTTTACGGGGTTTAATCACAAACTGACTCTCCATTCCAAAGACCTCCGCTATTTATACCAACTCACCATACACAAATGAAGGTACATATATCTAGCGAATTCAAGAACCTTCTAGAAACTAGATGTTGTTGTTGTTGTTGTTTATCTTTGTAGAACATTCTCCTACACAGGAGAATTATCTTTACTGAGGTGAATTCATGCTACTGATTTAGCGAGCTGGTACGTTGTTACAATGCATACTTTCAGGCGCAGCACTAACCGCCTGTTGTTTACATACTGTTAGTAGAGTCATTAACAGTAAGCAAAAGCTTTTACTTATTCGTAACACTGCCCCCCACTTAAGCCTGTTCGTCCCGAGCAGGCTCAACCCTCCGTTTTCCATACAGAGCTAGTCTTTCCAAATGCACGACTTTCATTTTAGCTCTTGGACTTTGGCTTTTCTGGATTCGATAAACCACGTCATTTATTCGTTTGACAACCTTGTAAGGGCCTTCCCAGTGAGTCTGAAGTTTTGGAGATAAACCCTTCTTGCGCTGTGGGTTGAACAGTAAAACTAGCTGGCCTTCATGAAATCCTTCTGAATTTGCCGCTCGGTCGTATCTGGCTTTCATTTTGTTACTGACCATTTTTAATTTGTTGCGCACAAATTCATGGAGATCATTAAGGTCCCCCGTATCATGGTAATTGACATCACTGTTCGCAGGGTCAGACGCTGGTATGGTACCGAACTCCAAATCTCCAGGCAGCTTCAGCTCATTTCCGAAAATTACTTTAGCGGGTGTTCGCGAAGTGGAGTCATGGGTGGCCGTCCTATATGCCAAAAGGAACTTCGGTATGTGCTCATCCCAATCTCTTTGATCTGCGCTGACTACTTTTCTTAGGTATTCTTCAAGAGTTCGGTTGAATCTTTCAACCATTCCGTCAGACTGAGGATGCAATGGTGTTGTTCTTGTTTTCCGAATACCGTATGACTCACACATTTCTTTGAAGATGGTCGATTCAAAATTCCTACCCTGGTCCGAATGGAGCTGCGAGGGGACACCAAAACGGCATATCCAGTTATCCACAAACACTTTAATTATAGTCTTCGCTTCCTGATTTGGAACAGGGTATACTTCGGGCCATTTACTGAAGTAATCCATAACCACTAAGACGTACTGGTTTCCAGAGCTACTGACGGGAAATGGACCAGCCACATCCATAGCTATACGCTCAAAGGGTGCACCTGAGTTGTATTGCTGCATGTGGCCATGACTTCTTCGCGTTGGTCCCTTAGCTGTCATGCATTGGGTGCAATTTGCTATCCAATCGGCTACCGCTTGTTGACAGCCAATCCAGTAGAACCGTTGCTTTAGCTTTTCAATGGTCTTGGTTATTCCTAGATGTCCTCCGCTCGGGCCATTATGGAATTCTGTCATTATCTCTTTTTCCTTGGAGGAAGGTACCACTATTAACTTTTTGACTATTTTACCATCCTCACTTTCCCATAACCGGTATAGGCAACCATCCAATAATTTTAGGCTGTTCCACTGGGCCCAGTATGCTTTCATCAGGGGGCTCTCTGAGGCGATGTCATTGCGTGTTGGTCTTTCACCATTTTCTTTTGCAGAAATGATTTTTGCCAGTATAGGGTCGCTTCTTTGTGCTGTTGACCAGTCTTCGTTGGATTCTAGTCGAAGCAGACGTACGTCAATGATGTTTTCTTTCACCTCTGCTTTTGAGCAGTGTTTGCATTCCAGCTTGCATGGACGACGTGACAGGGCATCAGCATTACCGTGTTTTCCTCCTTTTCTATGCTCAATGCTGAAGTCATAGCTCTGCAGTCTTTCAATCCAACGAGCAAGTTGGCCTTCGGGGTTCTTAAATTGCAGTAGCCACCTTAGCGCCGCATGATCGGTTCTTAACTGGAAAGGCTGGCCGTACAGATACTTGTGGTAGTGTTTGACACACTCTATGACGGCCAGTAGCTCTCGTCTCGTAACACAGTAATTTTTCTCTGGCTTTGAGAGTATTCTGCTGTAGTACCCAATAACTTTTTCTTGGCCATTGATTTCCTGCGAGAGCACGCCACCTATTCCGTAACCACTCGCGTCAGTATCCAACACGAATTTCTCTCCAGCAACAGGATATGCAAGCAAAGGAGCCGTGCATAAATATTGCTTCAGTTGGTGGAATGACTCTTCTTGTTTTTCGCTCCAACAGTACGGCCGACTTTTCATTGTCAGCTCGTGAAGACTTGCAGCCACTGTGGCGAAACCCGGCACAAACCGTCTGTAGTACGTACAGAGTCCTAGAAAACTGCGTAATTCATGGAGATTCTGCGGTCGTGGCCAATCCTTCACTGTCAGGATTTTGTCTTCATCGGTGGAAATGCCATCTGCTGTCACTCGATGTCCCAAGTATTTTACTTCTTTCTGGAACAGAGAACACTTCTTCGGGCTGAGTTTCAACCCAGCCGCGGTTATACGTTGAAGGACTTCTTTAAGATTCTTCAGGTGTTCATCGAATGTTTTCCCCATGACAATGATGTCGTCTAGGTACACCAAGCATGTTCGCCAATGAAGTCCTTTCAACACGCACTCCATTAATCGCTCGAAGGTGGCTGGAGCGTTACATAGTCCAAATGGCATTACTTTAAACTGCCACAGACCATCCCCTACGCTGAATGCAGTTTTCTCCTTATCTTTCTCGCTGAGTTCTACTTGCCAATAACCACCTTGCAAGTCCAGCGTGGAGAACCATTTTGTTCCTGACAACGTATCCAATGTGTCATCAATTCTTGGTAGTGGATAACTGTCCTTTTTGGTGACGTCGTTGAGCTTTCTATAATCCACACAAAATCGGGTACTTCCATCTTTCTTCTTAACTAGTACCACCGGCGAGCTCCATGGACTTGAAGAAGGTTCGATTACACCATCCTTCTGCATTTCAGCTACCAGTTTCTTTACCTCATCTCTTTTTGCAAGTGGAAGACTTCTGGGCGCCTGTTTTATTGGTCTCGCTTCCCCTGTATTGATGTCATGCTTTACCATTGATGTTCTACCTTGGCATTCTTTTTTCAGGGCGAAGGCAGACGCATGCTTCCACAGTATTTTCTTTGCTTTGTTCCTATCAGAAGGCTTTAGTTCTCGCACCCACTCACTGAGATGCGACTCCAGCACTTTCTGCTCCTTTTCTGATAGTTTGCTGCAGTCAGAATTAACTTCACAGTTGATGACCGCCTCGACTGGTGTACATTCTGCAATTTCTGTGCGGTCGCCGATCACCTCCTCGTTGTTGGACAAATTTAGAACTCGTACAGGCAAGTATCCTTCATTATTAGTTCTTACTAGAGCTTTGGCAGTGATGATGTTATAGTTGTTTATACTTGCCGGTTCAACTACCCACAAACCGCCGATCTCACAATCTCCCTCCATTCGGGCCCATACTATGGTTTCTGATTTTGGTGGCAATTTTACATCTTTGTAAGCGATCAGCCTTTTAATCTGTGTTGTATTGTCGTATCCCACATTGAGAGGAATTTCCACATTAGCCCACGTCAAAATTTGCTGCCCCATATCTAACTTGAGGCCTTGGGCAATCATAAAATCTGCGCCAATTATCACTTCATCTACAATGTCGGCGACAATAAACACGTGTTCGATGCTCATGTTGGCAATGGCTAACTTCAATTTAACTTTACCATGTACAGTTGCTGGTTCACCCGTTGCTGTGCGGAGTCTTACACCATGTAACGATTCTATTGGTCCATTTATCAAATCAGATCTGATGATAGATTGTGACGCGCCTGTGTCCATAGTCAATATGCGCTTCCGACCACCGATAGCTCCGTAGACAGTGAGGTTGTTGTTTTTCTGTTGTATTATTGAGATGGAGATCGTGGGGCCCTCGGTTGTGGGAGCTAGTCCATGCCCCTCTGGGCTAGCTCGTTTTAGTTTAACGGAGATTCATTTTGTGTAGTAAAATTTACCCGTTTATTGCCACGTTGGGGTGAGCTCGATCTTGATCGTTTTCGTGGCTCTCTGCAGTTTCGTGAAATATGACCAGGTTTGTCGCAATTGTAGCACTTTGGTCTGGGCTTACTTCCGCCTGGTAACGCCTTGCTGAGGGTTTGGGTGATTTCTTTAAGATCGTTTATGGCACCCTTCAAATCTCCTGCCTCCGACTCCATTTCAATTTTTCTAACTCTTTGTATTTGAGGCTTGGACACAAATTTTGCTGTTTCCTGTGCCAATGCGAACGAAACAGTTTCGGCGAATGTAGCTTTTTGTGTGGCACAAGTCACGTATTTTATGTCAGGATCACGGATGCCGTTGACGAATGCTTCAATCTTAAATTGATCCAAGAATGGGTGGGACTCACCAGGATAAGTCATCAACACCAAACGTTCCACCTCGGTTGCGAAGTCCTGAAGCGTTTCATTATGCTTTTGCACTCGGCCTCTCAATTCCATGCGATATAAATCCTTCTTGTGATCGCCACCATACTTGCGTTGTAACGCAGCCAGTATATCCTCGTAGTTGTTTCTGGCACCGACGGGAATGCTCTGAAGGACTTCTGCTGCGTTGCCTTTTAGTGCTAAAATTAGCTCAACGGCTTTGTCGTTGCTGTTCCACAAGTTCTTAATTGCGACCATTTCGAATTGGAATTTAAAAACATCGAAAGGTGTAGAGCCATCGAAACTGGGAGCTTTCAATCTACTAGAGCCTTCAGAAATTACTCGCACCGGACCCTCTTGCAACTGAAGTTCATTCATTTTCCTTTGCAATTCGCTTACATCGTTTTTTAGTTCCCGTTCGACTTCCTCGAACTTATGTTCGACTTCTTCAATCTTCTGCCCCATTTCCTCGATTTTTTCTTCAACCTTTTCGAATTTATCGTTCACTTGAATCTCCATATTGCTCACAACTTCGGAGATTTCTTGCAGTTTCTCATTTGTGGCATTTGATGTTTCTTGAATAATTCTAGAATTTTCGCTTAATTTCTCATTCAGTTTGTCGTTAATTATTCGAGAATTTTCGCTCAATTTCTCGTCCACAATTCTAGAATTCTCGTTCATAATTCTAGAATTCTCACCAAATTTCTCATTCAATTTGTCGTTAATTATTCGAGAATTTTCGCTCAATTTCTCGTCCACAATTCTAGAATTCTCGTTCATAATTCTAGAATTTTCGTCCAATTTGGCCATCATGGCAGCAAACATTGTAGAAACATCTACATTACCAGTTGCTTCTTTTGCACAAACCTCCATTTCGTCTTTGCACTCGAACTGATATGTGTCAATGTTGATGTTTCGGCGTTTAAATTCTTCTATTAATCGCCTCTGCAGCTCTACTTTATTACCAGCTGTCGGTTGATCCAATTTGCTCAACTCCTTTTTTAGCTGTTCAACTTTGAGTTCCTCAAACTTCATCGTTGTCCTTAATTCGTAATCCCACTTCTGACACCAATGTTACGAATTTCCTTATTCGTCCTTTTTGCGTTGTTTTATTCCCAATAATAAAACAAGGTTCGTTTTTAATTACGATAATTACAACGGTATCACTTCCTTTTATTTATTTATACAGTACAACAGTTTACTTTATTTATAACACGTTAACAAGTCTTGTATTTTACTATCAATTCGCGTTGCTTACTTTACGGGGTTTAATCACAAACTGACTCTCCATTCCAAAGACCTCCGCTATTTATACCAACTCACCATACACAAATGAAGGTACATATATCTAGCGAATTCAAGAACCTTCTAGAAACTAGATGTTGTTGTTGTTGTTGTTTATCTTTGTAGAACATTCTCCTACACAGGAGAATTATCTTTACTGAGGTGAATTCATGCTACTGATTTAGCGAGCTGGTACGTTGTTACAATGCATACTTTCAGGCGCAGCACTAACCGCCTGTTGTTTACATACTGTTAGTAGAGTCATTAACAGTAAGCAAAAGCTTTTACTTATTCGTAACACTGCCCCCCACTTAAGCCTGTTCGTCCCGAGCAGGCTCAACCCTCCGTTTTCCATACAGAGCTAGTCTTTCCAAATGCACGACTTTCATTTTAGCTCTTGGACTTTGGCTTTTCTGGATTCGATAAACCACGTCATTTATTCGTTTGACAACCTTGTAAGGGCCTTCCCAGTGAGTCTGAAGTTTTGGAGATAAACCCTTCTTGCGCTGTGGGTTGAACAGTAAAACTAGCTGGCCTTCATGAAATCCTTCTGAATTTGCCGCTCGGTCGTATCTGGCTTTCATTTTGTTACTGACCATTTTTAATTTGTTGCGCACAAATTCATGGAGATCATTAAGGTCCCCCGTATCATGGTAATTGACATCACTGTTCGCAGGGTCAGACGCTGGTATGGTACCGAACTCCAAATCTCCAGGCAGCTTCAGCTCATTTCCGAAAATTACTTTAGCGGGTGTTCGCGAAGTGGAGTCATGGGTGGCCGTCCTATATGCCAAAAGGAACTTCGGTATGGGCTCATCCCAATCTCTTTGATCTGCGCTGACTACTTTTCTTAGGTATTCTTCAAGAGTTCGGTTGAATCTTTCAACCATTCCGTCAGACTGAGGATGCAATGGTGTTGTTCTTGTTTTCCGAATACCGTATGACTCACACATTTCTTTGAAGATGGTCGATTCAAAATTCCTACCCTGGTCCGAATGGAGCTGCGAGGGGACACCAAAACGGCATATCCAGTTATCCACAAACACTTTAATTATAGTCTTCGCTTCCTGATTTGGAACAGGGTATACTTCGGGCCATTTACTGAAGTAATCCATAACCACTAAGACGTACTGGTTTCCAGAGCTACTGACGGGAAATGGACCAGCCACATCCATAGCTATACGCTCAAAGGGTGCACCTGAGTTGTATTGCTGCATGTGGCCATGACTTCTTCGCGTTGGTCCCTTAGCTGTCATGCATTGGGTGCAATTTGCTATCCAATCGGCTACCGCTTGTTGACAGCCAATCCAGTAGAACCGTTGCTTTAGCTTTTCAATGGTCTTGGTTATTCCTAGATGTCCTCCGCTCGGGCCATTATGGAATTCTGTCATTATCTCTTTTTCCTTGGAGGAAGGTACCACTATTAACTTTTTGACTATTTTCCCATCCTCACTTTCCCATAACCGGTATAGGCAACCATCCAATAATTTTAGGCTGTTCCACTGGGCCCAGTATGCTTTCATCAGGGGGCTCTCTGAGGCGATGTCATTGCGTGTTGGTCTTTCACCATTTTCTTTTGCAGAAATGATTTTTGCCAGTATAGGGTCGCTTCTTTGTGCTGTTGACCAGTCTTCGTTGGATTCTAGTCGAAGCAGACGTACGTCAATGATGTTTTCTTTCACCTCTGCTTTTGAGCAGTGTTTGCATTCCAGCTTGCATGGACGACGTGACAGGGCATCAGCATTACCGTGTTTTCCTCCTTTTCTATGCTCAATGCTGAAGTCATAGCTCTGCAGTCTTTCAATCCAACGAGCAAGTTGGCCTTCGGGGTTCTTAAATTGCAGTAGCCACCTTAGCGCCGCATGATCGGTTCTTAACTGGAAAGGCTGGCCGTACAGATACTTGTGGTAGTGTTTGACACACTCTATGACGGCCAGTAGCTCTCGTCTCGTAACACAGTAATTTTTCTCTGGCTTTGAGAGTATTCTGCTGTAGTACCCAATAACTTTTTCTTGGCCATTGATTTCCTGCGAGAGCACGCCACCTATTCCGTAACCACTCGCGTCAGTATCCAACACGAATTTCTCTCCAGCAACAGGATATGCAAGCAAAGGAGCCGTGCATAAATATTGCTTCAGTTGGTGGAATGACTCTTCTTGTTTTTCGCTCCAACAGTACGGCCGACTTTTCATTGTCAGCTCGTGAAGACTTGCAGCCACTGTGGCGAAACCCGGCACAAACCGTCTGTAGTACGTACAGAGTCCTAGAAAACTGCGTAATTCATGGAGATTCTGCGGTCGTGGCCAATCCTTCACTGTCAGGATTTTGTCTTCATCGGTGGAAATGCCATCTGCTGTCACTCGATGTCCCAAGTATTTTACTTCTTTCTGGAACAGAGAACACTTCTTCGGGCTGAGTTTCAACCCAGCCGCGGTTATACGTTGAAGGACTTCTTTAAGATTCTTCAGGTGTTCATCGAATGTTTTCCCCATGACAATGATGTCGTCTAGGTACACCAAGCATGTTCGCCAATGAAGTCCTTTCAACACGCACTCCATTAATCGCTCGAAGGTGGCTGGAGCGTTACATAGTCCAAATGGCATTACTTTAAACTGCCACAGACCATCCCCTACGCTGAATGCAGTTTTCTCCTTATCTTTCTCGCTGAGTTCTACTTGCCAATAACCACCTTGCAAGTCCAGCGTGGAGAACCATTTTGTTCCTGACAACGTATCCAATGTGTCATCAATTCTTGGTAGTGGATAACTGTCCTTTTTGGTGACGTCGTTGAGCTTTCTATAATCCACACAAAATCGGGTACTTCCATCTTTCTTCTTAACTAGTACCACCGGCGAGCTCCATGGACTTGAAGAAGGTTCGATTACACCATCCTTCTGCATTTCAGCTACCAGTTTCTTTACCTCATCTCTTTTTGCAAGTGGAAGACTTCTGGGCGCCTGTTTTATTGGTCTCGCTTCCCCTGTATTGATGTCATGCTTTACCATTGATGTTCTACCTTGGCATTCTTTTTTCAGGGCGAAGGCAGACGCATGCTTCCACAGTATTTTCTTTGCTTTGTTCCTATCAGAAGGCTTTAGTTCTCGCACCCACTCACTGAGATGCGACTCCAGCACTTTCTGCTCCTTTTCTGATAGTTTGCTGCAGTCAGAATTAACTTCACAGTTGATGACCGCCTCGACTGGTGTACATTCTGCAATTTCTGTGCGGTCGCCGATCACCTCCTCGTTGTTGGACAAATTTAGAACTCGTACAGGCAAGTATCCTTCATTATTAGTTCTTACTAGAGCTTTGGCAGTGATGATGTTATAGTTGTTTATACTTGCCGGTTCAACTACCCACAAACCGCCGATCTCACAATCTCCCTCCATTCGGGCCCATACTATGGTTTCTGATTTTGGTGGCAATTTTACATCTTTGTAAGCGATCAGCCTTTTAATCTGTGTTGTATTGTCGTATCCCACATTGAGAGGAATTTCCACATTAGCCCACGTCAAAATTTGCTGCCCCATATCTAACTTGAGGCCTTGGGCAATCATAAAATCTGCGCCAATTATCACTTCATCTACAATGTCGGCGACAATAAACACGTGTTCGATGCTCATGTTGGCAATGGCTAACTTCAATTTAACTTTACCATGTACAGTTGCTGGTTCACCCGTTGCTGTGCGGAGTCTTACACCATGTAACGATTCTATTGGTCCATTTATCAAATCAGATCTGATGATAGATTGTGACGCGCCTGTGTCCATAGTCAATATGCGCTTCCGACCACCGATAGCTCCGTAGACAGTGAGGTTGTTGTTTTTCTGTTGTATTATTGAGATGGAGATCGTGGGGCCCTCGGTTGTGGGAGCTAGTCCATGCCCCTCTGGGCTAGCTCGTTTTAGTTTAACGGAGATTCATTTTGTGTAGTAAAATTTACCCGTTTATTGCCACGTTGGGGTGAGCTCGATCTTGATCGTTTTCGTGGCTCTCTGCAGTTTCGTGAAATATGACCAGGTTTGTCGCAATTGTAGCACTTTGGTCTGGGCTTACTTCCGCCTGGTAACGCCTTGCTGAGGGTTTGGGTGATTTCTTTAAGATCGTTTATGGCACCCTTCAAATCTCCTGCCTCCGACTCCATTTCAATTTTTCTAACTCTTTGTATTTGAGGCTTGGACACAAATTTTGCTGTTTCCTGTGCCAATGCGAACGAAACAGTTTCGGCGAATGTAGCTTTTTGTGTGGCACAAGTCACGTATTTTATGTCAGGATCACGGATGCCGTTGACGAATGCTTCAATCTTAAATTGATCCAAGAATGGGTGGGACTCACCAGGATAAGTCATCAACACCAAACGTTCCACCTCGGTTGCGAAGTCCTGAAGCGTTTCATTATGCTTTTGCACTCGGCCTCTCAATTCCATGCGATATAAATCCTTCTTGTGATCGCCACCATACTTGCGTTGTAACGCAGCCAGTATATCCTCGTAGTTGTTTCTGGCACCGACGGGAATGCTCTGAAGGACTTCTGCTGCGTTGCCTTTTAGTGCTAAAATTAGCTCAACGGCTTTGTCGTTGCTGTTCCACAAGTTCTTAATTGCGACCATTTCGAATTGGAATTTAAAAACATCGAAAGGTGTAGAGCCATCGAAACTGGGAGCTTTCAATCTACTAGAGCCTTCAGAAATTACTCGCACCGGACCCTCTTGCAACTGAAGTTCATTCATTTTCCTTTGCAATTCGCTTACATCGTTTTTTAGTTCCCGTTCGACTTCCTCGAACTTATGTTCGACTTCTTCAATCTTCTGCCCCATTTCCTCGATTTTTTCTTCAACCTTTTCGAATTTATCGTTCACTTGAATCTCCATATTGCTCACAACTTCGGAGATTTCTTGCAGTTTCTCATTTGTGGCATTTGATGTTTCTTGAATAATTCTAGAATTTTCGCTTAATTTCTCATTCAGTTTGTCGTTAATTATTCGAGAATTTTCGCTCAATTTCTCGTCCACAATTCTAGAATTCTCGTTCATAATTCTAGAATTCTCACCAAATTTCTCATTCAATTTGTCGTTAATTATTCGAGAATTTTCGCTCAATTTCTCGTCCACAATTCTAGAATTCTCGTTCATAATTCTAGAATTTTCGTCCAATTTGGCCATCATGGCAGCAAACATTGTAGAAACATCTACATTACCAGTTGCTTCTTTTGCACAAACCTCCATTTCGTCTTTGCACTCGAACTGATATGTGTCAATGTTGATGTTTCGGCGTTTAAATTCTTCTATTAATCGCCTCTGCAGCTCTACTTTATTACCAGCTGTCGGTTGATCCAATTTGCTCAACTCCTTTTTTAGCTGTTCAACTTTGAGTTCCTCAAACTTCATCGTTGTCCTTAATTCGTAATCCCACTTCTGACACCAATGTTACGAATTTCCTTATTCGTCCTTTTTGCGTTGTTTTATTCCCAATAATAAA
Source organism: Phaonia tiefii (assembly GCA_963931995.1). Taxonomy (NCBI): domain Eukaryota; kingdom Metazoa; phylum Arthropoda; class Insecta; order Diptera; family Muscidae; genus Phaonia; species Phaonia tiefii. Next base: position 125,827,372 of record OZ008367.1, read on the forward strand.
ACAAGGTTCGTTTTTAATTACGATAATTACAACGGTATCACTTCCTTTTATTTATTTATACAGTACAACAGTTTACTTTATTTATAACACGTTAACAAGTCTTGTATTTTACTATCAATTCGCGTTGCTTACTTTACGGGGTTTAATCACAAACTGACTCTCCATTCCAAAGACCTCCGCTATTTATACCAACTCACCATACACAAATGAAGGTACATATATCTAGCGAATTCAAGAACCTTCTAGAAACTAGATGTTGTTGTTGTTGTTGTTTATCTTTGTAGAACATTCTCCTACACAGGAGAATTATCTTTACTGAGGTGAATTCATGCTACTGATTTAGCGAGCTGGTACGTTGTTACAATGCATACTTTCAGGCGCAGCACTAACCGCCTGTTGTTTACATACTGTTAGTAGAGTCATTAACAGTAGGCAAAAGCTTTTACTTATTCGTAACAATATTTTCCGTCGGTAAGCTGTCAAATTCGATTTTATTTCTCTTTGTTTTTTAATAAAATTCAAAGAATTTCAACCAAAATGCAATTTAATAGCATAGACTTTGTATCAAGTAAGAAACTCTTATAGAATTTTTCACATTTTGTGTACATAGTGGTTTTCATTATTCAGCTAATTTTGACAGCTTAACGACGGAATTGCTAATGCGACTACGTAAAGGTCCAATTAGTCTTGGCGGTTGACGGTAGACGGTTGACGTTCTACTCAATATTGCGCAGTTAGTTATGACGGTTAGACGGTAGAAAGACAAAACAATACAAAAAAAAATTATCGAAGAGCATTTGTACTCAATATAATTTGCAAGCATGAGTTTTGTGTTAAAAAGTGATTGTTTCAAATAAAAAAATGAAAACTAAAAAGAAAATTGTGGTTGCTGTGTAATTGTGTATTGCAGCGCACAAAATGTCGAAGTAAAAGCAATAACAATAACAGCTGATCGGTCTTGACGGCTGACGGTGGATTCTGCAACCTGCAGAAGTCTACCGTCTAAACCGTAAATTTTAGTCTCTCTCTAACACATGCAAAATGCAACCCCAACTCAAACAGCTGATCGCTTACCATCAACCGTCTCAAACAGCTGATCGCTTACCGTCAACCGTCAACCGTCAAGACTAATTGGACCTTAATAGATAATTCTAACATGGTACATACATTGTTATCTGCGTACAAACGCTGCGTCTTGCTATCTCATTTGTATATAAGTACGTATAACTACGTCATTATTCTCTTATACCCTTTTCACATTTACCGCGTTTCAGCTGAAACGCGGTAAATGTGAATAAGCTATTAGTTCTGAGAGTGCTCCCAGTGCTCTGCACCCACACACAGTGTTGCCAGAGGCTATCAAAAAAATATGCTAAAAAATAGCAATTTGCAAAAAAAAGTGCTAAAACAACTGAAACAATCAAAAATTGCAGCACTGCGGGCACTTTACGCTTTATATTCAATAAAACAAAAACAAATTTTCGTAGACCATATATTTTCGGGCACCTTCACTCATAGGGATGGGGCCATGTTTCAGTTGATACGGACAAGTGTAACGCATAGAATGAGTCATATTAGATGGACCAAATTCCTTATGGGACTTTTTAAGACTTGAGCCATTCCCGTCTGTCTATGTATATGACTAGGTTGGTTAACACGGTAACTGCCGTAAACCTCTTCAACTACCACAATGAAACTTTGTCATTGGCAATTATTTAACCAAACTTAGTTAGGGATGGAAAATAGGTGTTATGACCACACTCAGATATTGCTTAATAATCTGTAAATTTGTACTCAACTGAAGAAAATTGGCGAAGTCACTACTAGAGTATTCAAAACCCGAAAACCGGTTTTTTGGACGATCCGGTTGTTGTTTTCAGATTAGCACCGGTTGTTGTTTTTAGATTAGCAAAATATAAGCATTCGAAGTAATAAAATAATTCTTTGTTAAATTTTAAATCGAAAGTCGATAGTTTGAATTTTTTCACAGACAAAATAAAAAATAATGGAAAAACCATTTGAACGGTTAAATGTTTTTCTATAGACAATTTAAATATGATAAAAGAAAAGTAACAGAAAACAATAATTGTGAGAACAATTCTTACATAGGCTTAAAACGAAAAAATTAAATATTTTGAAAAGAAAAAGTTTATAAAAATTTTGCACTGTAGCGAGTTTTCAATTTTGTTCTCACAAAATTTAAAGATTTGCCTAATTTGTATACATTAATTATCATGATTGTTTTTAACCATAGTTTATAAATAACGATTTTACTTTTTAATGAGAAAAAAGCGAATTCCTAAAGCTTCGTTTCCATTTAGCGCTTTAACATGATTTGAGGCCAAAATAAGCTGATTTTTCATACAAAATTCAGCCGATTCCGGCCCCAAAACACGTTAAACGTGTTAAAAACGCCAAGGCCTTGTTATTTAAATTGGTAGTCAGTTGATTTTGATTTATGTTTGATCTGACTTTAAATACGAAAAGAGTTTTTCAGTGCTTTGTCAAATAATCTTACTACCATCATACATTTATCGGCTAATCATTACAATACATCAAACTCACGCCATTTGCAAAACAAAAGTGAAGTGATAAAATACAAAATATTTAATGAAATTGGAGAATATTTGAGGAGAAATAAAGTTCTAACTGCACTACGAGTTAAATGATACGTTTTTATTGATATTTCAACTAGGATGGGGATTATAATTGTTCACATTAACAATTAAAGAAGCTTTGTGTTTGTTCTTCATAATCATCATAGTTTAGAGCATGGCAAAATGAGTAAGGTAAACTCGTTAGAACAGCTGATTTCAACATATTTCTTGCTTAGGTGTTTCTCTTATGTCAAATTCACATGCATTTTGTTTGTGTACTTTTTTGTTTACTTTTACAGTAGATACACATATGAAGAAAATTTGACAGATTATGGACACCAAACAAAAACAAAATGCCTGTGTTTGTTGTAACAATTCCTAGTGCGTTTACCTTACTTATTTTACCATGGTTTAGAGCATAGAGTTCAGAGTTTAAATTATGTTTGATCGTTGATCAAAGATGATTTTCCACTCAAAAATTAGGCCCAAGTGGATAAGTTGTTTACGACTAAAACCCGAAACCAGTGGAACCCGGTTTTTACAAATAAATGCAAATAAACCGGTGGAACCGGTTTCTGAAAACACCCATTTTTGGAAGCAACCGCAAACCCGGTTTCTTGAATTAGCCGCTTTTTTGAATACTCTAGTCACTACACCTTCTCATACAAAGGCTGGGCGGCCGTCCGGGTTATCGACATGATAACTTGTGTAAAATACTTCCATCCTTAGTGAAATTTGCATTAGGCTTCATTTCGTAAACCGCCACTCACTCACTAAAACAATTATGATTTTGCTAAACTCATTTATGTGCCTCCCATACAAAATATGTGCCGCTTTCAGGATGACCGACACGATATCTTCCGTAAACCAAAATCGATCTTAGTGAAATCGATCTTAATGAAATTTGATCGGGTGCCAAACCAAAAATATTAACCATTTTTAATGGAACTTGAAGTCGGTTCACACGACTGAAATTTCTGTACTTGTTTCGAGTTATTTATTGTTTCAGTGGCTTCAACTAAATATTTCAGTTCTTGCAACCAAAACTGAATTACAAATCAATTGATATGCACAACATTTGGTGATAAAGAACACAATTATTGGTAATCACAGCTGAATAATGAATGTGATAGTCCAAGGAACCGCCAAATTTTAGTTGGCTGTAAATATAGTCGTGACAACGAATCTCTTCTCTGTGTGTGCTTCTCAACATTGTCCAGACAGCCTGAAATGCCTTTTAACTTGAAAAGGTAGGCTTGCTATTCAAATATTGATGCTGTCTTTGTGCCTTTGTGTCTTTAGTTGCATCCCATTTTTCTGCACTGGAGCTCAAATACTTTTGGGACTTTTTCAAACTTCCTCTTTTCTATATATTTTAATTATTTTTCTATATTTTAAATGTTTTATTGTTCAGTTTTAACGTAGAATACGTTATACGGTAAGGTAGGGGTGTTGATCTGGAGCACAAAATTTTGAGAAAATGTTTGTCAACTTTCACCCACTTTTACTTAAATATTGAAACATATTTTAGCAATTTTTATATGTTACTCAGTTTTGGTAATATGTTTTGTTTCGAATTACATTAAAAAAATTATATGTCTATATATAAAAGTTTTATGTAGTTAAGGAAATAAATATTTAAGAGCATGATATTTTAGACTTTTTTGTACATGCCGCTGTTGTTGTTGGTTTGTAAATGCCGCTGTTGTTTTTGTTGTTGTTGTGAAATCAAATGATTTTGGCTTTGCTGTGCTTTGTTTATTTATCGAGCAGCGTGTAAATGTGTGTGTGTACATTTCGTTTTGTTGGTTCGGTCGGTTATTAGTTCGTTTGGAGGGGAACACAAAATGAAGGGAGGGGAGCGTGGACACTTGTGTGTGCTTGAAAGTTTACAGATCTTTGCTGTCGTTTGTTTACTTCTGCGAGCAGCATGTAAATGTGTGTGTATGTACATTAATACCATAGAGTAAATATGAAGTAGAGCCGCCATTTGTCTCATCTGACGTTTCCTTTCACACTCTTCGTGATGCGGTCGGTGGGATAGAGAGATGTTTGACGAAAAGTGACATACACCAGGTGGGATTAAAATAACTTCTTGCTTTAATTTTTCATGTCGTTTTGGTGAAAACTGTGAAATTTAAATGTGTTTTACACTTTTTTATTGACTGTTATTGTTAGCATACATTTGTGTTGTATTTAACACAATAATTTTAACACACAAAACGAAATGCCGTTGTTGTTATTTTGTTCGTTGTTTTGAACCATTGCCTCTATCTAGTATTAGTAAAGCAATTCTTTTCAACATCAAACGTATACATCACACGAGGACAAATGTCAGAAATTTGGTGAGTGAAAGATTTTCTCTACCCCTATTTACTCTATGATTAATACAAAGGATTGGCGATGTATACGCTCACTATATCAATGGCGTTTTTCCTAAACACATTTCTGTGAATACATTGGGAAGTAGTTGGAAAGCAGCTAATCTATTGTGCTGCCATATCATAAAATGTATTGCTGTAGCTGTACTTCAAATGAAGATGTCGCTATAATGTAATACGTTAAACTAGATATAGTTTCATCCTTAAACATATGGCATACAGTCTTCGAGCACACAAACTAAAAAATAAATTAATAAATCTTGTTCAAAACTATTCCAATCGTTTAGATCAGTGGTTTCCAAACTTATTTGGGTTATCGCCATCATTTTGGTAGTTTTGTTGTTGTCTTATTTTACTAAAAATTATATTGTACATACATAAAATAACTTATCACGCATAACTTATCCTATCTAAAATTAATTAACTTTAATACATGCAAACGCCTACTTATGTTACAAAAACTTAATAACTAGCTATCAGCTGTATGCGTATATATTAGATAGATTTAAATCATTTATCAAAAATTATATTTAATTCATATATTTTAATTGCAAAATGACTAACGTATTCTACGTCTGACCTATGCGCCCGTGTTATCTAACACAGGCTTGTTATATTTTTTTTTTTGTAGATCACTTTACAGCATTATTTTACTTTTATAATGCTGCACTTTCTATTTTTTACAACCGCACACCATAAAATCCGCACAGTAACTAATCAAATGTTTCGATTTCGTACGCTTCTCTACACAAAAAATATTTCGGGGAAGTACCTACACTAGACCGGGCCGATTTGTAAGGACAAAAACTTGCCGATATTGTGCCATCGATTTTTCGATAGCTTTTGGCATGAGGAAAAAAAAGATCCACTACGACATATCCAAAAAATCATTTTCGAGCCGCCAAAATTTCAATTGTGTGACTTTTTCTCAACTTTTATTTTTAAGGTTGTTTTTAGTAGGTAATAAAAAAAATGGACTGATTTAATTTTTTTTTAAATATTACATTTCCAAGGTGAAATTGTACGCTAAAAACGATGGCGATAGCAGTTTTGCCAAAAAAAATGTTTTTTCTTTAGGTTTTGAACTAGTTTTTGTCGAAAAATCAATTTTTTTTAAGCATTAATTTTTAAGGTTTTTTTAGTAGGTATGTTAAAAAAAATTCGCCGATTTAAAATTCTTTAAATATATCCCATCCAAGGTAAAATTGTGCGCTTAAAACGATGGCGATATAATTTTTTCGTAAAAAGTGTTTTTTTTCGTATTTTGGACGATTTTTTGTCGAAAAATCTTTTTTTTTTGGTAAGTTACAATCGTTGGAAGTACTTATGCTATTTTGCGGAACCAATGACGACGTAAATCGATGGATTACTGTATTTATACTAAAATCAGATCTCCACAGGTATCCTCAGCAGCCCTGAAGGTTTCACAGCAACTAGATTTCGTATATAACTCTGTTATTGCTTTTTTGTTTTGTTTCTTATTTCCCAATTTTTTTATATTCTTTTCCAGTTTCTCCCGCTTTGCGACTTTAGTGACAGTGTGAATATCAAGTTTATCTGTGGACTTTAAACCAAAAAGGTGGAAAATATTAATTGTTTAATAAATATAAATACATAAAATAAAAATTCATCACAAAATTTAGAACACAATATGGAAGAAGAGGGAGAACCACCAGCACAGGCTTTAGAACACATACCTTCACATAATGTGCTACTATTCGGTGCACCAAGCGAACTAGATGGAATTTCTTTGCCAACTTCTTTCGATATTTTGAAATATTACTTTTTTTGGAAAAAAAAATAAAAGGAAATAAAATGTTCTCGTACAAGACATTCACACCAAAAGTTGTCGATAAACTTTTAGAAATATGGGGCAAATTGAAGATTGAACTAGTTAAAAGATTAACCGTCACAAAAAAATTAAATACACTAATTGATAACTATAAGTATTTGAATAAATGCGGAAAAAATTATCATAAATTTAACTATTCGTTGATGGTACAAATGAAATATTCTACATCGCAGAATGCAAATGCTCACTAAAATCAAATCGTTGCAACTGTGGTAAAATTCCAGATGACCTCAAGGACTTCATGTTTGATCAGCACAATTAAAGAAAATTAACTATTTCTGTTGTTGAGGATCCTACAGAAACAGAAGTGTCTACACTCGCACCAAGACTTGAATCATCTGTTGATGAAACATATCTACCAACTCCTTCAGAATTGCAACATGATGTTGCAATGCAAATGGCTGATACTGTCATATGTTCACTAACGCATGGAATTGGTCCAAAGCTGCAGGCACAGCCCATATGACTCACACGTTGGCCCGAGCATTTCTGCTCCCTGTTGGGCGCCACTGTGTCATATGGCCACTACAAGTGCCGGTGCGACATTATGTCACATACTCTATACAGTGAGGGTACCACAACTCCTGGCACCACTTAGGTAGGACCCTTTCAGGTCCTACACTGGGCGCCATTATGTCATATCCACCAAATGCATGGAGCTGATTCCTCCTGATTCTCAACTGCGCTGGCATGCTGGCGTATTGCGCGGCTAGAGCTCGCCGGACGGGGTGGTCCTTGTTGATCCTTCTCTGGTTGCGATGACATAAACATTTCTAAAATCATGCCAGCTAGGCTACGGTGACCCACCGAAGCCATACAAAAGTGAAACTTCCGAAGAAGGAAAAAAATTAAAAATAAAGAACGAAAAGAAGGAAGGGAACCTTCCACAATAACACACCTTGTCTAAAGAAAATAAGATAAACAATAACAACAAAACACATGCATACCAAAAGTACACTGCACTATGAACATCGCTGAACTTTCGTTGTCGACTGATGACTTGTCGACTTAGGTATCTTTACCCTCCCAATACGGAGAATTATCTCCACCGTGACATCGTAACCTTTACTTATTTTAGATGTCCCAACTTAATAAATCTGTTTGGGATCACACACTCACTTCATCTTATGCCATTACCTACCTGTTTTCTTATGCCTGCATCATTTCAAAACTATTGATCATTTCAAATTTCAAGATCATAACAATGCATAACAAACTTTATTGAAACTACTTTAGTGTCTAGATTCAATAAACTTATGGGCATAAATAGACAACTATTTAATCGCTAGTACTCTTGAGGTACTTCAAAAATTTAATAGATAATATTTCACATGATATGCAACTCATGTCAAGCACTCATAGTTCAAAAGAAAATTTAATTTAATATGACTGCGAAAAATCAATCGCATAAATCGTAAGCTTTTTTATAAAGACGACTATATTTGGCTCGCTTGACCATTCCCTACCTAGCCACGAGATCTCAGAGCCTTTCGGGTGGGCAGAATATTTCTTTTCCCTTTGAACTTAGGCTTTTGTTACGCTTAAATTCCAATAATATATAAATTCAAAATGTCTCAGTATTTTGCGCTTAAAAATATTTAACAATCTCTTATCGAGTAATTAATCTATAATATTTTCATAAACCTACACTAATTGTTTCCTAACCAAAACAAAATAAAGCTTCTGCACTAAAATTACTAAACGTACCTCGTATAAGCATATTCGACAATACCTAAATAAATCATACAACAACAAAATTAACTATAATCCTACTTATTACTAGAATATACAAATATCGCTATCAAATTTATAAACCGCTGTATCAGTAAGTTGCAATATCTTCTCGTTTACTGAGAATTACTACTCTCTTTCAGAGAGTAATTCACACCCGTGTATATATATACGTACATATGTATGAAGACATATGTACATATATATGTTTATACATATACCACCAATTGGGTTGGGAGTAATGTACTAAAATGATCGCGATATAAATATGTATGTACAAATACGTATGTATACTTTAAAACTTCACCGGTTAATGTATGTATGTGCAAAAATATATAAACGAGGGTTAAATGATATGATTGGAAAATGTAAATGTAAAAGAAATGATATAAAGGAAATTAATAACAACTAAATGGCAATGTAGTAAAAAAAAGGTAAGGTAAATTTCACACCACTGGACAAATTATGAGCCATTCCGGTGTTCTACTTTGTACTCCGTAATTACAAATAGTTATATTTCTTTTCTTAGATCCTAATTTTTCAGGGATTCAGTTAAATTTTTCTTATTTCTTAATCTTCTTATTTCCTAATTTTCTTATTTCCTATTTTCTTATTTCCTAATTTTTTTATTTCTTAATTTTTTTATTTCTTATTATAGTGACTTTAATTTCTGATTTACGAATTCTCGTAACATTTTTCTTCAGATTTTGTTTTAATTTAAGCTAATTGGATCTTTTCTCTTGGCCGTATTCTTAGAATCAACATTGGGTTGGGATGTTTCCAACCTTTGGACCATTGTTCTTAGAGGACTGACAAGCTTTCCTCTGGAATGTCACTTTTGAACGATGGCTTTGAACGAAAGCCTTACGGTTACTAAATTTACGGGCCTGGGGTTCAATACCCTGACTTCACGGGATACGTCCCTTAATTGGCTCAAATAATTTAAAGAATCTGATGGACTTACCGATACTTTGATGAAATGGGGGATGATGATGAAATGATTTTTCTATGTAATTGGTGAGATGATGATTGTTGTTGATGTGGTCGTTGATTATTTATTTGGTTTGTTGCGGCTCGGAATCTTGCTGCCGATATTTCCGAACTACCTGATGAGCAAAACAAGCAAATAAAAGGAAAGGGTATTAGCATCCCGTCTTATCCAATCAGACACCCATTTTTCCTACATGCTGGAAACTTACCAGAGCTTCGTGGTTTTCTTTTGAATCTTATTTCTTTTAACGTAGAATACGTTATACGGTAAGGTAGGGGTGTTGATCTGGAGCACAAAATTTTGAGAAAATGTTTGTCAACTTTCACCCACTTTTACTTAAATATTAAAACATATTTTAGCAATTTTTATATGTTACTCAGTTTTGGTAATATGTTTTGTTTCGAATTACATTAAAAAAATTATATGTCTATATATAAAAGTTTTATGTAGTTAAGGAAATAAATATTTAAGAGCATGATATTTTAGACTTTTTTTCTACATGCCGCTGTTGTTGTTGGTTTGTAAATGCCGCTGTTGTTTTTGTTGTGAAATCAAATGATTTTGGCTTTGTTTATTTATCGAGAAGCGTGTAAATGTGTGTGTGTGTACATTTCGTTTTGTTGGATCGGTCGGTTATTAGTTCGTTTGGAGGGGAACATAAAATGAAGGGAGGGGAGCGTGGACACTTGTGTGTGCTTGAAAGTTTACAGATCTTTGCTGTCGTTTGTTTACTTCTGCGAGCAGCGTGTAAATGTGTGTATATGTACATTAATACAAAGGATTGGCGATGTATACGCTAACGTATTCTACGTCTGACCTATGCGCCCGTGTTATCTAACACAGGCTTGTTATTTTTTTTTTTCAGGGATATTTTCCAAAACAAAAACTTTCGCACGGAAAAGTGCACCGGCAATTGATGCCTCGCTGCTGCCTCTACGTTTTTTTTGTACGTTGTAACAGGCTTTGGAATAATCTTGGCTGGATCGCTGAAGATTGCTTCTAAACGATTTGATTGCCGCTGGTAGAAAGAAATTTTGAAGATGCCGGAAATACCTCGCCCAAGTCATTTTGACATTTCGGTGACAGCCGGTGCTGCCATTCTCTTGGTGCGGAATACCACTCTGCGGCATTGCCAGATCCTTACGTTGGGTGCGTTTTATTGTCAGGGGTGGTGAATGAAACTGATACGCACCTGTGACTGAGGTTTGTTTCCTCTAAGGGTGCACATGACAAACCCAACCATCCTGCCATCATCGATGTTCAAGGATGGGAGGGAAAAACCGGCACCTTAATATCGGCTCTCCTCTGCGTTCTAAACTTGGAACACATGTGTTCATGGATGCTGTCTAGTCCACCGTCCATTCAACTAAACTATCAGAAACTATCATTTCCCTCACTATTGCTTTAGATCCTTCGCATGAAAAATTCCTAACAACTTACCCTGTAGGTCTTCCACTTCGTACAAGCTATTACCTACAGGTTTGACTATCCTACAGCGTAAAAATTTTCTGGCGAGTTTTGCGTTAAAGTTGTTCCTAAAATCACTTTGTTGGAAGTTTCTTCTATAAACTTCCTGTCCAGGAACGAACTTAACTGAGCGACATCGGGTATTATATGTCCTCTGATTTCTCTCATACGCCTTGTGAAGATTCTCTCTAATTTTCTGTCGCATTAATTCCATTTTGCCGATTTCGGAATAACTTCGCTCTCAGGGTCACTTAACGCCTTTAGTTTTCGAGCAATTCGGTAAAAACTACCGTGACCTACCATATTCAATTCCATAACACCTATGGAAGTATGCACAGACGAACGCAATGAGTACTCAATCTCGGAAAAATACTTATCCCACTCACAATGGTTATCCTCCAGGTAAGCACGTATCGCTGCCAGAATAGACTGGTTCACGCGCTCTGACGCGTTAGCCTGTGGAGAGTGAGTTGCGGTTCGAATTTGTCTAATTGCGAAGTTCTTCACAACGTCTGCGAATTTCTTACTCACGAATTGCTGACCATTGTCAGAAACAATGGTCTCAGGTGTACCAAACTTGTGAAATACTTCTGATATTAAGAATCTTACTACATTTCGACTGTTAGCTTTGGCCATCGCTTTCAAAAACACAAATTTCGTCAATTGATCAACAACAATGAAAATATAACAATTGCCTGCCTTGGACCTAGGATATGGGCCGAGAAAATCTACATATACTCGCTGAAATGGTCTTTCCGCTGGATTCTCGCTTCCCATCGGTGGTCTCAAAGTTATGTTGGCAGGTTTTGTTTCCTTACATACTTGACAATTCCTAACATAGTTCCTAACCTGCGTATTAAGATTGGGCCAATAAAAATATTCTCTAACTCTAAATAGAGTTTTCGAGAAACCTCCGTGTGCTGACTCGGGTGGATTATGTGCCTTCTCTATAATACTGGCAGTAAGTTCTAAAGGAACCCATAATTTCCAACAAAAATCTTCATTCAAAGCAACTCCGTCATAAGGACGTGTCCGCTTATACACTATTCCATCTATGACCTTAAGATCGGGTAACTGATCTGCTTTCTCTTTCACGACGTTAATAAGCTCAAGATAATCCTCTGACTTAAAAGCTTCCGAGGACAAATCCAAGAGACCGCTTAGGTTGGAGGCTACTTCCTCCATCTGGTAGCGCGATAGGGTATCGGGAACAACATTCTGACTTCCCTGCCTATGCTCTATTTTAAAATCGTATACTTGGAGAAGTAAACTCCACCTCGCCAAACGTCCACTTAAGTCTTTGTGAGACATTAACCACTTCAAGCTGCTGTGGTCCGTGATGACTGTGAATGGCATTAATTCCACGTATGGTCTAAACCTTTTCACCGCCAAGACTACCGCTAGACATTCCCGCTCCGTGACTGAATAGTTTCGTTACGCAGAAGTTAGTTTATGCGAAAAATACGCAATCGGATGTTCGCCTTCCAAATCATCCTTCTGAAACAACACGGCGCCAATTCCTACATCCGATGCATCACATTGGATGTAGAAATGTCTAGCGAAATCGGGATGGACCAATACGGGACTAGTCACCAAAGCCTTTTTCAGACCATCGAAAGCCTCTTTGGCATCTTCGGGGAAATTAAAAATCTTTCCTTTCTTTAAGGTATCAAATATCGGGGCGGCAATGGTAAATTTACGATACCAGCCGGTTGCTTTTTGGATACACATACTTGGTAATGGTGTCGACTTTCCCCGGATCGGGTTTAATCTGACCTCTACCAACGATATAGCCTAAATGTCTAAGCACTCTAAAACAGAATTTCGATTTGGCCACATTGATGGTCAAACCAGCGTGCAACAAGCATTTTGCCACTTGGGACAAAAGTTCCAAATGTGTCTGGAAATCTGGCGAGACCACCAAGAGATCGTCCAGATAGACGAAAACACGTTCTCGCAGTGCCGAGGGGATCACTCTATCCATAAGACGACATAACCTTTGGGCTGCGTTACACAGACCAAAAGGCATGACCGTAAAATGATAAAGTGGTCGCCCCGGCACTGCGAAAGCCGTTTTCTCCCTACTGGACTGATCCAATGGGATCTGCCAAAAAGCATCTTTCAGATCCACACTTGATATGTAATGAGTATCACCCAGTCTGCTCAGTAAGCCTTCAATATGCGGAAGAGGATAGGCATCCAAGCAGAGCCTGATCTTTTCACCTTTGCGAACAAGGGTGACAGGATGACTCCATGGACTCTCGCTCACTTCAATGACACCAAGGTCAAGCATTCTATCTAACTCAGCATACATCAACTTCTGCACAGCTGGTGATACGGGATAGTGCTTGTCTTTCACTGGGACCGCATCTCGTGTATCGATGCTATGGGTCTCCAAGTGAGTTTTTCCTAACCCAAATTTCGTGAAGCATGGAAACTTGTCGATCACTGCTTCTAAACCCTCACGTTGCCATGTGGATAGAAGATGTTTATCAGGATCCTGAAGTTCATCGCCTTCGCCTAAATCAATTCCGTTCACGTTCAAATTATCCATATTCGCAAAAAGCTTGAAAAGTTTCATAAAGTCTATGCCTAAAAATAGTTCACGATTCAATGTTGGAACCAGGTAGAACGTGATCACATGGTCCATACTATTGAAGTGGACACTAGTCCTGACACGACCAACAATGTTGTGAGCACTGCCGTCTGCCGTTCTAACTGCTGATCTGAAATGATGAATCTCAAGACCAGATTTTCAAACAAATTGAAGACAATTTTTCCCCAAACAGGTAACTGTTGCTCCACTGTCGAGTAGTCCTACAACTTGGTTTCCATTTACACTAATCTTCGCGTAAAGGCGATTGTCTTCCCCCTCAAAAAGAGTTGTAGACGGTATCTCCTTCCTTAGTCTTTTGCGTGTCGAATATCTCTCACGAGCTTTCCTAATTTTATCCGATATCACTCCAAAAATTCTTTCCCTGACCTCTTTACATTCCTTTATTCTTAAGTGTAAGGGTTTTAAATCTCTGAGCTTCGGTCTTAAATCTACACTACAATTTACCTTCCGATTTTCATTCACAAGCAAAGTAATTTTTCTATCTGTAGTATTCACATTCTGGTCAGTGACTGGGTTTAAGCTGGTGTTAACCGCGTCTCCCCAGTTTGAGACGGGTTTCGTGGTCCGTTTCCCTGACACCTAGGGCAATCAGGTGTCGCCACATTGTTATGTCCGCATCGAAAGCAGAAAAATCTTCTTGGCATCTTACAGTCTACCCAGCCATGAGCCATGTTTCGGCAATTCCAACATGTGTAATGGGCTTGTGACCGGATTGCATCCACTTCCATACCAGTTTGAGGCACTTCTTCTACTTCCCAAGTTAACTCTTGAACTCTTGGGTTGTACTGCTGGCGTTGCGAGTACTGCTGCCGCTGGGCTGCCATTAGATTTTCGGCTCTCTTTGCCTCTTGACTTAATTCTGGTAACGTTTCAATTTTGCTACAAAAATTAGCTGCGCTAGAGATGGTTTCAAATTTCCCTTAATTATCTCAACCATATCTTTCTCAGCATATGGTGTCTACTGCTGATTTCTAAGCCTGACGATCGCATTAAAGAATTCTTCAAAAGATTCTTGCGGAAGTTATCGTCGGTTTCAAATTTGGTTTTGAATTTGAAATTCGCTCTCGAATCTTTGATATTGCGCCAATAATGCTGCTACTATATCTTCGAAGGTGTTAAATTGGGCCAATTTCCGTTGATTCCAGTATCAATCTAGGGCTGGATTCTCCAAAAGCTGGTGAAACTTCGGGACAAGATCCTCCTCAGAACAATTTAAATCCCGTTTCATCTCGCTCACTCGAAAAATAAAATCCTGTACATTCATCGTCTTGCTCGTTCCGTCGAATTTAATTCCCCATTTCGCTAGGTTCATCCCACCAGATCGCTCCGACTGGTTAAATGGTGACTGCGTATTGCAGTTGTTCTGCTGCTGAGCACTCGGATACCTAAAATTCGATGCCACACTTGTGGGATTTCGTATTACTTGGTTGTTAGCAGGTGGTAACCGCTGCTGCCTCGTCGACTGCTGCTGCTGCGACGGCTGAGTCGGCGTTATATTTCTTGTTCCCAAATGTTGTGAAGGTAAACCATTCGCTGGCTGCTGCTGCAAACTATTTACCGACAAAATACTCTGCGAAAACGGACCTGATCCTACCGGTGTCGGAAATAAACCTGATTCCGGCCTGGGTAAAGCTGGTAGCGTCTGCGGTAACGCAGGCGTTTGCACAGATTGCTGACTGTAGCTAAAAACTGGACGGATACTACTACCCTGATAATTCTGGCCATATGTCTGCAGTGAACTCCAGTGTTGCTGCTGCTGTTGGACCGCACTCCTAGGAATCGCATTCGGATTAAGAGCCCCGACTGCTGGTGCTACTTCAACTGCTGTTTTTGTCCCACTTGCTGCTTCTGCCACTGGCGGGTTCTGCTGCATCTCTCGTATTGGACTAGGTGACGGAATGCTACTTATTAGCCTTCGCGTGGTTTCCTCCACGATCCGTGGAATCATTCTAGCGAAAGTTTCTTCTTCTTCTCTCCGAAGTTCCTGTCGGGCAAGACCAATTGATGACTCGATGATTGCTCGAACTCCCGCTGATACTGCTCCTTCGGTGTTCGCTTCGGTTCCGTTCTGCCCCTCATTAACCGTAAGATTACTGTAAGTTGGTGAAGGACTCGTTGCACGTTCGGTCGAAGACAGACTATCGGAGTTCGCTAAATTCTCTCGTATCTGATCCGATACCGCACTGCCACATGCATGGTGAACATTCGCAACCCCTGTGGATGTCAATACCGTCGACTGTCCACTCTGTGCCACCGTGGTCACAGATGGATTGACTGCCACTGCTGCTGAAGTCACAGGAGGTGTTGAGCATTCTGTATCCGTATTGGACTGACTTGAAATCGCTCTTGGGGTAGAACGAGTACTCACCATAAGGATAACAATTCAGCAAATCAAAGCAAATACGAATCGAAAACAACCAAAATCAACAAGAATACTTCAAAATATAGTCAATTTCCAAAATCAATCGCCAATCAAACGAATTGGTTTTCAACCCAAAATTAAAAAAAAATATTAAAATGAATACCCAGATTTTACTGTGAGCGTAAAATCATACCAAAAGATCATACAATTTTCAGAAAAACAAACTTACTAATGTATTCCTGTAAACTAAAATCCGAAAATTAAGCAAATAGCAAAAGAAATAAACTATGAAATTAAGATAAAATAAAATTCAATATTATTATGATCCTATCAAAGAAATTTAGTTAATATTACAAAGTAAAAAAAAGGTAAAAGGATAGAATAACTAAAAAAAAGGTAAATTAAAAAAACATAAATAGAAATAATAAAAATCTATCTAAAAATAAACGGTAATGGCTGAAAGAAAAGTGTGTGTATAACCCAAACAAAAAGTAACTTATGTATAATCTTATAACTATATTTCTGAAAGTTCAATGACAAATGTTCAAAAGTGTAAAAAAAAAACTTGAAGTATTGGAGCTCATCATCTCCTCATTGTGAACGAACTCAGTCGCAAACACTAACACTCAACGAAGGAGTATATGTAGTGTGACTTACTGCAGTCCAATCATCAAAAAATCAAATCAAAACTTATGGTCTATTACTGAACCTAAATCGATTGTTCTCGGTCTAGATATCCAAGATGAGTAAGAAAGTACCCGTGCAACGAGAAATAGAATTAAACTTCAATATCGGGACTACAGGACCTTACTTATCTTGAAGACGCGAACGAACAAATAAAAAAACTATACATCTTAAACTTATCTTGAAGACGCGAACGAACAAATAAAAAAACTATACATCTTAAACTTTACTCTACTCTATTGCAACTACCATTCTAAATTAGCAAACCTTCCATGCGCAATTGAGGATTACCAAACCAGGGTACTCATCCTCAAGACTTCATACAAGCTTTACTAACTAGAAATTATTCCACGCTCGAAACTAATTCACGACTTCGTATTCCGCAACGTCGCAACGCGTTAGGGACTCTTAGGCTACCTAAACGGGACTTACGTGTTTCGTACAAAACGCGAGCTAACTCTAAACGTAAAACAAACAAAAAACCATTTGAATTGAAACGTAGGGCGTTATTGTTTCGGGCCCCACTTTGTGAAACCTAGGGTGTTACCATCCCAGGCCCCACGTTGGGCGCCATTATGTCATATGTTCACTAACGCATGGAATTGGTCCAAAGCTGCAGGCACAGCCCATATGACTCACACGTTGGCCCGAGCATTTCTGCTCCCTGTTGGGCGCCACTGTGTCCACTACAAGTGCCGGTGCGACATTATGTCACATACTCTATACAGTGAGGGTACCACAACTCCTGGCACCACTTAGGTAGGACCCTTTCAGGTCCTACACTGGGCGCCATTATGTCATATCCACCAAATGCATGGAACTGATTCCTCCAGATTCTCAACTGCGCTGGCATGCTGGCGTATTGCGCGGCTAGAGCTCGCCGGACGGGGTGGTCCTTGTTGATCCTTCTCTGGTTGCGATGACATAAACATTTCTAAAATCATGCCAGCTAGGCTACGGTGACCCACCGAAGCCATACAAAAGTGAAACTTCCGAAGAAGGAAAAAAATTAAAAATAAAGAACGAAAAGAAGGAAGGGAACCTTCCACAATAACACACCTTGTCTAAAGAAAATAAGATAAACAATAACAACAAAACACATGCATACCAAAAGTACACTGCACTATGAACATCGCTGAACTTTCGTTGTCGACTGATGACTTGTCGACTTAGGTATCTTTACCCTCCCAATACGGAGAATTATCTCCACCGTGACATCGTAACCTTTACTTATTTTAGATGTCCCAACTTAATAAATCTGTTTGGGATCACACACTCACTTCATCTTATGCCATTACCTACCTGTTTTCTTATGCCTGCATCATTTCAAAACTATTGATCATTTCAAATTTCAAGATCATAACAATGCATAACAAACTTTATTGAAACTACTTTAGTGTCTAGATTCAATAAACTTATGGGCATAAATAGACAACTATTTAATCGCTAGTACTCTTGAGGTACTTCAAAAATTTAATAGATAATATTTCACATGATATGCAACTCATGTCAAGCACTCATAGTTCAAAAGAAAATTTAATTTAATATGACTGCGAAAAATCAATCGCATAAATCGTAAGCTTTTTTATAAAGACGACTATATTTGGCTCGCTTGACCATTCCCTACCTAGCCACGAGATCTCAGAGCCTTTCGGGTGGGCAGAATATTTCTTTTCCCTTTGAACTTAGGCTTTTGTTACGCTTAAATTCCAATAATATATAAATTCAAAATGTCTCAGTATTTTGCGCTTAAAAATATTTAACAATCTCTTATCGAGTAATTAATCTATAATATTTTCATAAACCTACACTAATTGTTTCCTAACCAAAACAAAATAAAGCTTCTGCACTAAAATTACTAAACGTACCTCGTATAAGCATATTCGACAATACCTAAATAAATCATACAACAACAAAATTAACTATAATCCTACTTATTACTAGAATATACAAATATCGCTATCAAATTTATAAACCGCTGTATCAGTAAATTGCAATATCTTCTCGTTTACTGAGAATTACTACTCTCTTTCAGAGAGTAATTCACACCCGTATATATATATACGTACATATCTATGTAGACATATGCACATATATATGTTTATACATGTACCACCAATTGGGGTGGGAGTAATGTACTAAAATGATCGCGATATAAATATGTATGTACAAATACGTATGTATACTTTAAAACTTCACCGGTTAATGTATGTATGTGCAAAAATATATAAACGAGGGTTAAATGATATGATTGGAAAATGTAAATGTAAAAGAAATGATATAAAGGAAATTAATAACAACTAAATGGCAATGTAGTAAAAAAAAAGGTAAGGTAAATTTCACACCACTGGACAAATTATGAGCCATTCCGGTGTTCTACTTTGTACTCCGTAATTACAAATAGTTATATTTCTTTTCTTAGATCCTAATTTTTCAGGGATTCAGTTAAATTTTTCTTATTTCTTAATCTTCTTATTTCCTAATTTTCTTATTTCCTATTTTCTTATTTCCTAATTTTTTTATTTCTTAATTTTTTTATTTCTTATTATAGTGACTTTAATTTCTGATTTACGAATTCTCGTAACATTTTTCTTCAGATTTTGTTTTAATTTAAGCTAATTGGATCTTTTCTCTTGGCCGTATTCTTAGAATCAACATTGGGTTGGGATGTTTCCAACCTTTGGACCATTGTTCTTAGAGGACTGACAAGCTTTCCTCTGGAATGTCACTTTTGAACGATGGCTTTGAACGAAAGCCTTACGGTTACTAAATTTACGGGCCTGGGGTTCAATACCCTGACTTCACGGGATACGTCCCTTAATTGGCTCAAATAATTTAAAGAATCTGATGGACTTACCGATACTTTGATGAAATGGGGGATGATGATGAAATGATTTTTCTATGTAATTGGTGAGATGATGATTGTTGTTGATGTGGTCGTTGATTATTTATTTGGTTTGTTGCGGCTCGGAATCTTGCTGCCGATATTTCCGAACTACCTGATGAGCAAAACAAGCAAATAAAAGGAAAGGGTATTAGCATCCCGTCTTATCCAATCAGACACCCATTTTTCCTACATGCTGGAAACTTACCAGAGCTTCGTGGTTTTCTTTTGAATCTTATTTCTTTTAACGTAGAATACGTTATACGGTAAGGTAGGGGTGTTGATCTGGAGCACAAAATTTTGAGAAAATGTTTGTCAACTTTCACCCACTTTTACTTAAATATTAAAACATATTTTAGCAATTTTTATATGTTACTCAGTTTTGGTAATATGTTTTGTTTCGAATTACATTAAAAAAATTATATGTCTATATATAAAAGTTTTATGTAGTTAAGGAAATAAATATTTAAGAGCATGATATTTTAGACTTTTTTTCTACATGCCGCTGTTGTTGTTGGTTTGTAAATGCCGCTGTTGTTTTTGTTGTGAAATCAAATGATTTTGGCTTTGTTTATTTATCGAGAAGCGTGTAAATGTGTGTGTGTGTACATTTCGTTTTGTTGGATCGGTCGGTTATTAGTTCGTTTGGAGGGGAACATAAAATGAAGGGAGGGGAGCGTGGACACTTGTGTGTGCTTGAAAGTTTACAGATCTTTGCTGTCGTTTGTTTACTTCTGCGAGCAGCGTGTAAATGTGTGTATATGTACATTAATACAAAGGATTGGCGATGTATACGCTAACGTATTCTACGTCTGACCTATGCGCCCGTGTTATCTAACACAGGCTTGTTATTTTTTTTTTTTCAGGGATATTTTCCAAAACAAAAACTTTCGCACGGAAAAGTGCACCGGCAATTGATGCCTCGCTGCTGCCTCTACGTTTTTTTTGTACGTTGTAACAGGCTTTGGAATAATCTTGGCTGGATCGCTGAAGATTGCTTCTAAACGATTTGATTGCCGCTGGTAGAAAGAAATTTTGAAGATGCCGGAAATACCTCGCCCAAGTCATTTTGACATTTCGGTGACAGCCGGTGCTGCCATTCTCTTGGTGCGGAATACCACTCTGCGGCATTGCCAGATCCTTACGTTGGGTGCGTTTTATTGTCAGGGGTGGTGAATGAAACTGATACGCACCTGTGACTGAGGTTTGTTTCCTCTAAGGGTGCACATGACAAACCCAACCATCCTGCCATCATCGATGTTCAAGGATGGGAGGGAAAAACCGGCACCTTAATATCGGCTCTCCTCTGCGTTCTAAACTTGGAACACATGTGTTCATGGATGCTGTCTAGTCCACCGTCCATTCAACTAAACTATCAGAAACTATCATTTCCCTCACTATTGCTTTAGATCCTTCGCATGAAAAATTCCTAACAACTTACCCTGTAGGTCTTCCACTTCGTACAAGCTATTACCTACAGGTTTGACTATCCTACAGCGTAAAAATTTTCTGGCGAGTTTTGCGTTAAAGTTGTTCCTAAAATCACTTTGTTGGAAGTTTCTTCTATAAACTTCCTGTCCAGGAACGAACTTAACTGAGCGACATCGGGTATTATATGTCCTCTGATTTCTCTCATACGCCTTGTGAAGATTCTCTCTAATTTTCTGTCGCATTAATTCCATTTTGCCGATTTCGGAATAACTTCGCTCTCAGGGTCACTTAACGCCTTTAGTTTTCGAGCAATTCGGTAAAAACTACCGTGACCTACCATATTCAATTCCATAACACCTATGGAAGTATGCACAGACGAACGCAATGAGTACTCAATCTCGGAAAAATACTTATCCCACTCACAATGGTTATCCTCCAGGTAAGCACGTATCGCTGCCAGAATAGACTGGTTCACGCGCTCTGACGCGTTAGCCTGTGGAGAGTGAGTTGCGGTTCGAATTTGTCTAATTGCGAAGTTCTTCACAACGTCTGCGAATTTCTTACTCACGAATTGCTGACCATTGTCAGAAACAATGGTCTCAGGTGTACCAAACTTGTGAAATACTTCTGATATTAAGAATCTTACTACATTTCGACTGTTAGCTTTGGCCATCGCTTTCAAAAACACAAATTTCGTCAATTGATCAACAACAATGAAAATATAACAATTGCCTGCCTTGGACCTAGGATATGGGCCGAGAAAATCTACATATACTCGCTGAAATGGTCTTTCCGCTGGATTCTCGCTTCCCATCGGTGGTCTCAAAGTTATGTTGGCAGGTTTTGTTTCCTTACATACTTGACAATTCCTAACATAGTTCCTAACCTGCGTATTAAGATTGGGCCAATAAAAATATTCTCTAACTCTAAATAGAGTTTTCGAGAAACCTCCGTGTGCTGACTCGGGTGGATTATGTGCCTTCTCTATAATACTGGCAGTAAGTTCTAAAGGAACCCATAATTTCCAACAAAAATCTTCATTCAAAGCAACTCCGTCATAAGGACGTGTCCGCTTATACACTATTCCATCTATGACCTTAAGATCGGGTAACTGATCTGCTTTCTCTTTCACGACGTTAATAAGCTCAAGATAATCCTCTGACTTAAAAGCTTCCGAGGACAAATCCAAGAGACCGCTTAGGTTGGAGGCTACTTCCTCCATCTGGTAGCGCGATAGGGTATCGGGAACAACATTCTGACTTCCCTGCCTATGCTCTATTTTAAAATCGTATACTTGGAGAAGTAAACTCCACCTCGCCAAACGTCCACTTAAGTCTTTGTGAGACATTAACCACTTCAAGCTGCTGTGGTCCGTGATGACTGTGAATGGCATTAATTCCACGTATGGTCTAAACCTTTTCACCGCCAAGACTACCGCTAGACATTCCCGCTCCGTGACTGAATAGTTTCGTTACGCAGAAGTTAGTTTATGCGAAAAATACGCAATCGGATGTTCGCCTTCCAAATCATCCTTCTGAAACAACACGGCGCCAATTCCTACATCCGATGCATCACATTGGATGTAGAAATGTCTAGCGAAATCGGGATGGACCAATACGGGACTAGTCACCAAAGCCTTTTTCAGACCATCGAAAGCCTCTTTGGCATCTTCGGGGAAATTAAAAATCTTTCCTTTCTTTAAGGTATCAAATATCGGGGCGGCAATGGTAAATTTACGATACCAGCCGGTTGCTTTTTGGATACACATACTTGGTAATGGTGTCGACTTTCCCCGGATCGGGTTTAATCTGACCTCTACCAACGATATAGCCTAAATGTCTAAGCACTCTAAAACAGAATTTCGATTTGGCCACATTGATGGTCAAACCAGCGTGCAACAAGCATTTTGCCACTTGGGACAAAAGTTCCAAATGTGTCTGGAAATCTGGCGAGACCACCAAGAGATCGTCCAGATAGACGAAAACACGTTCTCGCAGTGCCGAGGGGATCACTCTATCCATAAGACGACATAACCTTTGGGCTGCGTTACACAGACCAAAAGGCATGACCGTAAAATGATAAAGTGGTCGCCCCGGCACTGCGAAAGCCGTTTTCTCCCTACTGGACTGATCCAATGGGATCTGCCAAAAAGCATCTTTCAGATCCACACTTGATATGTAATGAGTATCACCCAGTCTGCTCAGTAAGCCTTCAATATGCGGAAGAGGATAGGCATCCAAGCAGAGCCTGTTCTTTTCACCTTTGCGAACAAGGGTGACAGGATGACTCCATGGACTCTCGCTCACTTCAATGACACCAAGGTCAAGCATTCTATCTAACTCAGCATACATCAACTTCTGCACAGCTGGTGATACGGGATAGTGCTTGTCTTTCACTGGGACCGCATCTCGTGTATCGATGCTATGGGTCTCCAAGTGAGTTTTTCCTAACCCAAATTTCGTGAAGCATGGAAACTTGTCGATCACTGCTTCTAAACCCTCACGTTGCCATGTGGATAGAAGATGTTTATCAGGATCCTGAAGTTCATCGCCTTCGCCTAAATCAATTCCGTTCACGTTCAAATTATCCATATTCGCAAAAAGCTTGAAAAGTTTCATAAAGTCTATGCCTAAAAATAGTTCACGATTCAATGTTGGAACCAGGTAGAACGTGATCACATGGTCCATACTATTGAAGTGGACACTAGTCCTGACACGACCAACAATGTTGTGAGCACTGCCGTCTGCCGTTCTAACTGCTGATCTGAAATGATGAATCTCAAGACCAGATTTTCAAACAAATTGAAGACAATTTTTCCCCAAACAGGTAACTGTTGCTCCACTGTCGAGTAGTCCTACAACTTGGTTTCCATTTACACTAATCTTCGCGTAAAGGCGATTGTCTTCCCCCTCAAAAAGAGTTGTAGACGGTATCTCCTTCCTTAGTCTTTTGCGTGTCGAATATCTCTCACGAGCTTTCCTAATTTTATCCGATATCACTCCAAAAATTCTTTCCCTGACCTCTTTACATTCCTTTATTCTTAAGTGTAAGGGTTTTAAATCTCTGAGCTTCGGTCTTAAATCTACACTACAATTTACCTTCCGATTTTCATTCACAAGCAAAGTAATTTTTCTATCTGTAGTATTCACATTCTGGTCAGTGACTGGGTTTAAGCTGGTGTTAACCGCGTCTCCCCAGTTTGAGACGGGTTTCGTGGTCCGTTTCCCTGACACCTAGGGCAATCAGGTGTCGCCACATTGTTATGTCCGCATCGAAAGCAGAAAAATCTTCTTGGCATCTTACAGTCTACCCAGCCATGAGCCATGTTTCGGCAATTCCAACATGTGTAATGGGCTTGTGACCGGATTGCATCCACTTCCATACCAGTTTGAGGCACTTCTTCTACTTCCCAAGTTAACTCTTGAACTCTTGGGTTGTACTGCTGGCGTTGCGAGTACTGCTGCCGCTGGGCTGCCATTAGATTTTCGGCTCTCTTTGCCTCTTGACTTAATTCTGGTAACGTTTCAATTTTGCTACAAAAATTAGCTGCGCTAGAGATGGTTTCAAATTTCCCTTAATTATCTCAACCATATCTTTCTCAGCATATGGTGTCTACTGCTGATTTCTAAGCCTGACGATCGCATTAAAGAATTCTTCAAAAGATTCTTGCGGAAGTTATCGTCGGTTTCAAATTTGGTTTTGAATTTGAAATTCGCTCTCGAATCTTTGATATTGCGCCAATAATGCTGCTACTATATCTTCGAAGGTGTTAAATTGGGCCAATTTCCGTTGATTCCCGTATCAATCTAGGGCTGGATTCTCCAAAAGCTGGTGAAACTTCGGGACAAGATCCTCCTCAGAACAATTTAAATCCCGTTTCATCTCGCTCACTCGAAAAATAAAATCCTGTACATTCATCGTCTTGCTCGTTCCGTCGAATTTAATTCCCCATTTCGCTAGGTTCATCCCACCAGATCGCTCCGACTGGTTAAATGGTGACTGCGTATTGCAGTTGTTCTGCTGCTGAGCACTCGGATACCTAAAATTCGATGCCACACTTGTGGGATTTCGTATTACTTGGTTGTTAGCAGGTGGTAACCGCTGCTGCCTCGTCGACTGCTGCTGCTGCGACGGCTGAGTCGGCGTTATATTTCTTGTTCCCAAATGTTGTGAAGGTAAACCATTCGCTGGCTGCTGCTGCAAACTATTTACCGACAAAATACTCTGCGAAAACGGACCTGATCCTACCGGTGTCGGAAATAAACCTGATTCCGGCCTGGGTAAAGCTGGTAGCGTCTGCGGTAACGCAGGCGTTTGCACAGATTGCTGACTGTAGCTAAAAACTGGACGGATACTACTACCCTGATAATTCTGGCCATATGTCTGCAGTGAACTCCAGTGTTGCTGCTGCTGTTGGACCGCACTCCTAGGAATCGCATTCGGATTAAGAGCCCCGACTGCTGGTGCTACTTCAACTGCTGTTTTTGTCCCACTTGCTGCTTCTGCCACTGGCGGGTTCTGCTGCATCTCTCGTATTGGACTAGGTGACGGAATGCTACTTATTAGCCTTCGCGTGGTTTCCTCCACGATCCGTGGAATCATTCTAGCGAAAGTTTCTTCTTCTTCTCTCCGAAGTTCCTGTCGGGCAAGACCAATTGATGACTCGATGATTGCTCGAACTCCCGCTGATACTGCTCCTTCGGTGTTCGCTTCGGTTCCGTTCTGCCCCTCATTAACCGTAAGATTACTGTAAGTTGGTGAAGGACTCGTTGCACGTTCGGTCGAAGACAGACTATCGGAGTTCGCTAAATTCTCTCGTATCTGATCCGATACCGCACTGCCACATGCATGGTGAACATTCGCAACCCCTGTGGATGTCAATACCGTCGACTGTCCACTCTGTGCCACCGTGGTCACAGATGGATTGACTGCCACTGCTGCTGAAGTCACAGGAGGTGTTGAGCATTCTGTATCCGTATTGGACTGACTTGAAATCGCTCTTGGGGTAGAACGAGTACTCACCATAAGGATAACAATTCAGCAAATCAAAGCAAATACGAATCGAAAACAACCAAAATCAACAAGAATACTTCAAAATATAGTCAATTTCCAAAATCAATCGCCAATCAAACGAATTGGTTTTCAACCCAAAATTAAAAAAAAATATTAAAATGAATACCCAGATTTTACTGTGAGCGTAAAATCATACCAAAAGATCATACAATTTTCAGAAAAACAAACTTACTAATGTATTCCTGTAAACTAAAATCCGAAAATTAAGCAAATAGCAAAAGAAATAAACTATGAAATTAAGATAAAATAAAATTCAATATTATTATGATCCTATCAAAGAAATTTAGTTAATATTACAAAGTAAAAAAAAGGTAAAAGGATAGAATAACTGAAAAAAAGGTAAATTAAAAAAACATAAATAGAAATAATAAAAATCTATCTAAAAATAAACGGTAATGGCTGAAAGAAAAGTGTGTGTATAACCCAAACAAAAAGTAACTTATGTATAATCTTATAACTATATTTCTGAAAGTTCAATGACAAATGTTCAAAAGTGTAAAAAAAAAACTTGAAGTATTGGAGCTCATCATCTCCTCATTGTGAACGAACTCAGTCGCAAACACTAACACTCAACGAAGGAGTATATGTAGTGTGACTTACTGCAGTCCAATCATCAAAAAATCAAATCAAAACTTATGGTCTATTACTGAACCTAAATCGATTGTTCTCGGTCTAGATATCCAAGATGAGTAAGAAAGTACCCGTGCAACGAGAAATAGAATTAAACTTCAATATCGGGACTACAGGACCTTACTTATCTTGAAGACGCGAACGAACAAATAAAAAAACTATACATCTTAAACTTATCTTGAAGACGCGAACGAACAAATAAAAAAACTATACATCTTAAACTTTACTCTACTCTATTGCAACTACCATTCTAAATTAGCAAACCTTCCATGCGCAATTGAGGATTACCAAACCAGGGTACTCATCCTCAAGACTTCATACAAGCTTTACTAACTAGAAATTATTCCACGCTCGAAACTAATTCACGACTTCGTATTCCGCAACGTCGCAACGCGTTAGGGACTCTTAGGCTACCTAAACGGGACTTACGTGTTTCGTACAAAACGCGAGCTAACTCTAAACGTAAAACAAACAAAAAACCATTTGAATTGAAACGTAGGGCGTTATTGTTTCGGGCCCCACTTTGTGAAACCTAGGGTGTTACCATCCCAGGCCCCACGTTGGGCGCCATTATGTCATATGTTCACTAACGCATGGAATTGGTCCAAAGCTGCAGGCACAGCCCATATGACTCACACGTTGGCCCGAGCATTTCTGCTCCCTGTTGGGCGCCACTGTGTCCACTACAAGTGCCGGTGCGACATTATGTCACATACTCTATACAGTGAGGGTACCACAACTCCTGGCACCACTTAGGTAGGACCCTTTCAGGTCCTACACTGGGCGCCATTATGTCATATCCACCAAATGCATGGAACTGATTCCTCCAGATTCTCAACTGCGCTGGCATGCTGGCGTATTGCGCGGCTAGAGCTCGCCGGACGGGGTGGTCCTTGTTGATCCTTCTCTGGTTGCGATGACATAAACATTTCTAAAATCATGCCAGCTAGGCTACGGTGACCCACCGAAGCCATACAAAAGTGAAACTTCCGAAGAAGGAAAAAAATTAAAAATAAAGAACGAAAAGAAGGAAGGGAACCTTCCACAATAACACACCTTGTCTAAAGAAAATAAGATAAACAATAACAACAAAACACATGCATACCAAAAGTACACTGCACTATGAACATCGCTGAACTTTCGTTGTCGACTGATGACTTGTCGACTTAGGTATCTTTACCCTCCCAATACGGAGAATTATCTCCACCGTGACATCGTAACCTTTACTTATTTTAGATGTCCCAACTTAATAAATCTGTTTGGGATCACACACTCACTTCATCTTATGCCATTACCTACCTGTTTTCTTATGCCTGCATCATTTCAAAACTATTGATCATTTCAAATTTCAAGATCATAACAATGCATAACAAACTTTATTGAAACTACTTTAGTGTCTAGATTCAATAAACTTATGGGCATAAATAGACAACTATTTAATCGCTAGTACTCTTGAGGTACTTCAAAAATTTAATAGATAATATTTCACATGATATGCAACTCATGTCAAGCACTCATAGTTCAAAAGAAAATTTAATTTAATATGACTGCGAAAAATCAATCGCATAAATCGTAAGCTTTTTTATAAAGACGACTATATTTGGCTCGCTTGACCATTCCCTACCTAGCCACGAGATCTCAGAGCCTTTCGGGTGGGCAGAATATTTCTTTTCCCTTTGAACTTAGGCTTTTGTTACGCTTAAATTCCAATAATATATAAATTCAAAATGTCTCAGTATTTTGCGCTTAAAAATATTTAACAATCTCTTATCGAGTAATTAATCTATAATATTTTCATAAACCTACACTAATTGTTTCCTAACCAAAACAAAATAAAGCTTCTGCACTAAAATTACTAAACGTACCTCGTATAAGCATATTCGACAATACCTAAATAAATCATACAACAACAAAATTAACTATAATCCTACTTATTACTAGAATATACAAATATCGCTATCAAATTTATAAACCGCTGTATCAGTAAATTGCAATATCTTCTCGTTTACTGAGAATTACTACTCTCTTTCAGAGAGTAATTCACACCCGTATATATATATACGTACATATCTATGTAGACATATGCACATATATATGTTTATACATATACCACCAATTGGGGTGGGAGTAATGTACTAAAATGATCGCGATATAAATATGTATGTACAAATACGTATGTATACTTTAAAACTTCACCGGTTAATGTATGTATGTGCAAAAATATATAAACGAGGGTTAAATGATATGATTGGAAAATGTAAATGTAAAAGAAATGATATAAAGGAAATTAATAACAACTAAATGGCAATGTAGTAAAAAAAAAGGTAAGGTAAATTTCACACCACTGGACAAATTATGAGCCATTCCGGTGTTCTACTTTGTACTCCGTAATTACAAATAGTTATATTTCTTTTCTTAGATCCTAATTTTTCAGGGATTCAGTTAAATTTTTCTTATTTCTTAATCTTCTTATTTCCTAATTTTCTTATTTCCTATTTTCTTATTTCCTAATTTTTTTATTTCTTAATTTTTTTATTTCTTATTATAGTGACTTTAATTTCTGATTTACGAATTCTCGTAACATTTTTCTTCAGATTTTGTTTTAATTTAAGCTAATTGGATCTTTTCTCTTGGCCGTATTCTTAGAATCAACATTGGGTTGGGATGTTTCCAACCTTTGGACCATTGTTCTTAGAGGACTGACAAGCTTTCCTCTGGAATGTCACTTTTGAACGATGGCTTTGGACGAAAGCCTTACGGTTACTAAATTTACGGGCCTGGGGTTCAATACCCTGACTTCACGGGATACGTCCCTTAATTGGCTCAAATAATTTAAAGAATCTGATGGACTTACCGATTCTTTGATGAAATGGGGGATGATGATGAAATGATTTTTCTATGTAATTGGTGAGATGATGATTGTTGTTGATGTGGTCGTTGATTATTTATTTGGTTTGTTGCGGCTCGGAATCTTGCTGCCGATATTTCCGTCGTCGACTGCGGTGGTTGTCGTTGCGGTTATGAGTGATGGTCGCAACTTTATTGCTTAAAAAAAAAAAAAAAAAAAAATTTGCTGCGGCTGGAGTGTAGAAATTTGGTGGCTGATTTGGCACTATTGAAAAAATGTTTTTGTGGCGACTGGTGTGTGTATTCTAAATTTGTTTTTCGTTTTAGACTTGCCGTATATCGACTTTTCGGCAGTAGCGCTTTCCTTCTCGGTCCCTCGGAACCCCTCGCCCAGGGATTTAGCCTGGAGAAGCTCGAGGCCAACGGTTGTCACCTAAAAGGGTCAGAGAGTCGGACACTGAGCCGCTCGCTTGGATAAACCCCTGGACTTAAACGGTGGTTTCGAAACTTTGCAGTTCCGCGGGTTTCACCGTAAAGAAGACTTTCAAGTTTGCACCAATCAGTCTCACCGCCGAATCCAAATGCTCACGAACTACCTGATGAGCAAAACAAGCAAATAAAAGGAAAGGGTATTAGCATCCCGTCTTATCCAATCAGACACCCATTTTTCCTACATGCTGGAAACTTACCAGAGCTTCGTGATTTTCTTTTGAATCTTATTTCTTTTAACGTAGAATACGTTATACGGTAAGGTAGGGGTGTTGATCTGGAGCACAAAATTTTGAGAAAATGTTTGTCAACTTTCACCCACTTTTACTTAAATATTAAAACATATTTTAGCAATTTTTATATGTTACTCAGTTTTGGTAATATGTTTTGTTTCGAATTACATTAAAAAAATTATATGTCTATATATAAAAGTTTTATGTAGTTAAGGAAATAAATATTTAAGAGCATGATATTTTAGACTTTTTTTCTACATGCCGCTGTTGTTGTTGGTTTGTAAA
Source organism: Phaonia tiefii (assembly GCA_963931995.1). NCBI lineage: Eukaryota > Metazoa > Arthropoda > Insecta > Diptera > Muscidae > Phaonia > Phaonia tiefii. The sequence goes on from OZ008367.1 coordinate 125,857,926, forward strand.
TGCCGCTGTTGTTTTTGTTGTTGTTGTGAAATCAAATGATTTTGGCTTTGTTTATTTATCGAGAAGCGTGTAAATGTGTGTGTGTGTACATTTCGTTTTGTTGGATCGGTCGGTTATTAGTTCGTTTGGAGGGGAACATAAAATGAAGGGAGGGGAGCGTGGACACTTGTGTGTGCTTGAAAGTTTACAGATCTTTGCTGTCGTTTGTTTACTTCTGCGAGCAGCGTGTAAATGTGTGTGTATGTACATTAATACAAAGGACTGGCGATGTATACGCTAACGTATTCTACGTCTGACCTATGCGCCCGTGTTATCTAACACAGGCTTGTTATTTTTTTTTTTTCAGGGATATTTTCCAAAACAAAAACTTTCGCACGGAAAAGTGCACCGGCAATTGATGCCTCGTTGCTGCCTCTACGTTTTTTTTGTACGTTGTAAAAGGCTTTGTAATAATCTTGGCTGGAGCGCTGAAGATTGCTTCTAAACGATTTGATTGCCGCTGGTAGAAAGAAATTTTGAAGATGCCGGAAATACCTCGCCCAAGTCATTTTGACATTTCGGTGACAGCCGGTGCTGCCATTCTCTTGGTGCGGAATACCACTCTGCGGCATTGCCAGATCCTTACGTTGGGTGCGTTTTATTGTCAGGGGTGGTGAATGAAACTGATACGCACCTGTGACTGAGGTTTGTTTCCTCTAAGGGTGCACATGACAAACCCAACCATCCTGCCATCATCGATGTTCAAGGATGGGAGGGAAAAACCGGCACCTTAATATCGGCTCTCCTCTGCGTTCTAAACTTGGAACACATGTGTTCATGGATGCTGTCTAGTCCACCGTCCATTCAACTAAACTATCAGAAACTATCATTTCCCTCACTATTGCTTTAGATCCTTCGCATGAAAAATTCCTAACAACTTACCCTGTAGGTCTTCCACTTCGTACAAGCTATTACCTACAGGTTTGACTATCCTACAGCGTAAAAATTTTCTGGCGAGTTTTGCGTTAAAGTTGTTCCTAAAATCACTTTGTTGGAAGTTTCTTCTATAAACTTCCTGTCCAGGAACGAACTTAACTGAGCGACATCGGGTATGATATGTCCTCTGATTTCTCTCATACGCCTTGTGAAGATTCTCTCTAATTTTCTGTCGCATTAATTCCATTTTGCCGATTTCGGAATAACTTCGCTCTCAGGGTCACTTAACGCCTTTAGTTTTCGAGCAATTCGGTAAAAACTACCGTGACCTACCATATTCAATTCCATAACACCTATGGAAGTATGCACAGACGAACGCAATGAGTACTCAATCTCGGAAAAATACTTATCCCACTCACAATGGTTATCCTCCAGGTAAGCACGTATCGCTGCCAGAATAGACTGGTTCACGCGCTCTGACGCGTTAGCCTGTGGAGAGTGAGTTGCGGTTCGAATTTGTCTAATTGCGAAGTTCTTCACAACGTCTGCGAATTTCTTACTCACGAATTGCTGACCATTGTCAGAAACAATGGTCTCAGGTGTACCAAACTTGTGAAATACTTCTGATATTAAGAATCTTACTACATTTCGACTGTTAGCTTTGGCCATCGCTTTCAAAAACACAAATTTCGTCAATTGATCAACAACAATGAAAATATAACAATTGCCTGCCTTGGACCTAGGATATGGGCCGAGAAAATCTACATATACTCGCTGAAATGGTCTTTCCGCTGGATTCTCGCTTCCCATCGGTGGTCTCAAAGTTATGTTGGCAGGTTTTGTTTCCTTACATACTTGACAATTCCTAACATAGTTCCTAACCTGCGTATTAAGATTGGGCCAATAAAAATATTCTCTAACTCTAAATAGAGTTTTCGAGAAACCTCCGTGTGCTGACTCGGGTGGATTATGTGCCTTCTCTATAATACTGGCAGTAAGTTCTAAAGGAACCCATAATTTCCAACAAAAATCTTCATTCAAAGCAACTCCGTCATAAGGACGTGTCCGCTTATACACTATTCCATCTATGACCTTAAGATCGGGTAACTGATCTGCTTTCTCTTTCACGACGTTAATAAGCTCAAGATAATCCTCTGACTTAAAAGCTTCCGAGGACAAATCCAAGAGACCGCTTAGGTTGGAGGCTACTTCCTCCATCTGGTAGCGCGATAGGGTATCGGGAACAACATTCTGACTTCCCTGCCTATGCTCTATTTTAAAATCGTATCCTTGGAGAAGTAAACTCCACCTCGCCAAACGGTGACCGGTCATAACGGCCAACGGTCATAAGGCCCAAAATATTTTTGGGTCTTATGTCCGCCCTTAGGGTGGCCATAACGCCTAATTTGGTTTTGGGCCATACGGCCATCCGAAATGCGGTCATAAGACCCCAAAAAAAATTTGGGCGTTATGACCGTTTGTTCAAGGCCCATATAACAAGTGCTGTAGGCGAAGTGCACGAACTTTGGGCTTTGTGTCTTTTCATCTGTTGGGCGTTATGACCACCCTCGGAGCGGTCATAAGGCCCAAAACCAATTTGGGTGTTATGCCCGCCCTCGGAACAGTCATAAGGCCCAAAAAAAATTTGGGCCTTATGACCGTTGGGCGTTATGACCGGTCACCTCGCCAAACGTCCATTTAAAAACGGTACAAAGGCAAAAACCTCGACGCATTGCTTGCAGAGGTATATTGGTGGAGTCACAAGATCACCCTGTATGATGTTAATGAAGTATTTGAAGAAGAAAGAGCTGATGATGGAGGAAATTAAAAAACGGTGTTAAGAATAATTCCCAGGAAGTTTATATGTTCTAGAAATTTGATTATTGAGATCTTAGGTAAATTTTTGTAGTTGATTGTTTCCTTGAATTTTGAACGGTTTGCTACCTATGGACCTGAACACGGGAAAAAAGGTAAAAAAAATCGAATTTTTTTAAGTTTTTTGCGATTTTGATCTGGAAGGTGAAGTTTTTTTGATTTTATATACTTTATGACAAGAGCTACAACTTTGCCTCAGAGAGTAAATCGAAATTCTGAACGGTTTGCAAGATATGAGCCTGAGAAAATGATCACATTTTTACGAAAATGATACCGAGGCCCCAAATCTTTGGCGGCCCATAAAAAAAAGTGCATGACTTTGGGAAAAATTGGGAGACACGGGTCTTTTTTTTTAGTCTTTTATCACGTAGTGGTGTCCGTATATGGTTATTTTTTTTCGTGTTGCACTGTGTTATTCAAACGCATTTCTATCTCTCGTCATAACCTGATTATTTTATACTTTATGTAATTTTATTTAAACAAGGCTGGAATTTATATTGTTAAATACAATAACTTCATCAAAACACTGCGTCTATTGAAATATTCAACGAAGAGAGTAAGATATAGAGCAGAGAAACGAGGCGCATCACTCATTTTTTTGTTGGCATTCCCCTGCATAAGTGTTGTCAGAGACCGACTAAAAAATTATGCCAAATATCCTCAAAAATTGTGCCGTTTGCAAAACCGTTATGCTAAAATTAACTTTTCGTGTTTTTTTAATTCTGAGTTCAAAACACATGCAGTCCCTCCAATAAATGGATGCTCATCTCGCCTTTAAAATGTTATTAAACGTTAACCGTTTAACTTAAAAATAAGTATTATGGTTTCAGTTTGTTATAGCCAGTATCCTAATTTCATACAAAACACTGACTTAAAATATTTTAACAAATTCTACAACAACAACGAAAGACAGACATTAAATAAAACTTAAAAAAAAGATTTAATTGCTTTGTTTAAGGTCCATTATTTTTAATAAATATTTATAAATATTAAAAAAATTGGGAAATTGTTGAGGATATTGTGCTAAACGGCACTTGGCATAATTTTTCAAAAAACAAGTGCCAAAACCAAAAAAAATTATGACAAAACGGCACAAATTATTGTAGCATGGTAACACTGCCCTGCCTTAGTAAATTGTCTTCTCCCCCTTCAACCTCTTTTGTAAAAGTAGGAAGAGAGAATTGCGTTTGAGTGAATCGTGTGGAATTTTTGGTACTCTTTTGCGAGGGTTGGTAAATTGCACACTATATAGGCCATCTACCTCTTGATGGACTTAGCATTGAATACAAGTTTCTGCCAATGACAAAGGTTTTATAAACATATATTTATCTCTAATTTCCTTAGAATAAAAATAATCCCAGAACAATGACAATAAATAATAGAACAATAAATTGTATCACATAGGATTAAGTGTACGACTGTACGTACCAACAGGGGTACACGTACCCTGTTTTCCCATCACTGGTTCAAATCAATAACAAAACAAATAAACAAACTTCATTAAATCCTCGTGCAAACTGAAGAATTTTTGTAAACTGTTCACTATATATAAACGTAAATTATTTATTTTATTTAAGATGTATATCTCATGTTCAAAAAGATTTTTGTGTTTATGTGCTGTTTGTCAATAATAAACTCTGCAAAATTTACTAAGAGTGGGCTCGTAGTTTTTTGTACAAATTTACCACGGATACAACGACTATGAACACCTCTAATACATTGAACTTAAAAATATGTATTTGACAAGGGTATCGTACCAAAAGAGACTTAAATGTACCAAAAGTGGTACAATTGTACCACATTTCCCCTCACTGTTCAAGAGAATCGAGTTATCGATCGAAAGAGCTTTTTTTTGGTAATTTCTCACCTAACTTGCCTAACTGCATTTCACAAATTGTATTTATCCTTAGTTATGTTTTAACCGTCCTTCCGTTCGTACGCATAAGTTCCGTAAGTTTGTGTTCTATCGGTTGAAAACAATAAAGTAAGAAATAATATATGTAAGTGTTTCACTGATCTGCATAGATTTCCAATTATGTTACGTCGTGATCTTTGTTCCCGTGTGAGTCGTGCCGCCGGTCAGTATTTTTCTCGTGTTAAATAGTGTTCTGTGTTAAAGATTATTTCGTACGTTGTTGTTAAAATGATTAGTCGTGTTCATGTTATTCGTTATCGGTGGATAATGTTTGTTGCACTTGCGTTGTTCGGTTTCGGCTCCGTTTGTCGCGGCGTGTTGTGTATTTTGTTTATAAAATTATTCAAACACAAACCAAATTTATCTGAACTGTAAACAGTTTAGTACAATCAGGAGAACTCATACAAATTATTACAAGGTAAGTCATTACCACAATTTAATATCAAGACAATTACAATCGAATTTTTGCATTTACATAAGAAAGTTAAGGAATTGGGAAAACACGGAATAGAGGAGGAAACAAGTTTTTTACGCTCATTTGGGTTCCCTTTCCTTTCACACACACCCACACACACACGCACTAGCCGAGAAACAAAAAGTTTTCCAAAATAATTGAAAAATTTACTATTTGGTGCTGCCTGGCACACACTCGAATCAGCCACAATCGAAAAGCTTTCAAATACATATGTATATAAGTATTGGGAATTAAGTCATTCGCGCAGCCTGGTGGCAACGACCTACAGTCGTACTATGTATATTTTGTAAAGATTGTGGGTGCTGAGAAATGATAGACTTTCACGCTCTAGTGGCAAATGTACAAAGCACATAAACAGACTTGTGTATAGCGATACCAGGTAAAGCTTTCGCCTGATCATATGATCAGAGTTACCAGTCTCACATAATTAATTGTGTTTTAGCAGATTTTTGTTGGTGTCAGCATAATTTATTTAAAAACTGCTAAATGCGTTTGAGCATAATTTTTACGCAATTTTCACATACTTTTTCAAACGTTTCGTCAATCTTTTTTCTAAGTACAACCAATCTTTTTTTACATTATTGTGTTTATTTGACCAATGTGTCGTTATTTTTATCTTATCTCATATTTTCTCGTAGTCGTTTTTGGTCTATTATATTAAAAATGCAAGTAAAAAATTTATATATTTTTTAAAATGGTAACGATAAAATTTGAAGTTTTACTTGTAAATCATGATAATGAAGTACTTTGCTGAGGCTTAACAAAATTCCAATGTCAAAGTTCGAATTTATTCTTTTTTGCTGCGTGAATACTGATTCTTTAAAGAACTTAATATGACATACGTATAACCAAAACACTCTCGATTCTAAGTAAATCAGAATACATATTTAAAACTAAAAAGCCTTTTAAAAAAATGCAGAATGTTATATGATATACGCCGATTGTGTAGAATTGGCTGTCAGGTAAAGCCGTTGGAGAAGGTGATTTTAACTTTTCCATGCAATTTTTCGGTTTTGTTGCCAAATTTATTAATGGTATTTTGATTTTCTACCGTTTTTCATTCTTGTGTTATTTTATATATTCGTGTAGAGTTTGACAACTGAAACTAGTGAAGCAAAAATGATATGCCTGTTGTTGCTGCCAACAACTACAACATTACTTGGTGCTACTACCATGTACATATAATTCTACCATGGATTTGACATTGTTACATTAAAAATTTAGAAAATTGGATTTAGTTTTTAATCATTTAACACTTTTTCACTTCAAATCAAACTTGTCTCACTTCATCAATTAAGGATTGATGCCGATCCGCCGATTGTGTGTTCTGAATCTTGAATAATATTGTATATTTGAACATTTGAAAAAACAATTACATACATAATTTTGAAATATAATGAGCAGATAATTTAGGAAAGATCTGCCTTCCTAAAAGGTATTCCCTTGGATATTTTTCTGGTATTTTGTGTCAACATTTTCAGGTAGCATGTTCTAAAATTTTATTCCGGTCGGCTTTCGGAAAATAACGATCGGTTTTGGGGCGTTTCAATTAAATATATGATAAAATGTAACAAAAGTACTGCAACGTTTAGTACTCCAAATTTCTTACGGCTTTTAGAAAATATTTAGTCCTACTTCGGCAAAAAAAAAAACACAACGAGAAAAAAATTTATTATACGTTGTCTATGATATTGAAGGAAATTAGATATTATTTAAAGTAGTTGCACGTAGAGTATTCAAAAAACCGACCAATTCAAGAAACCGGGTGTTCGGTTGCTTCGAAATATGTGGTTTTTCATAAACCGGTTCTACCAGGTTTTTTTGAAGGTTAAAACCGGTTTCTACCGGTGTCGGAGTTTTTAAACACTTAGCGTTTTTAACACGTTTCACATGTTGTGGAACCGGAATCAGCTGAATTTATTATGAAAAATCAGCGGCTTTTGACCTCTAATCATGTCAAACATGTTAAATACGCTAAGTAGAAACGAAGCTTTTGGAATAGGATTTTGTTGATTTAAAAAGGTAAACTCGTTATTAATAAAATATAAATAAAAAACAAACAGGATAAAATTGCACATAAAATCACTCTTACCTGAATTTTATTTGAAAACTGCTTTTATTTTGACCGCTCCGAAAAATGTGACATTACTTAAGTAGTTACAACACATCACAAATAGTCAGTTATTGGAACGAAGTTTTTGGAACGAAGTTCTTTATCGCACGTTGCGGGATGGGGGCTAAATGAAAATATTTTAAACAACTTTTTTTAACCGTATTATGCTATAAACCGGTATACAACCCAGTATTATTCTGCATACTTTTAGGATTTTGTAATTATTACTAGATTTGTACAGTCAGGGACGTATATAAGGGTTGTGTTCTTTCATGTTGGCTTTGTGCTAGTCATGCCATTGTGAAGTGTGCTGGCTTCAATGGAAGGCATTTTGGCATAATTACGGCTAAGGAAAGCGGGCTTGGCTGAACATGTTGGAAGTGTAAAGAATTCGATGTTAATTTTTTTAACAGTATTACCCCATTCTGTGTCCTTGCAGTTGAAGTCTCCCGCTAGTGCATAGTAATTATTTCAATTTTGAAGATTCATAGAATCAAATAGTTTTTGCAAGTCTTCTCGTATTGAATTTATATTGTCGGCCGGATAGTAAGCAAATGTAATAACTAAAAAGCTGCCGCAATCAACGGGTATCTTCATGGCGCATGTCTCTAAAGCATCTAGCGAATGTCTACTTTTGTTATCGTAGTTGTGTTATGTTATTCTTGATTAATATAGCAGTTCCCCCACCGCTTGTTGCATCAATTCGATATTTGCCTATGCTTTTATAATTTTTAAATATTACATTGTGTCTATGGTTTAATTTTGTCTCATTTAATAGGACAATATCTACTATCTACCTACTCTTAAAAATTCATCTATTATTGAAAAAGGCCCATTCTAAAAAAAATTACCATTTCTTAAAAAAAAACCTTTTCTTCAAAAAAATATCTTGTTATAAAAAATGCCTTTTCTTACAAAAATTCCATTTCTTGAAAATAAAATATTACCTTTTTTCTTGAGGTAAGTAGAATTTCTGAGAATAAGCAAATTGTGTTAAAAAATAACCTTTTCCTAAAAAGAGTACCACATCTTTAAAAAGTACCTGTTCTTACAAAAGTACGTCTTTGTAAAAAAAGTCATACTCTTATGGATTTTTCTTACCGAAAGTACTTCTTAAAAATAGTACATTTTCTTAAAAAAAACATTATCTTTTAATAAAATAAGGACCTATATAATACATATTCCGGAAAATATAATACATATTCTTACAAAAAGGACCTACAAATAAAATTTTATGTTTTAAAAAAAACATTGCAGAAAAAATAATTTTCTTAAATTTTTATTTATTTAACAAAAAGTACCTCTTCTTAAAGATCCATTTAAATGATCGTACTTTTCAACGGGCGCTTTATACGTGATGGAACTAATTAGTACATAATATATAGCGACAGAAACTTCGTTCCAACCGGGTGTCCCATGACACCTCATGTGATTTTTTTTAGTTTGTGGTCACATAACACATCCTTTAAACTACATAGTACTAGCAATACAAAAATGGTCACAAAAAAATAGAATAAAAAACGTTTATAGCAGTCATGCGCTCAGGCATGTACGCAGGGGTGGGCTCGGGGGATTGCCCATCCCACCCGCCCGAAATTATTCCCCTAAGGGGTGATTTGTGAATGTGGTACTTTTTTTCAACCTAAATTTCAAGTTGGGCCCAACCGAAAACAATCTGCGTACGTGTATACGTTCGCTGCTATTGTTTTGACTGTTTTTTGAACTGTACACCCCTATTAATAGAGATATAGTTTTCGAAAAAAAAGGTTTGTAAAATGCATACTCATGAGTGTTGGCAAACCGTATATCTATATACATATTTCAGATCTAGCCTCTGGTCGTTTGTTTGGAATGATGCTTTTGATACATTCGTAAAACTTGTTTACACGTCCACAGAACCAGCTAAAAACTGTAAAAAATATTGCACAATAAGTATCAAGGCAATGTAAAAGGTGACAATGTACAATTGCCACTTTAGACCCACAACGGACGGCTCTTATCCACAAGTTCGTGAAGGTTTCTCATTTTGTCAAGAATTGTGATTTTTTGTTTGGGTGGCACATGATGAGTAATACAATTCTTGACAAAATGTATTAATATGTTCATAAAAGTTGTTCAGCTTTACCATGGCTACAATTTTGCCAAATATTGTGAGTTAAAAATTTGGTCTCCCTTGAAGTTATGCTGAAAAAAAGTGAAAAAAATATTTTTTCTCAAAAAAAAAAAAAAAAACAATAGTGCAGGAAAATCTGAGAATTGATAAAAATCGATTTTTTGAAAAATTTTTCGTGATACAGACAATTCAAGGGTACCGATCAACTCAGTAGGGTTGCCTCTAACCGATACAATATACTAGAACGCAGTTGTAAACAGTGTCTACTATAACTACGACTACAACTACAACAGTGTTGTAAGCCGTGATTATTATTTTTGTTACAATTTTCTAAACAGAGTGATATCATCGTGTTTCTGTACAACGACTCGTCTAAATTATATTAAAGAATTGTTTGACGCACTTTATTCGTTGTTCTACGGAGCTTACCCAATCGTAAACTGTAAACAGTACATCGGGTTTGAATAAAGACAACAATTATAAACGTCGTTATATGTTATAAATGCTACAAATAATTAATACACCAACATTGAAAAGAATTAACTATAAACCAGATACAGATAATGAAGCCCCATTTTACAGACATTTAATTAGTGAAAAGTATAACTTTTTAGGCACAAATTGTTTATCGATCTAATATTTCTCTTTGGGTTAATTTATATGAATTTTTTTACGTACACTATTTTTGTTTGTGTATCTTTAGAACATTTTGAAAAAGGCGGGAAAATTTTTTCGAACATTTTTATATTGAAATAATTTTTCACAATTGTTATTTGGTTTTAATTGTTAAATATTGTTTATATCTCCTGATGATGATGCTACACAATGGAGTAGCGAAATATCGAGGAAAATAAATATAAGAAAAGCAAATCTGACCTCAAGCTCGGAGAATATAGATTATTTATTTGTAAATAAAGTTAAACATGTTTATTCGTGAGATAGATGAAATATTTAATTTATGTAAGGAATAAAATATCGTGCAAATAGCCGTTTCGGCTTTTCTACAGATTTAGGCTCATTTTTTAAAATGTTCAATCACTAACTCGATCTCGGCTATGGGAGAGCAACATATTATCTAATATTATCTAATAAAGAAGATTGTCTAGGGTAGAAGTAATCGATTTTTGACTGTGTGAACCATATCCATAGAGGGGAACACTTTATTTTTAAGAAGTAGTCGACCTTGCTCAATTATTCTTAAAGAATAATTTTTTTAAGTGCATATTTTCTTATATTAGTATAAACTTGACAACATGTATGTACAACATTTCTACTCTCACACGAAGTGGGTGTAATGAAAGTTGGTGGAGTTTTTGAGATTATGTGTGCTTCAAAATTTTCAGTTTTGCATGATTGTAAACCCAATCAAATGAAAGTGAGCCTCGTTGGACATCATTCAATTTTGTGAGGGTATTGGTGAAAATATTTTATTAAAATACCCAACTGTGCTGACCGTCGTCGTTATTGCCGATAACGATCGACCAGAACGAATTTGCCAGCGCGTCTCACATCGCCAACGTGCCCATATTGCTCAAATTTTGCCACCACATGACGAATAGTGTGAACCTTTGGAACATTTCGAACTTCATAAAATACACGGTATTTGTGTTGAGTGGAAATCATTTACTGACTGTTTATTGAAAATAATAACCAAATTTCCGTTAATTCTGCGATGGTGTAATGATCCATAGTAAAATCTCCCATGTTTTATCTCAGAAACAAAGTATTTCACGCGATTTATCGACTTGACAACCCGGACGACCGCCAAGCTTTTATATGGGATATACCTCGTCAAGTAGACATTTACAGATTATTAACCAATGTCTGAAATGAAGCTAATCACACATACCAAAGCAAAGGTTTTGAAGAATCATGAACGAGACGCGTCGATTTCTATCTTAGGTTCCAGAAGGGGTGTGGAAAAAACACCCATTTTCAATTCCAAACTAACTTTGGAGAAATAATAGTCACTGACAAAATTTCATGGTAATCGGTAAAGATGTTATCGTCTTGACCAGCCAGCAGGGCGGAGATAGCTTAATCGTCTTAAAATTTCCTAACCAGTGTTTAAGTTGTTGACTGAAAAATATCTAGTATCAGCAGACAAAAATTGACTAATGCATACCGAACGCATAACAAATTTTTCTCAAACGATTACTGTTACTGCTTCAACCATGAATATGATTTGAAAAAATTAAATGAAATGGATACACACAAAATGATTTCGGCTGCAACGACGACTTAAGCAAACACACAAGTCGTAGGCAACAGCAATTTGCATGAAAATGAGTAATGACTAACGGTTCTTAATTAAATTGAGTTGAAATAGTTAGGGAATGAATATGCGTCAGTTCATGGTACAATAATAGATCACTTACCGCTGTTTAAAGACATTGATTCAGATTAGAGGTTTACGTCGATTGTTCCTGCTTCGGCGGCGGCGTAGTGACCTTGGGAAACCGGCGGCGGCGGCTTGGTCGGCTAACATGGCGGCGGATAACGGCGGCGGCGGCAAGACCGGTGTTTCCAGTAAAGGCCGGCACCATGCAATACGTTAAGTATGCCAATGTCATGATCGAACACAGTTTTGTGTTTGACTTGAATCAAACATAACATTGCTGTAGCATGCCGTGCCGAACAAATACGTACAGCATTGCAAGGAAATTAAGCTGACTATTATTAGGAAATATTCTGATTGTGTGTTGTAAATCAGGACAATGCCATTATTTGATCGATTATATGAAAGATTAAATAAAATGTTGTACGGCGCTGAACCACGCCGCCGCCGCCGCCGAGACGGTTTCCAGGTAGTCAAGCGGCGGCGCAGCAAAAAACGGCGGCGGCGGCGGTGTAACTCGGCGGCGTAAACCTCTAATTCAGATCAAAATGAAGACTTATGTATAAGCCATAATTAATTTGTTATTATCAAAAATATATCTTCCCGAAAAGGTCCTTTTTAAAGAGATGTACTTCTTTTATTAAACGCTAATATTTTTTTAACAAAAGGTACTATTTTTAAGAAGTACTTTCTGTAAGAAAAAGTCATAAGAGTATGATTTTTTTTACAAAGAAGTACGTTTTTCGAAGAACTGGTTATTTTTTAAAGAAGTGGTACTCTTTTTAGGAAAAGATTATTTTTTTAAGAATTATACTTGTTTTCCGAAAGGCTACTTTTCTCAAAAAAAGAACAGGTATTATTTTATTTTTAAGAAACTTAAGTTTTGTAAGAAAAGGTATTTTTTAAGAGAAGGTATTTTTTTGATTTTTTTTAAGAAATGGGATTTGTTTTAGAATTGGTCTTTTTTCAAGAATATGTATATTTTTATGAGTAGGTACTTTCAGAAAAAAAATTACGTTTTAAAGAAAAGGTAGTTTGTTGTAAGAAAATTTCCTTTTTTTTAAGAAAAGGTACTTATTTTAAATATAAATACTTTTTTGAAGCAAAGGTACTTCTTTAAGATAAGGTATTTTTTTTAAGAAAAGGTACTCTGTTTAAGAATATGAATAGGTATTTTTTTTTTAGAGAAAATTTACTTTTTTTACGAAAATGTTCTTTATTCAAACCTCTTTCACTTTCGATTTTCTAAATTTACTTTTTCTAGGGTTCAAAACTACAATATATACTAAATATTGATTACAGGCTCCACCTAAAAAACTTCCCATTAAAGAAGAAATTTCCCAACATATGTTAGTCTAAACACAAACCAAAGCAAAAGTACCCAAAATATTTGATAATACTGGGTGGTAACATAATAGTGTTAAATAAAATTTGTTTAATGTTTTTCATATATCCCCCATCCCGCAACGTGAGACAAGGAACTTCGTTCCAGTACTGAATCTTTTAAGATTTATAGAAAAAAAATCATCGCCCTGGAACATAAAAATCCCGGTATAATAGAGAACGGCGGGTATCGATCACAATGAACCAGAGCGAGGATTGAATACTTATCGCACTGATTCATTGTGGTAGTAGCTCGAAAGACCAGGTGGAATTATGCCTGTGAGAGCTTGGTATTACCAACTGGAAGAGAAAAGTTGAACATCAAGCCGGTTGAAGTAATATTGTATCTTCATTTTGTCAGGCTCCTAACCTCTATAGGTTGTTTATAGTCCTATTCAGCACAAATATCTATGAATCTTTAGAATAACGTGTTAGGCTAAAAGTACATCGAAATCGACTGGATGTTCTGATAAGTCCCAAAGTAAAATATATCCACTTGGACAAAGTGTAACACTTCACAGGCAATTCTAATATACCAGGCTGCCACTGTAAACAACATGAAGAGTTATATTTCATGTTTCTTTCGTGCCAACATTTGTATTTGCTTACTTGAGTGAATTTGTATGAAGAAGGTTTCGCAAATGAGGGATTTTTAAACAGGTTGCTGTTATTTTTTGTTCGCTTGTTTGTTGCTGATATTGTATTTTACTAGACATTTCTCTTGTTGTTGTTGTTGTGGTGCTCCCCTTGATGAGATATGTCTGTAGGTACTTTATAAGTATCACACTTAATAAGATAATTAAAAGGTTCCCTGCGGTACTCAACGTGCTGATTTACAAAATTCTGGTTGTTTTTATCTACTCTTCCTCCACAATCGCCAGTTGCAAGAAGTATACTTCGTTACAAGACTTGGAAAATTTTATAATTATCATTTAAATGACAAAATATCTTCAGTTATTTTAACATTTAAAAATAAATCCAATAAAATGTCTTTGGAACAAAAAAACATATTTCAAATTTTCCCATAGAAAGAGGTATTCAATCATTTCAAGAAATATCTACTTTAAACAGTTTTATTATTTTGCCGTGTTGTAAAATCCATGATGAAAAAGTTTGTATTATCCTTCTCAACACTTACATACAGGCGTAGATGACGGGGTGGATGAAATCGTAGTAGCATTTAAAAAAGACGATGACGACGCAACCGTTTGTATACTAGTCAATATTGCCAGCAGTTGACGACAACATTTTACATTATTGCATGATTCATTGGTGTCGATATGCTTAGTTTAGCGTTGTGTCGTAGTATTGAGCTGCGAGTGCACGAGTATGTTGAACCAACCACTCAACATCGTCACATCAGCAGTTAAAATCATGTGACATAAAAGAAAAAAATATCACAAATACGTGTGATTTTTTTATTCCTTTTAACAGTTTTATACAAGGGCAGTGTAAGTGTTTCATTAATGATGGCCTAATAAAGCTACAAATCTCCACAATATATTGACTTTTAAATTCCAATTAGAAATTTGTCGCAGAAATCAGAATCGAAATTCGTGCACATTGAAAATTTTGACAATGAAAAAGAATAAGAAACATACGTAACCAATCACATCCGAAGGTGATAACCCATCTTCCAGAAACATCCATAACCTAAAAAAATAAATAAATGGTTTCCCATTACATCCCATGAAGGGACCGGGGAGAACTTCTCACAATCACTGAGCTGTGCGCTTTCCAGTTTTCACTCACTGATTGGGACCTACAGTTTTACACCGATTCCGAACGGTATTTTGAGAAGCTTTTTCATGGCTAGATACTCGATAGTGTTGCCGTCACTATGCGAGGTGGCCGCCGCCGAAAGAAATTTGAAGGTGGTCAGAGCAGGGTTCGAACCCAGGATCTCATGTACAAGAGCCGCGCACACTAACCATTGCACCACCGACGGCCATAACCTATTTATATTAATTTACTCAATGCTAGCACAGAATACACATAACCATCCTTCGAAAACTACTGCAAAAATTGTATTTAGATGATTTTGAAAATCCTTCCCAGATATACAATTGACTGGGACGGACCGGTATAAGGAGAGAGAAGAATCACCTCATTTAGTAACAACGAACGGTCGTTGATAAAGAACGAGAAGGAAGCCTGGAAAATGGACCAAAAAGATAAGAGACCAAAATTTACCAAAATGTTAAGAGACCAGGCAGAAGAATCCCTCCGTATCCTTGGTGTTACCAACTGGCGAGAAAAGGCGAAGGATAGAGCCAGTTGGAAGAATATATTGAAATTTGTTTAATTTGTTTGTTTAATTAATATGTGTAAGACGTCTGACATCATGAGGTTGTAAAATAGTCAATAAAAGTAAAAAAGTTAAGAGCCAAGACAACGGTCAAAATTTGGTGGGGGAATGGCTTTTCGTACTATGTACCTTTCTTAAGAAAACGTTATAATGTTGCGGGTGCCAACAATCGTGGAATAACAACGTTCCCTACATTGGATACAACGCCCTTTGATAGGACCCTAACCGCCTGTTGTTAGACCTGTACCCGCGAGAATAAAATCGACATTTATCTTCTGTTGGTAATCCTATTAATGCTTAGCATTTTATTAATCGAATAGAAAATTTAATTTTCATACATTTATTTCTCAATATAATTTAGTGTATTGGATTCATATCATACATTGGGCAAATTAATTACATATATGACAATTATAATTTGTGGTTTAATTTGAATTTCCTGTCCAAATGCAAATTCAAAAATGTTTCAATACCATTTGCAATTATACTTATTTTCACAACATTTCCTTCATATTGGGACTTTTGGTTTTCATATATTTTATACAGTACAGGTTTATGAATTGGAAAGTACTACTATCAAAGCCACAAACCTCTACATATAAAATACTTTAAAAACTGAATTGCCAGCAGCGAAACAAATTCAAAATAATTAAAACCATTCCCATATTTCATTACAATTGGCATCTGATTCCACAACCTGCATTTGCATAGACCGAGCAAATGGAAATTCAAACCTTTTTAATTGGTTGATCAGAATGAGCATCGCATGTCTGAGGGCATCTTCAGCCTCTTTTTTGAGAATGTGCTAACAGGTTTGCTTGTCGGGCGGAATTACTGAATTGGAGGCATGAGATCTGTGTTATGAGAGCTGATCAGCAATAGTCAACAAACTGCAGATTTTCTAACCCAACTAGTTAGCTTGGCCTTGGACCCGGTATCTCCTTTGGGCTTTGAAGTGTATTGAGTTCACAATATACCCATTTATCCTTCGAAGTAATTCCCCATCCAGCATTTTTTTTCGATACTTTAATCTAAATTTTTCTGAATTTAATTTTCGGTTAATGTATGAGAAATTCATACTACAAGCTTACAAGTTATGAACATTTTTCGAATTGAAAAATGGTTGGTTTTTGTTGGAAATAATAGACAATTCAGTTCAACACACACTCACTGGCATGACTAGTTTCGAACTCCGTGACAAGTTCATCATCAGCTGCCTAACTACTGTGCCTGAATTGATCATCAATCGTATATATACAAACTCAATTCTGCAATTCACATGTGCGGATTAGTATCGATCGAAGATCCCTAAGTATCAAGCCTCTCGCCTACCATAACGCCCTTTTTCGTTTTTAAGTGGTCAATAACTATAAAAGCAACATTTCAGAACACTGGTGCAAAAATTAACTTTCATTGAGAAGAACACTGGATATTGTACAAGGTTGGAACAGCAGCCCTGTTCTGGATCGAAGTGATAAAGATTGTAAAAAAATCTATCTATCTATTATATAATCCAAATTTCTTAAAAGTTTCCCTCTGCTTTAAAGCCTTAGCCCTCTAACTCTCACTTAGATTGTGTGACGTTTTTATGGTGAAACATTCCACTTAACGAATTTGATTATTAAGGCCCCCGAAAGACCCCGAATTAGGCGCCTAAACCAACATTCCCTTTAAAATTTCACATACGGTTTTTTGATTCCTCTTTTGCTCATTTCGAAATAAAGTAACAAATGAAAAAAAATCGAACAAAATATAACCCTTGAGTGGCGAAAGCAAATGTGTGTTTTATAAAGTACGCAACAGCAAAAACCCAAATGAAACACTATCGTCGGAGGTTCTACATTAGCCTTATTATGGTCATGAGTGCATCCATGGATGTATCTATAAGTTCGTTCTAAAGGATAACACAACAGCAGGAACAACACAGCTACATAAAACGGAGATAAATTCTATAAAATGCTTCATATTGTTTTGGGTGTAACGAAAGGAGGACCTACAGCATAAACTGGATATAAAATTTGGCATCGGAGCTAACAAAATACCAACAAAATAATAGTAAAAAGAAATCGAATGAAGTCTGCACAGCTGTATTTATATGGATTCAAAGGATATGCAATCGTTGTCTAAGGATAGGGATGAGCTCACACATCGACCATAAGAGAGCGTTAAACCAAATGCTTGGGTAATGTGATATATATGTTCAAATGTTTAAATATACATACATCCCTGCACTTAACAGCTCCGAAGATTATGCATTATTTTTAATATGCTACCATAATGTCAAATAGTTGGTTGTGGAAACAGAATGACATTAGGAACTAAACCAAAAATATCCGTAAATTGTAAAGTAAAGATACGAATGTACATACTACGAGTATCTACACTCGGCATGGAATGAGAAGGAAGACTTTATGATTTATTCTGAAATCTTATTCAATGCCATTTTCGAAATTTTAACGAAAATTCGTGCCATTTATTTAAAAACCGGGGTTTACAACGTAATCTATTATTCTTGTTAGTTCATATGGTTTGAAGTCAATCGAACAGTTCTTGTTTGCAGTGACTAGTGATGTCGATGAAAACTAAACGTGTTTACGACACATTTTGTCATCTTTTATATTTTTTTTTTAAAAGACACTCAGACAACTAATTAATTTAAAAGAGGTTATAGCAACCATAAATTCGGCTGTTGCCAAGACCGAATTTAGATCCCACAATTGAGATTCGGTTTAAGCAACCTCGTTTCAGAACTGATTCGGTTGGGCCAACTGAATCTTCAATTATATGCGTTATGTCAACTACATGTGGCCGTCGGCGTTGCAGTGGTTGTGTGCGCGCCTCTTGTACATGCGATTCTGGGTTAGATCCCTGCTCTTACCACCTTAAATTTCTTTCGGCGTCGGTCACCTCGCATAGTGACGGCGACACTATCGAGTACTTAGCCATGAAAAAGATTCTCAAAATACCAATCCCAAGGTAACTAAAATACTGTTGGTCCCAATCAGTGATAATAAAATTTATTATTATTATTATTATGACAACTAAGTTTACAACAATTTCGGTTGCAACAACCGAATTTCGTATTAATCCCGATGCAACAACAAAAATTAGTAAAAAATTCTGGTGCATAAGTTCAGGCTCAATAACCGAATTTTGCAACAATTCGGCTTCTACTATCGCATTTTGCATACATGGGGTTTTTTTTTTTAATTTGCATTGGATTAGAATTTGCATTACTGTATCTAATGTAAATGCAAATGAATTACCATTGTTCGCAATGGCAATTAAAATATTTTGAATTTGCATTTGCTCAGCCAAGTGGAATCGGATGCCAATTGTAATGAAATATGGGAATGCTTTTGATTCTTTTGAATTTGTTTGACTGCTGGCAAATTTTATTTTTAAAGTATTTTATATGTAGATGTTTGTGGCTTCGATAGGTATTGCCTCGTAGTCCTTTCAAATGCATAAACCTGTACTGTCTAAAATATTTGAAAACCAATATTGAAAGATATGAAGGAAATGCTTTGAAAATAAGTACAATTGCCAATGGTATTGAAATTTTTTTGAATTTGCATTTCGAAAGGTAATTCAAATTAAACTACAAATTATAATTATCATATAATTAATTTGCCCCATGTATGGAATTTGGTATCAATTTGGTCGCAATAACCTAATTTGGAATTTGGCGTTACTTCTGTTGCTGTACCCGAATTTCTCAACACATTGAGCATACATGGGGTATTTTAAGTATATGACGAGTATAATTTGTAGTTTAAATTGAATTACCTCTATAAATGAAAATTCCAAAAAATTTAAATAACATTGGCAATTGTACTCATTTTCAAATTTTAAATGAATTTTAAAGTACTTTCATGAATTTTAAAGTACTACGTGGCAAACCCTATCCAAGCCACAACACTCGACACATAAAATACTTTAAAACCCGAATCCAAAATATCAAAAGCATTCCCACATTTTATTAATATTTGCATCCAATTCCACACCTCGCATTTGCATTGCCTGAGCAAATGGATATTCAGAATTTTTTAATTGCCATCGCGAACACAGCTAATTATTTTGCAATTGCATTAAATAAAGTAATGCAAATTAAAATCAATTGCAAATTAAAAAAAAACCATGTATACTATTGAGCAATATAGCAATTTCGTTTTTTTTTCTGTACAAAGTAATTTTCAACTTTGTTATTCAAATAATTAATATTAATCTATAATGTAGGTGCCGTTATGTTCAATGACCCCCTGCCGTCATTGACACAGCTCTTTGATTCCAGGTTCATAGATTGACTGGTCCGTCCCACAAATATATTCGAACAACTCGGTTTGTAGGTCCTCTTCTGTATTGAAGCATTTCCTATACAAAAAGTTTTGCAAACTCCGAAATAAAGGAAATCAGAAGGTGCCAGATCAGCACTATAAGGTGCATGTGACATCACTTCCGATCCAAACTCCAATATTGTCTGCGGCGTCTTCAAAGATGTGTGAGCGTTGTCGTGATCGAAAACCACACCTTTACGATTTATCAATTGTGTTGTGTTCTTTCAGTGCCCCATCAAGACCAGCAATTGACGCCGCAATTTATGGTTTGATAGCAGTTAAAAATAAAAAACCAACCCGTAAAAAACATAGTTTTTGACTATAAATTCTTTATATATGACCACGCCCCTTTGTCCAATCCCGCCCATATTTACAGAAGATCTTTGAATATGTACACTTAACCAACATACGCAATTTTGTTCAAATACCGTTAACAGGAGCAGAAATAATGGATTTTTAATTTGTGATTTATATGGGAGGTACCACGCCCCTTTGTCCAATCCCGCCCATATTTTGGCAGTTTATTCTCTGGGAAGTTTCAGCTCGATCTGATCACGGGAAAAGGCTTAAAAATCAATCCAAAGTTTTTTCGGCATACATACATGCATACATGCAAGTTAATATAAAGAATTTAAAAATCCCACTAAATGGACGACATAATTTTTTTTGGTGCAGTTCAGCCTTTGTTGAAATTTAAGCTTGGACAACGATTTCTTTCGGTTGACATTGTTGTAATGCACGCATGTTTCATCACCAGTGGCTAGGCGTTTCAAAATTGAGTAATTTTGTTGCGTTTGTGCTATAATTCGCAAATGCTTATTCGCTTTGGTAAGTGCATTTACTTTACCTCGTGCGGAACCCAAATATCAAACGATAAAATCAACACGCAAGCTTTTCACGAACTCGAAATGTGAAAATTTGGGTAAAAACTGGTCCATTTTCGTAAAATACTGTCAGCAAAGAGATGATCCAAAAAATATTGTAATTTTATGTTATAACTTCAGATCGTGTGTTCGATCCGTACTCTGACCACTTTACACACTATCGAGTATTTAGCCATGAAAAAGTTTATTAAAATACCGTTCCGAACCTGTGTAAAACTGTCAGTCGCAATCAGTGAGTATAAAACTAGAAAGCGCGCAGCTCAGTAGTTGGGGAAAGCTGTCCCCAATCCCCTCTTGGGATGCAATGGGAAACCATTTTTTATGGAAAGTGACGAAACGAGTGCTTTTTTTATGTTTATGCCTCATTGATTTTGCTTAACTTAATGCATTTACTACGTTTGTGTACAAACTATACAAACACTTATGAAAGAATTGTAAAATTAAAGATTTTCCAGTTCCGGAGGAACATGTTAAAATGTAATAAAACAAGTTGCATATGCTATTTTTTTATATTTTTTAGTTGAAAAGCCTTTCAGCATTATGTGTGGAATATTACATTGTTCAAATGTTCCCTGCGGTTTCGCCGCGTGGCGCGCATCCGAGAGCTAAAATTTTCACTATCTTCTGCGCATATATCAGGTTGAATTTGGGCGATGGAAAGGGTTATCTTGAATTTAAGGGCACCGATCGTGTGTGATTTACTGGTATATAACTGAAACTTAAGGAACATCCACAGGAAGAAGATTATGTCGCCGTCGGATAGCCATGTTCCCAAATTGCTCATGCAGAATGCCCTTTGTGGCATCAGTTGTGTCGCACGTAGTGCCATTCTGTTTGAACGATATGTCGTTCACATTCTTGTCATCCAAATTTGGCCAAACCAAATTGGTTGTCATCGATCATCATTTTCGTAAATGTACGAATCGATGTTGCCCACGCCCAAAACGCACATAAACCAGTGAGTTCCTGTGAATGCATTATCAGTTAATGGATGTCGTGTCTCCAAATCGCCAAAATTATAACATTTACTTCGTGATGCACTCCTTCATCCTAAAATGGGCCTCGTCGAAAAATGTGCACAATGCGCGCATCGTTACCACAAGAGAAACCCTATTTGGATAATAACGTTTTATTATTTGCATGAGTGCTGCCATGGTGATTTGTCTTTACTGTATGAAAAATAGAAAACAGAAAATGTAACAAAACATAAAACAATGTAACCATCATGAACTGTCAAAATATTTTTCAAATAGGAATGCCTCTTATAAAGGGATTAAAAACTATACATAAAATTAGCATTGCATTGGGAGTGCATCTCACAATCAGTCAGCTGTACGCTTTCTAGTTTTTATACTCACTGATTCAGTCCAGAAGGGATATGGTTTCTTCATGGATTTATTTGTTTTAATGCCCCATCACGCTCTCTACGCTATTGTAGTACATTTAATATTGAAACACATATAACAAATTATGTTTTAAATTAGCCTATAAATAGATCCATTATACATTTGAATAGTTTTTGTTATCATTTGAATATCACTCTGCCTAAAAATTAGTTTAAACATTTTTTTCTTAAATTACTAGATTAATAAATAAAAGTATTTTATTTTTTAACTTATAATAAATTTTTTAAAATATATATTTACAAATTTGCTACTCTGTAAGGATGTTTTTCTATAGACGTAAATAAATGAAATGAAATGAAATATCTGTATTTTTTGTTATTTGGATGCAAATATAACCTGTTTGTAGCTTGTCGCAAATATAGTATAATTGTGTTCACACACATTGTGTTTGCTATACAATATTACATGTTGGAGACACAATGTTATATATGTTTTTGTGACCCAAATATGGCTATGTTTGTTGCTGCTGAAAACAAAAACTTGACAGACAAAAAATAAATAAAAAGGCAGCTGATATTCAATTCAATTAAATGTTCCAAGCATATACATGGTTCCTGTATAAAATTATTTTTTTCATTGTGTAAGAAAAGCCTACGTATCTTTAGAGCCTATAGTATGAATTTTGGAAACGGATTTTTTTGCGTACTATATCCAAATTTGGACCCCTAAAAATAATAACAATTCGTCCCTTACCTAATCCAATGCTATGTACCAAATTCCCATTAAGTTGGTTTGTTCTTTATTTACTTGCTGTACTTTGATCACAAAAATACACGGACAAACGCACATGGCTAAATCGAATCCGAAAACTGGTAATCTTTTATTTATCGTTTTTACAAGCATCAGCTATAACCACAAAGTGGGGCAGAGAATCAAAATTGGTTCGTTTCAAGTTAAAGATAGGGGGAACTGACCGTCTTGCCACCTCCTGGCTACGCACATGGGCAAACGACATTCTTCAACTAGTTCTTAAACATTTTCGAGAAAATTATTAACATTCTGAATTTTTGCGATGATTTATTTCAACAACATTGGCATAAGGTTAGGTTAAACCACAAGATCTGGCAGTAACGGGCGGGACCCCCTTGCTAATTTAATATCTTGTGCCGGGGTTTAGATACATTTTTACACGTCAGTTGTCAGAAACATTTGACTGCATTTGTCGTACTCATTCCGATCAAAGATTGTCAAATTCAGACAATCATTCATTGTTTAATCAACCAACATTTCTTTAAAGAGTTTTCTCTAATTTTGAAACTTAATTAGAGCCTATAAATTCTCCTTCCCACTTAACCTATTTTTATTTGCGTTCAACATAGTAGTTGCAAATTTCTCTTATCCACGGCTTCTGCCTCACCATTAACCACTCACTTTCCTATTTCCGTTAACCCGCCTCCGCCTTGTTTCCATTTGATTGCATATTATTAAGTGCGTGAAATTGAATTTGCTTTTAACCTTATTTTCTGTTTCCGTTTTTATTGCGACGAAGCTTTTTAGTGTAATTCTGTTACTTTTGTATTTCCATTTCTCATTCACTTTTTTTAGTTTTTATTTCGCACTCATCCTCTTGCTGTGATTTTACTTTCTGCAACTGACTGACACATCTAGTTGTGATAGATTGTCGACATCATGATTAGAGTGACGCATTTTGAAAAGAAACAACTGAACTGGTTGGTCAATTTGGATTAGATTTAACAAATGTTGTATATTTTATAGTATTAATGATGAATCCAAACTAACAAGAGGTGGTAAATAAACTTTTATATGACAAATTATTCACCACAATAAGGGCAGATGAACTGACTGGGATGGGTTTAAACCGGCGAACCAAGGCGAATTTATTACCTGGTGGAAGCACTAGAATTCGCCTTACTTTTTGCGCTGGTTCTGTCAAAAATAGCAATTCGCCTTTTGTGGTAATGTCAAAATATGACATTTGTATTGCATGCATATACGTATATACATATATTTTTCATTTGCTTGTGCTGTTTCTGTTGTGACGAAGCAACACAACACAACACCCACAACTAGCGTTTGTTGTCGTTGCGTGGAACATGAAACATCGGTCCCGTACCGCTTTCAAACTTTTTATTGCAAATAGCACATTTTACCATCTTTAAATACTTTTTTTTCACTTTTAAGGGGAACTTTCAAAAAACACAAGTTTATAAATTAACTTCACTTTGCCAATAAGAATGTAAACAAAACGAATAAGTTTGACAATTCGAGCTCAATTCGCCTTGGCATCAGCTGTTCAGAATATGAATCAGCTGTGCGCTTGCTATAACCTGAAGTAGATCAGCCTTGCGGCGAACTGTGAACAAGGAAAACGCGAAACTGTATCAGCGCATAAAGGCTGAGCTTCTCAGAAATGGGCAAGTTTAGTCCACATATGATTATGAAACGTATCAGAAGAAAGCAGAACAACGAATGAGAAAAGATCAGACAGCTGATGAAGCTTGACAAATCCGAACTGAAGTTTGACAAATCCGAACGATTCACGGTTGTTGTAACAAAATTCTCCACTCTGCCTAGTGTAAACGATTGTCGGACGTGCGAAGGGGACATCTAACACATGAAACACATTCTCTTGCATTCCATTGCGTTCGTAGGATTAATATTCGAACGCCTTTTTGATGACATAGCAGCTACATACAAAGCAAGACTTCGATACGCCCAAATGAAATCTTAAATAAATTAACTTCGTATGGAGAATATAGTTGTGGCAAAGAAGAATAATATTGTTTATGAGACACGAAAATCGTTTCCCCAATTTTTTTTCGGTAGAGTGTAGAGCGGTAGAGTGTAGAGCGTTTTTTCGGTAGAGTGTAGAGCGTAGAGTGTAGAGACTACTTGTACTGTGTATACTACAACGGGACTCTACAGCTCTACGTAGACTATACGCATACATATTTTTCTCTACCATAGAGTCGCATTGTAAAGCTGCATCGGTTTTGACATTTTATATTTCAATATTCAATAGTACAAGTGAACAAAACTTATTTGCTAAAACTTATTTCTTGACAGAATGTCCGTTCCAAATTCAATTTAAGTTCCAATTTAAATTTACGAAAACAAAAGTACAATAATATTAAATTTGAATGACATCGGAAGTCAAGTAAATAGAAATGTCATACATTTTTCATTATAACTCTACTGTAGGGAGAAAAAAAACTATAAAATCAGCTTGATAAAGCGTAGACCTTATATAGTGCTCTACCAAACACAAAAAAATTGTATATACACTATAAACTTTTTACAAGGAAACTCTAGCGTAGTGTTTGTAGTTAGTATGGGGTATGTACACTTCTCTACGTGATATTTTTCCCTAGCTCTACGCAAAAAACTCTATAGCCGATACTTGGCTTTATAGCTGTCCTCACGCTTACTTTAAATGAGATAGGTGTAGTGTATTCAAAAACCCGGTTTTTAAAAATGTCGGTTTTCAGTTTCTTTGAATATTCAGATTTTGGCGAAACGGGTTTTCGGTTAAACCGAGATGTGGAAACCGGTTTCGGATATTATGACAAAATGGTAAACTATGCCTTTATAAAAATCGTTTATTTTTAATTCAGTCTTTATGAATTTTGAGATCGACTACCGAGTACATAGCCATGAAAAAGCTTCTCAAAATACCCCTCGGAACAGGTGTAAAACTGCAGGTCCCAACCAGAGTGTGTAAGCCTATGCCTTCTCGTTATGTGATTGGAAATTATAGTGTGAACCATGTAAAATTTGAAATTTAGTTTCGATTTAAAAAAATACTAACACAGTTCCTCATTCGACCAACCCAATTTTTCAGTATATTGTCTATTGATTGGGTTGCTATTTCGTGGTTTAAGGCCTCAGTGGACTCGGGATTGTTTGCATAACACTTGTCTTTCACGACGCCCCAGAGATAGTAGTCTGACGGGTTCAAATTGCAGCTGCGAGGCGGCCAATGGACTTCCGAGATACGGCTGATTATGGGGCTTTCGAACACAGTGCGCAAAATACCGATTGTAACGTTGGATGTGTAGCACATAGCGCCGTACTGTTGAAACCAGACTTGGTTTATGTCATACTCTTCAACTTTTTGTATAAAAGCCCGCTGAGCATGACACGGAAACGCTTGCCGTTCACGGTAACAGCGGCTCCTTGCTCATTTTTAAAGAAAAGTGGCCATGCCAAAAACCGAACCAAACTATCACTCATTGTTATATCAGTTGTGTAGAAACTGAAAAACCCGGTTCCTTGACTTGAAATGACCGATGAAACCGGTTCTTCGAAAATATCACATTTTAAAAAACCGACGTACTCGACTTTTACCAATTCTAAGATTTTCTTGCATTCTTTTTTTTATAGAAAAATATTTAGTTTTCACTTTATTCAGTTTAATTACAAGGGACTCAAAATTTTTCACTCACAATATTCCGCAGAATAGTTGCTGACCAACATTTGTGAAAAAATTGATACAATCTGAACGTGTCTAGTCACCCTAAATGCCACATAAAAACCACGATTCGCTCTTATTCACAATTTAGTGAAAGTATGCAATCCAAACAAAAAATCACAATTCTTGACAAAATTGTGAAATTGAAATTGTGAAAAAGAGCGAAATGTGTCCATCGATTTTTATGATCAATGTTTAATTTTGTTCATAAGTCATGTCACATTAAGATAAACTAATAAAACTGTACATTTTTGCCGTTCCTTATGTTTCGTGTTTTTTCACATTTCACATTTTTTAGTAAAGGTATTGTAATTCCAAATTTTTCTACATTTATTTCGACAAAATCGCATACGTCGTTCTCGAGTAATGATGACATATACATACAAATGACCATTTTGAAGATACATAGTGGTCTTTAGGAGCTAATTAGGGTAACTAGACACGAAATAAGGTTCAGTCCCTTGAAGTGAGCCGAAAAATATGAAAAAAAAAATTAAAACAAAGTGTAGGAAAACCTGAGAATGCAGACATTTCATGGGTACCGATCAACTCAGTGGACTTGTCTCGTACCGATACAATTTACTAGAACATTGAAACACAAATTTCATGCAAAAAAAAAACACAACAGTGTTATTAACACCTAACGTGCGCACAATATATTTTGTAGTGAAATATCTACTCCAACGGGTGTAATCATTTCTTCGCTGATTAATTATTTTGCTGACTTGGGGACTGTTGGAGATTCAAGACATAGTGGCTAACCTCAAACTAGCAGATTGGTTGAAACTATTGGTATTGTGATACAGAGCATCACAGAATCACAGAAATCAGCGAGTAGATGATCTATCAAGTTGCAACTTTCGAACCGCACGTTTCTACGAATTTTGAAAGAGGATTTGCATGTATCCCGTTCAAAACCCAGATGGTCCAAAAACATAATCCAATGACCAAATCATACCGCAACAAATCATTCCGCTAATTTTACTGCACTCAGTACTTAAAACAAATGGTTTCCAATAACATCATCCCATGACGGAATTACATCCCATGAAGGAATTGGGGAGAGATTCTCACAACCTGTGAGTCTTACTTACGGTTTCTCTAAAATGGAGTTCAATCCATGCAGCTTCTGTACACTGAGCCATCCCATAAAAAAAACAATGTTTCCCATTACATCCCATGAAGAGATTGGGGAGATCTTCTTCCACCCAGTGAGCTGTGCGGTTTCTAGTTTTACGGTCACTGATTGGGACCTACAGTTTTACAGCGGTTCCGAACGGTGTCTTTGAGAAATTTTTTTATGGCCAATTACTCAATAGTGCCGCCATCACTAGGCGAGGTAATTGCCGCCGAAACAAATGTAAGGCGGTCAAAGCAGAGATCGAACCCAAGTTATCATGTACAAGGGCCGTGCACACTAACCATTACACCGCCGGCGGCCACGAAATCCCATAGGTTGCGCAAAACGAAAAAACCTTAATAAAAGGAACTGCTTGTTTGTTTTTGTTGAAAAGAGTCAGAGTAGTAAAAAAGTCATTGCAGTGTATGAGTTGATTGTATTCATGACTGTACTAGTAGAAGTTTAAGCATTAGAACAGCTAATTTGGCTTTCTTATGATCTTAAATGTAACATTTAATGTACTTTATTCTTGTACTTTTTTGTTTACTTTGTTTGTTCGTATGAATTTGTGTTGAATTTGACTGTTAGAGCCATGAAACGAACACAAAATACCTGTTGTTGGAGCAAACAATTACCACAAATCCTACTACGTCAGAATCAACTAGTTCAGCAATACTTGTATTTATAACTTGTTTTCACTCAATGAAGAGCGAGAAAATTCATCAGAGTGTTCACATTTAACTGTATGTGTGAGTGTAAACTTTTCGTTTACAACAAACTGTTTACTTTATTTGCCCCAAAAGTAAATTATGACAATTTTGAAATTAATTTGTTTACAATAGAAAAAAATTCTTTAATGATAAAAGTTTTTTGTTTGCAAGAAAAGCATAAACTTTTAAGGGCAGCTGTGATGGGCTAAGTAGCAAACAACATATTATTGACGGAACAAAAATATTTTCTTCAGTTCTCATGAACGTGTCTTTTCTTTGCGTATGGTTTGGCAAATCTAAGGGGAATGGGTAGGAGAAGACTGACGAAATGTGTATGCATTTCGCTCTTCCAATAACATGATTCAGATCCAATAAAAAGATCGAGAGACACGAAGAGCGTACAACATGCTCGAAATTTTAATTTTTATCTAGGTCACAAACTTTTCCTGTCATCAGTGTTGGGATTTTTTTAATTTGTATTATTCTATCTAATGCAAATGCAAAAGAATTATCATTGTTCACAATGACAATTACAAAAAATTTAATTTCCCTTTGCTCGGGCAGTGCAATTGCAGGTTGTGGAATCGGATGTCAGTTTCAATGAAATATTGGAATGCTTTTAA
The DNA here is from genome assembly GCA_963931995.1 of Phaonia tiefii. NCBI lineage: Eukaryota > Metazoa > Arthropoda > Insecta > Diptera > Muscidae > Phaonia > Phaonia tiefii. The sequence goes on from OZ008367.1 coordinate 125,886,873, forward strand.
TTATTTGGAATTTGTTTGGCTACTGTCAATTCTGTTTTATACTGTGTTATATGTAGAGGTTTTGGTGTTCATTATATTAAGTACTGTTGAACAAAAAATTACAAGTGTTTTAAATTCAAGCATAGATTTTGAATATATTTACTTCATAGGTTGATGTGATTGGGATTTCGGCAGATAAATCACACCAACAAACGAGCAGATTGAAAAAGGCCACTAAGACTGAAAACACACCGCAGCAATCACAACGCTATTGATTCATGAGCAAATAAAATATTCTAAAAATATGTTTTGTTTCGGATTATCGGGTGTGTGTTGGCCCCTAAGAAACCATGTACTGTTGCTTCAGTAATCAAAATAAAGCGTTTTTAGGTGATTGGCACATCTAAAATTTGGCGCGATTCAATTCTCAACTGCAGTCACTTTACGTGTTTTACTATTTATAGTTACAGTGTAAAAAATCGATCACTCTCGTTGTGGTATTTTCTCTGTTACTACTACTATTGCTGGTGCTGTTGTTTTTTTCTTTCTTGTAAAACTTGTGTTTTACTTCCATAACAGACAATCTAAGATTCTGGCATTTACTCGCAGCACCCGGAGTGTAATTTACTCCAATATAAGTAGTAAATTGCCTCCTCATTTTCTGGGCATTACATTTCGCCCCATGCGATGTATCCTACCGGTGTTAATTTTTATGGGCGTTCAGTCGGTCTCGCCTACATCCTGTTACGCAGTCCTCGTTTTCTCCCAGTTACCATGCGTGTGAGAAGTGTTGTATATAAAAGTGTTTTTGTGTGACTATTTGTTGTTTATTTTCTTTTCATTCATCACTTGTAGAACATTGAATATAGTAAATGAAACTGTAAAAATCGATGGTGCGAAAATTCCAGACTTACATTGTTCGCACATCGATAACCCGCGGGAAGGATATGATGATGGGCGAATGTCAATTGATGGAGCTTGAAGTGGAAAATGCAATTCAATCGTGCTGAAAACTGAGTTCCTACAAGTTGTGTTTATTGTTCGGGATTCTATTGTACTACGCCTTCTCCCTTATTAACTCTGCTACTTTGCTGGTATGATATTTTCTTCGAATTCTGTTAGGATATCAATGCTATGATTTGCATATATATCAATAAATAAGTGTCTGTAAAGGAATGTTGGTCGTAGTTAATTACGACATTCTATCATTGTGTTCATAATTGAAACAGTTAAAGACAAGAGACTCGGGAATTAGGTGAAAATATTTAAAAGTGACATTGAAGTTTTAAAGCGTTTGCTAATTTATGTTTAACATAAAACAATGAAAAATTTTATGCTCCAGATAATTAATATAAATACAAAAACAAATTTATTTGACCTGCTGACCACAAAGAAGCGATTGCGAAAGCTTCTCACATTCAATTGTAGAAAAACTAATTGAGATCAACACATTTTCTTCGATTATGAATGGGTTTTGAGAGGCTAATTAGTCGATAGTGTCGCCCTTACAAAATGAGGTTACCGTCGCCAAAAGAGATTGCAGATGATCAGAGTGGGAACTGAGTCCAAGATTCTTATGCACATGAGACGCACGCTCTGAACTTTCTACCACGGACGACATTAGGCTGCTAACTCTAACTCCAATCAAACTTTAAAAAGGTCGACTGTTATAAAATATAAAATGTTGATTCAAATATTCTATTATAACTTATAATAGAATATTTGAATAAAAATTTATGACGAAATCTTAAAGAAAATTATTACAAACATTATTCGCATCCCGTATTATATTTATTCATTTTGTCATTTCATTCTTAAATTTCAATTATTTTTGTCTTAATTTTAATTTTATCTTAAATTTCAATTATTGTCCTTCATTTAGAGTCATAGAACAAAAACAAAATCCCTGTTGTTGGTGCCCACAACAACAACAAATCCGATTGCGTTCACGTATAATAGATCAGCCCTTGCTACAGATCACAACAAAAATATAACGAGTGTTTGAAGTGTGCGGACAGCCGAAGTCGATATAAAAATGAAACAATAGTCCTGTTTTGGTTACAAGCAAGCGATTGTCGCTTGCTAAGTTGCAAAGAAAACGGCAATTTAGCGATAAGTAATTTTATTGAAAAATATGAATAAGGGTTGAAAACTGTAAAAGATATAAAAAAAAATTGTTTAAACTTAGCGAAAATGATTCTCGTCGCTAAGTTCTCGCTAAGTCGTCGCTAAGTGCTTCATAAAAAACAAGCGAATATATGAGCACGCGGTGTAACCAAAACACGCTTACTGTGTTTCTAGTAATTTTAAACAAACCAAAACAATATCTAAACAATTTGATTAACAATATAATATAATCAATTGAAGAATGACGACGAAATTTGACGACGAAATTTGACGAGAATTCAACATAATTATGATTTTGAGAGATAAAGAGAATTTATGTAATCCAACAAAATTTGATTCCAAGCTTCCTTACTGGCCTGAATTTGTGACTGCTTGTCAACAAATTGTCTACCTCCTTCATACCCCTTACGAGATATCCAACCACAGACATTTTCTGATAATGTTTAGATCTGGTGAAAAGGGTGGCCAGTCAAGAATATTAACAGTGAACTTCTTTACTACTCTGGCGTTGTGTATAGGGGCATTATCCTGTTGTAATATCCAAGATATGGGACCACATAGTCCACTGAACTTCGGATTCCAGTAACGTTTTATAGCTTGCACCAGTCACTTTTGGACTTTGTAATTCAAGATCGATGGTGCCATAGTATGTAATAGCACCCTACACCATAACGCCGCCCTCTCGGCTGTGCTTTCGGGTCAAAAAACGCAAAGAGATCATGTAAATAATAGTTGTAGCCATCAGGCCTATCCAAATTAAACTTCTTCCCATCAGTAAATACAACGGTTCTCCAGACATTTACATGACCTCTTGGCTGCACATCCCAAACCATGTAGTCTCTTGCGAATTGAAGTCGCTTTTCCTTACGAGGAGCATTAAGTGGCGGCCTTTTTTGTAATTTCAGGTATTTTAGATACTCACAGCTCTTAATTACTCTGCGTACTGATGACTTGCTCGCTTCCACTCCAGCTTGAGCTCTTCTTTTTGACAAGGCGGAATTAGAAACAATTCTGATAGCACATTTTTTGAGTTTTTTCTATAAATTGCACAACAAAAGTTCTTTAGTTAATAAACCACTATTGTCATGATTTTCTTTATATCTCAACATGTCTAGCTTCCATTTCCATTTTAAAATTATGCAATCGGTTACAAATTGCAAAAGATACAGGCTGCTGAATATGGAATTTTTAATGCCTTTAAATAAGTGAACCGGGGGTGTATATCCACATATCTTCTACACATATTTTATGAATATGAAGCTTATGAATAGTACCACCATATATTTCTTTTTAGATGTAGGACTAGCATACGATGGCCACATTGACGCACAAACCCTCAAACACCAATATCTTCTTACAGACGACAGTTTATTAATAATATTATTATTAAAGGTATATGTAGTTCCATTTACCACCGGTGAAATATTTAAATAGCGATAAAAAATAATTTCAAACACGTTACAAAGCGTTCATTGCTACAATGAAACAAAATCATTGCAGCAATGAAACAAGTTCATTGTAGCACCGAAACAAATTCATTGCAGCAATGAAACATGTTCATTGTGTTGATCACATAGACTAATACATATATACTTATATAGACAACATTTCGGGCAGCAAATTTCTTATATTTGGCCTGAAGTGATATGAACGTTAGATGTTGGAAAGAATTGCTTTAATAATACCAGATAGAGGCAATGGTTCAAACCAATCAACAAGAAAACAACCGCGGCATTTGCTTTTGGGTGTTAAAATTATTGTCTTAAATACACAAAAACAAATGTATACTAACAATAAAAGATAACAAAAATATTCACAGTACGTGTAAATTTCACTGCTCTTAACCAAAACGACATGAAAAATTTAAGTCAACAGTTCTTGTAACTCCACCTGGTGTAAGCCGACCAGCTCCTATCACACCGACCGCACCACGAAGAGTGTGAAAGAAAACAGCAGATGAGACAAAGTTTCAAATCAGAGGCAGAAAATCAAAATGAGTTTAGTTTTTGAAATGATTAAGGCAAAGTGATGGTTGCGAATCTGTCAATCGTATTCAATTATAAAATTTGTTCGAACAATTAAGTTTTTTAAGGATTTGTGCCAGTAAACAAAAAAATCTTACATACTGTACTTAAACGAAATCGCAAAAATTAGAAAATTGCTAATTTAAAAATATGTCTATAACTCGGAAACGATGCGTCTAAAATAATCAAATTTTTCACCACCAATATAGCTTTAACCACGTGATATCTATAATATGTCGGTTGCCAGTTATATTTTTGGCCTAGACAATTTATAGTTTTATCAGGTGCAATCTGGCAACACCGTTGGAAAGTATTATAGTTTTTAGCTTAGTGTTACTTTTAGACCGCAGTTAGATAACCTTATTCTATAATCTTTTCCGTTTACACCACTCATTTGAGATTAAATTGACATTTCAGGTGGCAACTTTGTGCTTAGACCACTTTAGAGCAACTCCGTGCTCAAAAATGGTGGCATAATTTAGAAATTAAATTTTCGGCTCTTGGGTTTTCCAGTTTTGTATAAATTTTGGATGTTTATTGAAATAATTGAACCTTTAAAATTGGATCAGTCGGTCAAATCGGGACATTCGGTTAAATCGGTTCATATTTTAAACCGATGGCAGTCAATTGTATCGGCGGCGGCATCAGCTTCAAAACATTTTTGGTGGCGGCAACGCGTCGTAAAATTTTCGATTGGCATCCGTCTGTCAAACAATTGATTTTTGTTATTGTTTTTATTATGGTTAAATTTTTTTGATACTTGAAAATGAGAAAATGAGGTTAAAATTTAAACTTCAGTTTTTACAGGTTAAAATTGTATGAGTAATCTTCTGGGTCAGCGTGGGTTAACGGCGTTAACCTTCGAAATGCTCTAATCTTGGTCGGCGTAAATGTCGTATAAGGGTACTCAGAGCGTATTGATGTGCAAACTTTATTTCTGGTGTTTTGCAACGACTCGAAAAACGCATATTAGCATAGGGAAATATACAAGAGTTTCTATCCCTCTCTTTACGTTCCCACGATGACGACGAGGTAGTAGGTCATTTCATCGAGTTCGAGTTGCTATTGTATGTTACTCTTTGGTTGGACATAAAAGGGACAGAAATAAAAGGGAATGCATAGTTTCGTTCGATGCAACTAACATACAATATAATTTAGCTGACATTAGCATCAATCAAACACCATTTCAAACTAGGTTGGTGGATCGTTTCCCTCTGGTTAGAGTTGCGTAGTTCTATATACTTAGTTAATGTAGGGTGACAAGAATCACCCTTACGAACACAATGGCGGGTAACTTCGTGACTGTGTTGTCCCGGCAGTCAGCTTAAATGAACGAGGTCGAGAACTAGTGAACGAGTTCAACACAAGTTTACTTCTGGTTGCTTTTCACTCTCACCTTTCTATTTTGTGAACAAGGACAACAACGTCAGCCTGGAAATAGATAGGAGAATTGTGCACAGCTATATAGTCTATATTCTGACGTGGACATAGCTAGGCGATTCAAATTAGGCCAATTGCGTTGGCTAGGCCATGTTATGAGGATGAATGAAGATGAGCCAGTGCGAAAGGTTTTCGATAACGATGCAGGAAAAGAGGAAGACCAAGACTCCGCTGGAAAGACCAGGAAGAAGAATCCCTCCGTATCCTTGGTGTTACTAGCTGGCGAGAAAAGGCGAAGGATAGAGCCAGTTGGAAGAATATATTGAAATTTGTTTAATTTGTTTGTTTAATTAATATGTGTAAGACGTCAGTCTTCATGAGGTTGTAAAATGTATCTATTTTGTTTTATATCAATTTCCTACTTCGTACTCGATCAGCTGTATGGCCCTGATCTTAGTCAAACGATTTAATTAACTCGTAAATATTTTTGTGCGAGTGCAATTATGAACTCAAAACTTTTTATGTCAATGATGCACCATCCCAGAGCCCTGTGCAAAATATGTATAATGAATGCAATTGGGGCCGACTATCGGTTCAGGACGCATTTAGTGCAAGTCAACCAAGATCGGTTTTTGGGCCAGAAAACATCGATGCTGTGCAAGATCGTTATTGCAAGAGCGTCGTACAACATACCGCTAGATAGAGGTAAACTAGGGCATTATTTTCACTTATATACAGTCAAAATGTCCTCGCAGTATATAACTCAAGCTCACCATGTGAAATTCAATGAGGGTGCTTCAAAAGACGTCTATATATTTGTATACGAATCTGAGCCTTAACAGAAATCGACTGTATGGGTCTTCCAAGCCAAGCAAGCGAAATGCAGCAAAAGTTGATAGCGCACAAAACAGTTCAAAGCAAATGGTGGCCTGCTTCTTCGGAATTACTGGGCCGTATGTGGAATAAACTTTCGGCTAGTGGATCTCCCACCAATTGTGACATACAAAGATTCTAGGGAAATGTCAACAGACCTTTCCATCCTCCACTACCTCAAATTTCCTTCGCCAACACAATGGACTGCATTTATAAGGGGCATCCCCTGAATGTTGGCTTGATTTAAAAAAAAATGTAGCAGCAGTTCCATTAGAGCACCGTAGGATGGTCAATTTTAACTGGTACACAACCAGTGGTTTGCCGGAAGCATTTTGTGAACTAGGGAAAACGAACCCCAATGCTATCTCTCACAGCGCGTATTTGACCAGCAAAAAGATTGATTTGATGGATCGCCTGCCTTACCGCCCCGGTTTCGCACCAAACGATTAGTTTTTATTCCAGCACATTTAATTGCGTGGTCAACGATTTTTGATGCCTGAAGAAGCGGTTGATGCGTTCAAAACGCATGATTTGGAGCTACTTCATTCGGAGTGACAAAAGGACTTCCAAAATTTCTTCAAACGCAAGCAGCAGTGTAACAATCTTCGTGGTAACAATCTTCGTTGAAAAACAATAAATCCATTTGTGATCACAGATATTTGTTTTTCATTATTGGCCCAAAAATATAAAGAGCTAAAAATATAAAGACAGAGCTTAGTAATGCACACTAAAAACTTCATTAATCACTTTTAACGATTTCACAATTGATGAATTTCATGTAAAAATCGAGATGCATTCAACCCGACCCCCTCAGATATCGATGAAATTTTGTTTATAGCTAAATTTGATCAATACAAACAAACCCTCATTTTTAGAAATGACTGTTTTGCGATTTTTTGGGCGTGGCACAGTGGGAAGTTTTCGAAAAAACGCGAAAATGGTCGAAAAGAGCTTCATTTAAACTACAATAACTCAGAATCGGCTGAACCGATTTCCATGATCTTGGTATCATTAAAAAGATATTTTAATAGGGTTTATGCACGTTAGAACAAAAAAAAATTTTAACTAACGAAAAAACCAAAAAGATCAAGGGTTTTTTTACAGTGTATTATTTTTTTATTTTTGTGGCCGTCGGTGGTGCAATGGTTAGTGTGCGCGGCTCTTGTACATGAGATCCTGGGTTCGAACCCGGCTCTGACCACCTTCAAATTTTCTTTCGGCGGCGGTCACCTCGCATAGTGACGGCGACACTATCGAGTATCTAGCCATGAAAAAAAAGCTTCTCAAATTACCGTTCGGAATCGGTGTAAAACTGTAGGTCCCAATCAGTGAGTGAAAACTGGAAAGCGCACAGCTCAGTGATTGTGAGAAGTTCTCCCCAGTCCCTTCATGGGATGTAATGGGGAAAAACCATTTATTTTTTATTTTTATTATTTTTTTAGAAAGGTTTATCCTTCACCTATACCATATCAAAAAATAAAAATGACACTACTTAAAAAATTATATAAAAAAAACTAAAAAAGAACCCAATTTTATTTTGTGATATGGTATAGGTGAAGGATAAACCTTTCTAAAAAAATTCTACACTGTAAAAAAAACCCTTGATCTTTTTGGTTTTTTCGTTAGTTAAAATTTTTTTTTGTTATAAAATTTTTTACATTGTATTTTGTTATTTTTTTTAAACGTGTCATAAAGCCTGTTAAAATATCTTTTTAATGATACCAAGATCATGGAAATCGGTTCAGCCGATTCTCAGTTATTGTAGTTTAAATGGAGCAAAATGAATTTTCCTGGGACAATGTTTATTTATTTTACCTGTAAATATGAAATATAAGGGCAATTACTAGAAGTGACACTACTTAAAAAATTATATAAAAAAAGTAAAAAAGAACCCATTTCTTTTTTGATATGGTATAGGTGAAGGATAAACCTTTCTAAAAAAATACTACACTGTAAAAAAATCCCTTGATCTTTTTGGTTTTTTCGTTACTTAAAATTTTTAAAATATTTTTTTTGTTATAAAATTTTTTACAGTGTATTTTTTTATTTTTTTAAACGTGTCATAAGGCCTGTTAAAATATCTTTTTAATGATACCAAGATCATGGAAATCGGTTCAACCGATTCTGAGTTATTGTAGTTTAAATGGAGCTCTTTTCGACCATTTTCGCGTTTTTTCGAAAACTTTCCCACTGTGCCACGCCCAAAAAATCCCAAAACAGTCATTTCTAAAAATGAGAGTTTGTTTGTATTGATCAAATTTAGCTATGAACAAAATTTCATCGATATCTGAGGTGGTCGGGTTCAAAATTTCAGTCTTATCTCGATTTTTAAATGAAATTCATCAATTTTGTTTTTTGCAAGCGCATAATTATCTGTCCTGTTGGAAGCGCAGAAAATAATTATTTCATCCCTTAACCTCTACACGAAAGACTTAAAATACGTGATTCTGTTATTTTTTTTTCACCACCTTACAGATATGATAGTTACAACTCAAAACAAATGCTCCAAAGCGCTCTATAATTTTCTGCAGTGACAAGCTCTATTAAATATCACATCAAAATGTTAAATAAAATCAAATTGACAGTAAGTTTTCGCAGTCAGAAAAAAAATTCATAGGGAATAGACAACTGTAAAAACGGTCGTCGCCTGTATTTTCTAGTCTATATTAAATTAATATTGTTATGTTGCCTCTTTGATAAACCCTTGCAATTCACTTCATATCCTACGGCTGTTAGAAAAATAAAAGTCAAGTTGTTTCAGCAACACCAGCCTCAAATCACATTTCCAATTTAAAATTTGTCATTTCCTCTTCAACTTTTAATAACAAAATCAAGGAAATAATATAATGATGCATACTGGCAAACGTACTCGTAAAGATAATGGGAATTTATACAATTATCCATTTCTCCGAACAAAAGAAGTAAACGTGAAGTGAAAAATAGCTTCATAAACCCTCCAAACGATGAGTTTCCATCATTAGAACACCTGCATGGAACCCACGTTGTTCACCCCTTCGCTGCGCAAAATGTCATGTGGAGCACGTAGGCAGTTGTGTGTGATATATGTCGAGTTAAGAGATAAGGGTGTTGCACAGACACAAAACCTCGATTTAATTCAATTTGTTTAATTGTAAATTATATATAATATAAATATAATTGACAACAATACCCACACATACTTATGTATGTATATGTACATTCCACAAGGGTATGTATGTAATATATATGGGTTGGTACGGGGTTGCGAAATCAATTGCTAATATACATACATCACATATATAAAGGGTTTTTCAACAGAGACGCTACAAAAGTAAATCGATAGGGACAGCAAACGACGCCATATTTTTTCCCGCTCTTTTGACATTTCTCTTCAGTAAGGTTTGCCATTTCATCATAGAAAGATATACGAGCCAACAACGAGTCGAAATTATTACAATTTACTACCGAAATTTGGAGTCAGTTGCCTCAACTTTAAGAGCGCTACCCATCTTCAGCGATGAGGCTCATTTTTGGCTGAATGGCTTCGTCAATAAGCAAAATATGCATTATTGGTCAGACAGCAATCCACACGTAATCCACGAGTCATCATTGCATCCCGAAAAAATTACGGTTTGGTGCGGTTTATGAGCCGGCGGCGTCATTGGGCTGTACTTCTTCCGTGATGATCAAGACCGGCACTTTACTGTGAATGCGAATCGTTACCGTTCAATGATAACCGAATATTTTTGGCCCCAATTGGATAATATGGACTTGGAGGACATGTGGTTCCAACAGAACGGCGCCACAAGCCACACAGCGAATGCCACAATCAATTTATTGGAAACCAAGTTTGGTGAACGTGTTATCTCACGAAATGGCCCAGTCGATTGGCCGCCTCGGTCGTGCGATTTGACGCCGTTAGATTATTTCCTGTGGGGCTACGTCAAGTCTATGGTCTATGCCAACAAGCCAGCGACGATTGATGAACTTCGTACGAATATCGAACGTGAAATTGCAGCAGTATCGGCCGATTTATGTTTGAAAACCATCGAAAATTGGGTTCAGCGTCTGGACTTCTGCAAGCGTGCCCGTGGTGGCCATGCAAAAGAAATCGAGCTCCATACATAATGGCATCGAACGTACTTTCACAGGAATATAGAAAGAAGTTCATTGGTATCTAAAACCGATTTTGTTTAATTTAAAAAAACTTTTGTAGCGCTCTTATTGAAAATCCTGATATTATCTTTATTTTCGGAAATAAATACAATTGCAGCATGAGGTATTAATGGGACCTTATTTTACTCAACATGTACGTCTGTTTACATTCTTTACATAAATCATACTCGTATCTTTCATTTGTATTTATAAGTAAACGCCCTCCACTCCTGTTTCTTCCGTCTTCACGACCAATATCTTCTATATTATTTCAATTTTCTTCTTTTTTCTTACAACAAAAAAAAGAACATTTAATTTTAGTCAAGTTGCACATGTGCTGCGCCTTATTGTGGTATCCGAATGCAATAGCGAATTTTCGGTTAAGTTTCATACCACCCAATTTGTTTTCAATTTAATATTGTGAAAGAGCAATTCATTGCTACAACTGTGTGTTAGGGTATATTTTCTGCAGTAGCAACATGCGTATGCCTATTCTATTGCAATTGGGTGCTGCATATAAGTAAGTAGATGCTCGTATACGTCGCAGGATGTTGTATCACATTTTATTCAATTGAATATTTTGTAGTTGACTTTAAAGCTCCGTCATTCTCTCCAATCTCTTAAACAACACTATGTGTAATTTTTTAAGTCATGGAAATATACGGACACCACTACTCGATAAAAGACCAAAAAAAAGACCCGTGTCTCCCAGTTTTGCCCAAAGTCATGCACTTTTTTTATGGGCACTCAAAGATTTGAGGCCTCGGTGTCATTTTTGCAAAAAAGTGATAATTTTGTCAGGCTCATATCTTGCATCGGCGGAATGAAGAGGGGCCCCAGAAATTGCAATGCAAAATGAAAATGGGCCTCAAACCAATACACAGGTTACAACAATACGAAATTTTGAGGTGTTATTTCGTACATTTGGGGTCCATTTTCGCTTACACTTGGGGTGCTTTTTCAGTATGAATGTGGGCCCCAATGAAAGTGGACCCCAATTATTTTTTGGGGACCATTTTCATTTTACTTGGGGTCCGTCTTCATGTTTTGGGGTGTTATTTCATAAATAAATTGGGGTGTAATTTCTCGGGGTGCAATTTCGTATGGCTACTATAAAACTTAATGAAAAACCACCCCATAATAACAACTGAAATTAGGACCCAAGTATTAACTACTAAAAACTACACTACTAATATAAACCTACTTCTAAAAATGCAAATGAAACATTAAGAATATTGAGGAGCAATCATTTTTATTAGGTATAGACCTGCATTGTATCTTGCACTGCTGCACGACAATAAGGACATTTATAAGATAAGTTTTTCTGTATGACATCAGCTTGTATTTTTGACTGTTTTAAAAAGAAATGAAAAAAATTTTTACAAAAAAAATCGCGCGATTTTTTTGGGAAAATTTGTTTGCCTACGACACATGATCAAAAAAATTTAATAAACTCTATTTTACTGTTTTAGAAAGAAATGAAACACAATTTTCCAAATTTTTTGCCTGCGGCGCTTCAACGCACGATCAACAACAATTTTAATAAACAATATGTTTAACCAATAACAATCATATACAAATATTTGAAATGACTATTCTATTCTATCTTATTTTGTTTAATGTTTCATGGAATATGTTTGTGTGTGTATTGTATGTTCATTCTGAAATTAATTAAATCGACGAATAAAACATAACCAATTTTTTTCTGTTGGGCCGATTTCCTGGGGTGCAATTTCTATATTACATTTCAACAAAATACATCCCAAAGAGTCAATGAAATCTGGTCTCAAATTTTATTATTGTCCTTGAACTTTAAACGGTTTGCTACTTATGGACAGGGGGTAATAAAAATCGAATTTTGTAAAGTTTTTTGCGATTTTGACCTTGAAGATGAAGTTTTTTTGATTTTATATGTTCATAAATTTAGAGTAAATCAAAATTCCGAACGGTTTGCTAGATATGAGCCTGACAACATGATCACTTTTTTGCAAAAATGAAACCCAGGCCCCAATCTTTGAGGGCCCATAAAAAACAAGTGCATGACTTTGGCAAAACTGGGAGACACGGGTCTCACGTAGTGGTGTCCGTATATGGTTATATTTTTTCGTGTTGCACTGTGTAATCGTTCTCATCGCAAAATTTAAATAGCTAATCAACTTGGACATGTTGGGTACTTCAGTATGTATTCTCCCTCGGTTTGGTTACACCGCTTGCTTAGATTATCACCCATTTTGCATAGAAAGATAAGCGACATTCGATATCACCGTTTAAGTTTCTATCTTAAATAGGCACATGGTCTTCATTTCTTAAATGCTTACGAGTCCCGTTCACCAAAGGCTGTTTGAGAAAAAGTCCCAAGAAGTAGAGTAGTTTTAGATAAGATGAACATGTTCTTTATGTCATTAACATTGCAGCACCGAAAAATGTCATACAGGATTATTTTACCGTTTGTCGTTTCTTTGCTGCAATAATTCAGATTTCTTTCGGTCCAAGTTGCATTAATAAAATTATATAAATAAATAATTATAATTAATTATATACCGTCTAGTTACTCCAATGGGCGCGGCAAATGCACCCACATTCAACAGTCGAATGGCAGTGCACAAAATATTATCTAATAACAAACATAAGTACGATCCAAAGAGGTTTTGGGGATTAATAGTGACTACCAGCTAATTGTCCGCCCAACATTTTTATGGGAGGGATACAAATGGGTGGGATGAAGTTGTCCATTTCTAATTCCATTGTAGGTTTTGACAAAACATTGCATAGTAACAAATTTCATTAAGATCGGTTGCTGTTTACGAACCCCGAAAAACTGTTGTATGGGAGATAAAAAAGATGAGCATGGCACAGTTATCTATTTTTGACAACAAAGTAGTGTTTGACAAAATTTCAGTACCAAATTTCATTAAAATTGTGGTTTACGGAAGATATTGAAAATATCACCCCGATAGTCGTCTAACTTTGGTCCACTGAACGAAAAAGCATCGTCACACAGAAGCAAATGTTCATCACCCCCAACAACTTTTGTCATCGAAAGTGAGCTAACGTAACGTTTCATTCCTTCTATGAAAATGTGTTCATCAACTGCAAATTGTTAGTTACTGTGGTGAAAGTATGGTTGTTGCTGCAATGAATTTGCTTTATTATTTCAACGAATTTGTTTCGTTGCTGCAATGGATTTGTTTCATTGTTGCAATGAATAAGTATCGTTCTTGCAAGGAATTTGCTTCATTGCTGCAATGAATTTCTTCATTGCTGCTATAAATTTGTTTCATTGGTGCAACGAATTTGAGTCATTGTTGCAATGAATTTGTTTCATTACTGCAATGATATTGTTTCATCCTGCAGTGAATGTTTTGAAGTGTGTTTGAAATTATTTATTGAAAATTGTAGTTAAATATACTGTTAGTATTACATGGATGTGTTTTGATAATAATTTTTTGAATTTTTGTTTCGAAAATGGTATCAATTTGCTAAATTGAATTTGCTAATTGGGTTGAGTGTTATTGTGGCCGTCGTATTCAGGTCCTGCAATTAAAAAGAAATATGAGGAATTTATTATTAAGATTTCCTATTCAAATACATATGTACATATCTATACAGTGTCGGTCAAAAAAATAGCACCAACGTCGAAAACTATTGTCATTCCAATAAAAAACTAAATTCTGTGCTTATTATTTGAACATAACTAAGCGATGACGTAGTACTCTGTTTACTCTTTTTAAGAGAAGTTTTTTTCCTCAAGATAGTTAACGGTTCTCTAGAAATGATCGATCAGTTACAAAAGGATCTACTTCAGTGCAGTCAATGAAATAGCACCAGCAGGATTTTTTAAATTTGTTTTGCAAAATTTTGTGAAAAAAAGTGAAAACAAAAGGTAATAAAAATTTTTTAATATACTTTCTTCAAAATCAGGTAATAATTTTATAAAAATTGTATAGTTATGGGTCGCGGAAAGCATTGTTCGCCGGAAAAACGTGAACTAATAAAAAAATTTGCGTAAATCTTATTCCCAAATAAGGAATTTGCTGGGCTGTTCCAATAAAATGATAATAAATGCCCTAAGATATGAGCAAAAAGTTGAATCTCGTGGTAGGAAGCCAGTTTTGTCACCCTTAATGGTAATGCGTTTAGTACGGACGACTAAAGCAAATCCCTTTATGGCAGCCACGGAGCTCAAAAAAACATTGGATGTGCCGGCAAGCGTGGAAACTATTCGCCGCAAACTTTGAGACAACAGCCTCAATGCCTGTACTCCTCGAAAAGTGCCGCTCCTTACCTCTAAGCATGTTGCTAAAAGGATATCTTTTGCTAAAGCACATCAAAATTGGCCAAAGGAAAAGTGGAGAAATGTGCTTTGGACTGACGAATCCAAAATTGTCCTTTTTGGTGGAAAGGGTTCCAGATCTTTTGTCCATAGGCCACCTAACAGTGAATACATGCCAAAATTCACATCAAAAACTATCAAAAATTCACACCTTTTCATATCAAGGTGTGGGTCCCATATATTGGATCAAAACCGTTATGGATGCATCGGTTTATGTAAAAATCCTTGATGAAATTATGCTGCCGTATGCTTCCTACGAAATGCCGCTGGTGTGGGTCTTCCAGCAAGACAATGACCCCAAACACACCAGCAAAATGTCAAAAAATGGTTCAACGATAACTCTATCAATGTAATGGAGTGGCCTGCACAGTCCCCAGATTTGAACCCTATCGAAAATCTGTGAACGGATATAAAGAAGGGTGTATCAACAATAAAACCAACAAGCGTTGAAGGGCTCTGAAGTGCTATTATTTTGACTGGGTAGTTTTTAAGTTTTTTGTTTAAATTAATTAGCAAATTATAAACTGTTGAAAAAACCAAATAATTTTCTTATGATAATAAACCATTAACATCAAAGAATTTATTATCTTGTTTTGAGTTAAATTGGCCCAACTGTTAAACAGATGTAAACGGAGTCAATATAAATTTGTGCGTGGTGCTATTATTTTGACCGCAGCTGTATCTGTACTTACCATGAACATAAGCACTAGTCCCATATACTCTACTCTTAACATAGAACCACATCATTGTATTGTTAAATCATGCAATTGGGGTAGCGTTGAGGGTTCTGATATTAAATTTTCTTCAACTCCTCTTTTATTTATTTCAACAAAATTTGTTAAAATTTCGATTGAATTCATTTGATTGTACGTTTAATTGTTATTTTTTATGTTCGTCGTACTTGAAACATTCTGTTTCTTTGACTTCTTAATTTTCATTGACTTCGACTGCTGCACAAATGTAACTATGTCTTTCGTTTTTTTCTGAATCCAAATACAAACAAAACGAAACAGGCGCGACCGAATTATGATCAAAACACAAAAACATGAACGTTGTGTTGCGATTTGTACTGTCTTGCGCATCCCCACACACAAATGTTCAGTTACATATTTCGGGGTAGTTTTTCTGTTGTCGACGCGTCACTTTCTTTGCTGTCGTGTTGCTCCTTGCATTTGTTTGGTTATCTATTTGATTTATAGATTCGCAAGTTACACAAACGGTCACAGCAAACACATAATTTCACACAATTTAGTTTTCACAATAAAAGATTATTACTAAGTATAACTAATTAGTCTGTTGTAACAAATTTATTTGAATTATTCCAGCGGAGAAATATGTCTACTACTTTTGGTAGTTGCAATGGAACTGATTTAAGATGTGTACGTGACCCACCACTCACCCTCACCATTTCTCGTGCTGGCCTCTTTTTTACGCTCGCTCATTTTTTCGACTGCTTCTCTCTCTATACCATCATAAAAATTAGTTTCGTTACAATAACGAAATTGTTTCGTCAACTAAAACTGTTGACAAACCTCCAAAATAAATACATACTAAATATAAACTATAAAAAGTAAGAGATAAACCAAATATCAGTAGTTTAAAACTCATGCCTATTATTTTTTAATTTTCAACCCATTTTTCTACAAAATTCAAATTAAATAAAATTGTTGCAGGAACAGAAAGTAAGTTGGTGCAGAAACGAAATGAAAAATTGTCAAAGAAGTCAAGTATGAAATTTTTCGTTGCAGCGACTACCAAATTGTCGGATATACGACACTTTTCACTATAAGAACGCAAAAACATTAACGAAAATGTTTCATCCATGCGACGACGCGTTTTTCTTTCAGTGTATGGGAGATACCAGAATGGAGCTGCAAACTCCCAATTGTTTTGTGGGTGACTGGCATTTGAAGAAATGCCTATTTAAATTAAATTAATTTTAATTAAATTAAATACCATTTTTTGTGGTTAAGCAGACTTTTATTTAGACAGATTATTAGCCAAAATGTGAGTTGAAGATAATCATATAAAAAATAATGGTGTCCCATTATATCCCATGATGGGATTAGGGAGAGCTTCTCACAAACCAGTGAGCTGTGCGCGTTCTAGTTTTACATTCATTGATTGGGACCTACAGTGTTACACAGGTTCCGAACGGTATTTTGAAAAGCTTTTTCATGGCTAAGTGCTCGAAATGGTCGCCGTCACTATGCCAGGTGACCGCCGCCGAAAGCAATTTAAGGTGGTCAGAGCAATGATCGCACCCACGTTCTCATGCACAAGAGATGCACACACTACCATTGTAGTGCCGACGCCAACCTAAACCGTCCAACAAATCACATAGACAAGAAAAAAGTTTTAGATGTAACATTATTATGTACTAAAAGTAAAGACATTGTACATTTCAATCCTAAACTAAGTTTGGACAAAAAAGAGTCATTGACAAAATTTCATTGTGATTGGTGAAGATTTACAGCAGTTACCGCATTGATTAAGCAGAGAAACAGGCGGACGTAGTTCAACCGTCTTAAACAGCCCTAAAATGAATCTCGCCCAAAGCCACTGAGGGTCTAATATGGCTTAATTTTTTCTGTGTTAATTGAAGTACTTAGGGTGAGGGTAAAAAAATGTTATGTGTTTGAGATTTAACCATATTTTTATTTGGATTATCTAAATCACGGCCGTCGTGAGAACATGGGTTTGATCCCAGCTCTGATAGGAAGAAGAAAAATAGGTCTCCTAAAAAAACAGGGTCTCAAACAGGGTCTCAAATTCGACATTAGCGACGCCCCTTCTTAAACCTTATATAAAAGTAAACGTACAATTTTGCTGATTTTTACTTTTGATTTCATATGCCCTTATGTATGTAATGCTTTGTGGTTCCCATTATTACATTGATTTTCATAGTAAGTACACTCGAATGTAGGTAACTACTGTCCACGCTTAAGTGAAAAACGTCGCGTATCTGAAACAATACACCGAAACAGTTAAATTTACGAGATAATTTCACACAATACACTACTGCACTGTTTATCTGAAAATATCGGTTAACTGAAAATATCGGTTAACTGAAAAATTACTGTCACTCGAGGTTTCCACTTGGAAATATCTCCGCTTAAGTGAAAAATAAAACAATTGAAACACTTTGAACAACTGTATAATTTCACAAGTCGATGGCGACAAAACTCACATAATTCACTGGATGTGAAGCATTTTTGTAGCTTGATAGAAACGGTTATATACAATATGAAAACGATATTCCCATTTTCCCGGTTTTCTCATATATTTACATATAATTATATAGGAGAGCCAACACTAAGGCTATACTTTGCAAAAAGCTTACACCTGGAAATAGTAGATTTGATACAAATATTTATTTAAAAATAAAAATGTTTTCAAAACTATGAGACAAATAACCACAGTTGGCACAGTTAGTAATATCGAACCAAAATTGGTAACATTGGTATTTCTTCAACTAGACGCTCCGTTTCCAAGATATAGACATGTTCCTAATTTGTTCATAGTTTCGATCAAAAATGGGGCTAGGTGACGGGATATTCTACATCGTCGTGGATTTTACTCCCATTATTTTCCCCATTACTCTGAGGGTAATTGGTAATCGGGACGGAGAATTCTCCATTGTCGTGGGTAACTACCTACTAGTGTCCCAGTACCCTGTAGGTAATTGGTAATAGTAATGGGTAATGCTCCATCGCTCTGGGTATCTACCCATTGTTTTCCCCATACTCTGCGGGTGATAGCAATAATAAAGAGTTACCCAGGTTAAGCCTTTACCCACGAAATTCGAACCCTGTTTACGTGGAACTTCACCTGGTGGACGTTGACTGCTCATTCGCGATATCTACAACCATATTACACTCTTGTCGGAACGATCACTACGGAGACTTTGGGCGCTTTAGTGTTTGACAAGTTTCGCGGATTCTCGTTGCCCCAAATCACTAACGAATCAAATCTACTAATCGTAACAGATGTCTCTTCGGGCTGAAACAATTGTCAAATCCTAGCCATACTTTCAAATTCAATTCAAATCCCTCTGTGTTTTCCAACATATTTCCAATTTTTGATGTGTAAACATCTGTACGCTGGGGGTAAAAATCTTTTTCACAATACAATCACAAATTTAGAGTAAGATGTGCGATGTAATCGTTAACCAATCGTAAAGCGTTATCAAATCGGTGTGAGCTATGTATGAGTGTATTAGTGTGATCATACGCTGCATACAATATACTCAACACCATCTAGTGTGCAATAGTAGCTACTAATTTTCACTAATTGTCGTACATTATGTTATCGTAGGCAAATGAAAACAAATAAATAAAATGAATACAAAAACATTTAATTTTAATAACTTTTAAAAAGATTTTTTGCACTTTTAATAAGAAATTTACTAAAACAAAGCAAAATAAGGAAAACTAAAAACTAAACTTGTCAAACTATAAGTCTTCTTCGTCTTTGAGATTGTCATTCATACTTAACAGCTGCATATAAGCACCATCTAGTGTGCAATAGTAGCTACTAATTTTCGAAAACCATTGTTGTAAAATAACTACATGCATTACATTTAAGTAAACAGCTGATTAATAACTTGTCAACCGCAACAAATACGAAATAATAAAATATTTTACAAAACACCAAAAAAATTATAACTCAGAACATAAAACAACACAAAGTGTATCAAAGCTGAATGGAAATAATGTTAGTTCTAACAAAATTTCTATTAGATTCCAATATAAATTAAGATTATAACATATCTTCATTTCGAACTGTTGCCTTACACTGAAGCTGGTGCACGACAATTGGGTAACAATCTCCATCTCATGCCAATTATTATGGGTGGAGATTTTAATACAAATTTTGCAAACCCACAGTCGCAAGCTTTATCAAAATTTTTATTTGACGTTTTCCACTTGCATATGAGCAATTCTCCACAAACCCCCACAACTAACAATTCCACTACTATAGATGCAGTTTTCCATAGATTTTTAAATACAATCGAGTCAAAAATTTAAATATGGATCTTATTTTAGTTACCAAAAGCCAATATTATCTATTTGTACTTAAGGCATTTGCCATAGATGGGCACTTTGCACTACTACTAAAATTTCAGTAAAAATAATTCTTTAACTAGTACATTTTCAATGATTATTAAAATTTTTTTCAGCCATTTTTATAAAGTGCCTACATGATTATGATGAGGTGCATTGAATTTTCAGTAATCAGTAATGCCCGATTACTGATTATTATGAATACGGCCCTATGATTTTACTGGTAATGCAAATTAAATTTCATTATCAGTGAAAATTTACTGAATTTTTTCAGTAATCAGTAAATTTACTGCTTACTGTAATTTTTATTGCAGTACATATATACTGCAGTGTGCCCATTTACTAACCAAATAAGTTAAATAAAACAAACAAAAACCAGCAAATTCCTATGTATTTACAATATTGAAAGTTTTGATACTTTTAATTGATTAATTAAAAAAAAATCCAATGAGTGTTCGAACTCACGGGCGATGTGTTAACACCTTGTTGCTACACGGTACCTGTTCGATTTCTATGAATACATTCGTAAATGTTACATTGGAAAATAAAAAACAGCGTTCAATCATGTGATGACGTTTCATTTAAATAATATTAATACTTAAAATTATTTAAAGACCCAGTGCAAGCACATGTGTCATTATTTTCTTGCTCAATACTTTTTGTTTTATTCCCACAAAAGTCAAAGAGTGCAAAGCAACAGACACTTGTACATACATACATACATTGTTATATTCGTACGATATAACCGAAGATCAACATAAAATACTTTTTTAATATTACTCCAAATTAAAACACTTCAATCTCGGCTCGCCGATATCGGATCGCCTTAATTTTTGGCCTAAACTCTTCGTCGAAACCCGCACTAGCTTTTTAATCCAAAAATTAATAAAATCGGCTATGAATTTCCGGAGAAAATCGCGTGGGAAAATTATATGAAAATCGCCCAATAATCACTTTCAATACCGACTGCCAAGCAACGAACAGACAAACGATGATAAGACAAAACCGAAGATCAACATAAAACACTTTTTTAATATTACTCCAAATTAATACTCCTAATTAAAACACTTAAATCTCGGCTCGCCGATATCGGATCGCCTTAATTTTTGGCCTAAACTGTCCGTCGAAACCCGCACTAGCTTTTTAATCCAAAAATTAATAAAATCGGCTATGAATTTCCGGAGAAAATTGCGTGGGAAAATTATATGAAAATCGCCCAATAATCACTTTCAATACCGACTGCCAAGCAACGAACAAACAAACGATGATTTACTCTTACAAACCTAACACTTGCGTATGTATTAAATTTATAGTTTACTGCCCTAGAGGCGCGCGTATAGATGTTAACACATCAAAAATATACTAAAAGCATAAGTACTTCCAACTTAAAAAAATGTTTCATTACTAGATGTTTACACATCTCCCTTGTGATCGGACTCACAATAATTTTTTTTAAGATGCAGTCTGTTTTCAAATAGGCTGTTCGTTTAAGACGGTTATGAATTAGATAAATAATAGTAGCTTAACTGTATTGCCTTTTTAACAGATTACCTTGTCGTTTACAACTACCCAGCATTGTCATACTGAATTTGTATCATCTGTATGTGAGAATGTACATATTTGTATATGCACTTAAGCCACACGAGTTCATTTGTAATGCCTGTAGATTCCTTATAGTAGGGTATTAAAATCCATGCTTATTTTTATTTAACTTCTTTAAGTAATCCGGCGTTAACTTGCATGTATTTTTTCCACTCAACACAACTACAAAGTTGTATCTGAATCATATTTCACTAGAGCGTAGTTCGGATATCTGAAACATATTCAAGTTATCCGACCTACGGTAAAGTGAAAACCCCGGATAACTGAAACGAAATTGTTGCATATCCCCATTCTGAGTTAAGTGGAGTTGAATGTACATGTTAAAGTGACATAACTGGTTTTCCTGGCAACGATTGGTAAAAATTTAAACCAATCTACCGCGAAATTAGCGCTTAGGATTAGTATTTCTTTTCGTTGAACATGTTCTCAATCTTGTTTCCTTATTACGCAGTTTTGATACATATTTCCACAAATTTATTCTAACTACCAGTCAAAAAAGTCATCTCAATCATCCTAAAATAAGCCCGGCGGACAATTTCAACTGTGGTGGTAAAAAAAAATATACCAAGCAACCGGGGAATAGTTCATTAAGAGCCATCCATCTAAATGTGTCATTTCAAATGTAAATGAAACATGCAAATCCTTTCAAAACGTATACACAAATCATCTCACATCAACACAAAAATCAAAGTTATCATAGGTTCACCAGCAACAATCCTAGTTTTGTATCAACATCAGCATCAGCAACAGCATCATCGTCATCAAGTCAATGGAAAATGTTGCACCATTTGAAATAGGCTCGAGTATATACAATCACTATTATCATCATCATGAACGCAGTCAGTCACTGGCATCATGTGCCGAGATACACACGAAAATATGATTATTCGTAGATTTTTCCAATTGTTCGGTTGCGGGCTATCACAACAAGTCACATTATATAGAGAGGGGGACATCAAATAAAAAAGTGTGGTTTAAGCTGAACGGAAATTAGAAAATCACATTAAATATTTTATTGATCGATTGCGTAGAAGTGAGGCAACTCTGCTCACACCGCCCCTGCGGGAAACATTGTGGCGATTCTTCATTTTCACTTCTTTTAGTTACAAGTATTTGCTTTTTACTTATTTTTCAAAGTACATAAGGAGACTTTCTGTCCTGACACTCTGATAAAGTAGCATTTGGATTTGTGACTATTTATCCGAATTTCGCACTCTATTGGACGTTACGGCTCCAACTGTCCGATGTCATAGCAAAATAGCAGACTAGCAAACCACCTCATGGAAGACCATGCTTGATATATGTCAAACAGCGGATTTAAAAAAGAGTTATGATTTAAGGTTTAAATTAAATATATTCAAATCTTGTTTCCCTTCTTCTGTTATTTTTAAAACAAATCATATCTCAGAGTTGGTAAGGATTTTTAAATTCAGACACAAAACTATTTGAAATTTTCATAAAATTTAGAAAAACCAAAATATGTCTTTACACAGATATAAAACTTCCTTATCTCTCCTTGTGCAACGTTTTACTTTAAATTTCTGACACTAAACCTCAAAATGTCACGAAGACTATTTGTGCAAATTCAATTTGTATATTTCTGTGAACTTTGATTTTTGCATGATTTCTTAAATTCATTTCAAATGTCGTTCTGCACACACATACATATGTATGACAATGTTCAACATCCGTTTGTTAGAGTCCTTTCGGTGCATATGAATATATACTTATATACATAGGTATTCAAATGTGCATGTATAAAGTGGTACATGTGTACATAAGCACATTGTGTAGTATTCGAATTGGTATCCTAGGACGTCGGTCTGCATTTCGTTCAACTGGCCATTCATAATATTAACAAAGTGATGCCGACAATTCGCATGTATGAACCCTGTGCGTACATACTTCGTCGTTAACTTCACATTTATATCTAGACTATATACAATCTATGTATGATTATTAGGATAGCTCGGTTTTTAACTTTTGCTCTTTGATGAATTTAATAGTAATTAACGACTTTCCATTGAATCCCGTAAACTATCTGGGTTAACATCTTACACATAGTGACATATATTTTTATTTTAGACTTACCGGTAAATATATTTTTACACTGTTGGTTAACTAATCGACAGGTCGACTGAAAAAGTTGACCGTTGTCAACCTAAATTAAAATCGCAGAATTTTGAACCCTCATCTACTTGCACAATAGTCCTACCCACGCACAGCATATGGACAATATCATTAGATATAGGGTTCAGTTTTGAAAAGTGGAAGATTCTGTAGATTATGTCGTACGTGGGGCTAAAAACTATCAATTGTCTGAAAATCTCCAATCATGTATTTGTAGTTCATAATATTTCTAATCCAAAGATTCAAAGGGATGCACATTTCTAAAATTTTATTTTGTGAGTCTCATTAAAATAATTTGAATAAATCATTTAAATTTAATTTTAAAAAAGTTGTATCTCAAAAATTGGGTAGTTGTTTAGATAGTGAGAGAAATCGAAACAGAATATTTGAAAGTATAAAATATCAAACCAGTTAGCGCAGGACGGCCGGGAAACATGACCTGAAATTCACGATGCGACAAATGTATGTAGTGGGGTGCTGGTAGCTGAATAGACGTGACATTTCTCTATACTGTGTTTTTTGCAGTGCTGTGAAGACGGATTTGGCGTTGGAGGCTGGGATATTTGCCTGGAGTCGGAGTAAAAATTTAGGATTTCCATCGAAGGACAACATTATCGAAAAGAAAACTTTCGATTAGTATACAGGGTGATTCAGGAAGTTCGGGACAAATTTCTCCAGCGTATTCCTTGGCTCATTTCATGAAGAAAAGTCCACTAGGACCATGTCCGAAACTGCAAGGGTGCGAAATGGCAGCGGGTTCAAAATTTTCGGATTGCCGGTCGGAGGGTAGTAGGGTAAAGTTGCTAACTTCTAAACCAGTGGTCGGATTTTTGGGCTTGTTGGAAAGGTCTTTAAGAGGCCTTTCAGAATCAATAAAAAAAGTAGGAAAAAGTCAAATCGCCGAGATACAGAGCTTTCGGCAAAAAATGGATAAAAATTCACATAACCTCAATTTGCTCAGCCAGATGACAGGTAACTTATGTTTTTTTTCGGTTGAAAGATAGCCATACCTCTTACGTTTCCACAATGGCCTAAACGAAGCCCAGAGGTCTTACTGTTCCAAAGTCCCTCCAACTCGCATATTAATTATCCAATTAGACAATGGAGCTGCTAGAAGTAGAAATCAAACTTAAACATTCTTTTCGAAGAATATTATATTATTTTGAATTGTGGATCCACAGTTTCTTAATTTAAAAAAATATTTTTTGTAATACAATATAAATATTTGTATGTTATGTAAAAAAAAATAAACAAAATAAAATGACAAAAATTATAATTAAAAATCATAAATATCTAATTGTTTGAAATGTTTTTTACAAAAATTTTAAATAAAAGTAATTGCGAATTTTTAACAGAAAAAGTTTATAAAAATATATTGAATTGTTTGAGACTTTTCAATTTTGTTCTCAAAGATTAACACTTTTATGTAACAAACAATTTTCTAGAAACTAAAACATTGTTTGTAGAATGAAAATGTATTTCCCCGGCATTGATTCTCGCAATACCTTGATCTTTTTCGATTTACGGAAGAATTTTGCTCGTTTCCAGTTCCCAGGTTTTTTTGTAGCAATAACAAAATTGTACAATACAACAAATTTTCTATTATAGTGAGTTTTTTTAGTTTTTATATTCCTAGTATTTTAAAATTTCGGTGCAAAGCAACTGGAGCGACAAAGCCAACACGGCTTTAACCCCTAGTGGAGGATAGAAAAATCAAAAATTATGAATAACCCTATTCCAAACTCAAGTAGACAAAATATTCATAAATGTACATAGTAGTGTTTTAAAGATACCGAGAGAAATTGCTGCTAGAACTTATCACTAAAAAGTCCTCTAATTCCAGTTCCGGCAACTTTCATTTAATATCTCCCAAGTGCCTTTTGTTATTTCCATATTATTCTTACAATTCATTTATATTTTTTGTTTTTCAAAAGCATCATTGTGAAATTTTTTTTAGTATTTGGGTTTTGAAAATTGAAGAAATCACAGGAAGTTTGTACAACTGAATGAACAACTTATTTGGACCGATAAATCAATGCTTGGCATTTAGTTGTTAAAGATTATTTCATGCAAATATTTCCCACTGCTATGATTCACATGAACCATTCTCAGAAGTCAAATTTGGCATACTTTTTCCAAAACTTAGGCCAGAATCTCACCAATGACACGTGTAGTGTTGTCTTCCAAGGCAGAAATCTTGGTTGGCTTGTCCCTACAGACAAGGCACTTCCCTGGCCCCAACAGAAAATATTCAAGTGGAGTCAAATCGTAGAAACGATTAAACGAGATTAATTACTAACCAAAATTTCCTCTCTAATGGCAGTGTAAAATGTTGCACCGTCCTGTTGAATCCACAAGTCAACCAAGTACAAATCTTAAATTTTTGGCAAAACACGTTCGTGATCATCAAACGATACCTTGCTCCGTATTTGACGAAGTACGGCCCAATGATGCCGCAGGCCCATAAACCGCACCAGACAGTGCACTTTTTAAGGGTGCATTGGCAGACCTTGAACAGCCTCTGGCTACTCTTTCGACCAAATTCGGCAATTAACGTACCTATTGACCCATATATAGGTCTCGTCGATGAAGACCATAAAATGGACGAAACATCGGAAACACATTGTGTAATAACAAAAAACGTGAGGGACAACAAAGAAAGGAGAAGCAAAAGGAACTGCAGATTCTCATTTCATGAATAAAATGCATAAATGCATTCAGTAAATGAAGCACAGCCGCGAATAACGTTGTACACGACAATTTTTGTAAAAGTGGTTTTTTCGTGAATTCCAGTTAAAATTACCCTGCCAGATTTTTTAAATGTAAAACTAAGTAAAAATAACAGTTTCTGACATTTTAAATCAGTTTCAAAGTGAAAAAACTATGTGGAATAAAACGTGATATCAACTAATTTGCGTTGGATAGGAAACGTTACTTCCTTGTGAAACCCATAAAAATTTTAATTAAATTTAGTTAATATAATTTTCTGTTTAATGTTAATAAAAGTGGAAATAAATCCAAATCTATAATAGACAAACACAAACCAAGTTCCCACTAGTTTAAATGGGTTTTTGTCTCTGGTGAACAATTTACATTTTGGCACTTACAACGTTATTCGCGACTGTGCTTCAAATGTAAAAAGGGCCGTTTCAAATCTTGTAAATTTTTGTATTAATTATTTATAAATGTGGATTTATATTGATACAATTACTTATAATAAATAATACATACATATATATTGAAAATAAAAAATAATTCGTCTGTATATAGTATTATGTTTGGGAGGAAATACGGATGAGTTTCCACGTAAAAGCAAAATATGAATATTTGAAGCGTGTTCTACACATATACATGGTTCCTGCAGAATATGTTTGGGAGAATATGTTAGAGAGGCCGTTATTTTTCGGCGCGCACAGCGAATTTTGAGCAAACACCCCCACCTTCATGCGTACAAAATTCGCACAGGAGCACAGAAGCACAAAGCCGCAGACCATGGAAAGCTCCGGGAATTCGTTCAATGGGTAATGGAGCAAAATGAAGTCAATGCCAATTTTTCAACAAAAATTCATCTCAGAAAATCCTAATGCAATTCACGAGAAACAAATTTACCACAACGAGCAACTGTCAGGTGCGGGTTTTCGTCAGGCGGCGTGACGAAGATGAGCCGGAATTGAAGGGCATTCGTGGCCTCAACTGGACGTCATGGATCTGGAAGACATGTGGTTTCAGCAAGAAGACAGCAACGATTTCCGGAACAAATTATCTCTAGGAATTCTGGTGTCAACTAGCTACCAAGAGTATGCGATTTAACGCCGTGCGATTTCTTTCTTTTTGGTTTTATGAAATCTCGGGTTTATGGGAATAGACCGAAAACAATTCTTGAGCTCAAATCCGAGATCCAACGCGTCATCGGTGAGATACAGCCACATCTTTGTGAAAAAATAATGGAAAATTGCATGAAAAGAGTCATAGTCTGTCATTAGAGCCGTGGGGGCTATTTGACGGATATTATATTCCATACTTAATCGGAACATGTCTTCTTTACAATCCAATAAAAAATATCACAACTGCCTCAAAAAGTATGTGTTTTTATTTTAAAATGAAAAAGTACGTTCTTACTGAGACACCCTTTACTACTTAATTTATAAAAAGGTGAAATCAGGCACGTACGCGCCCTGAAATTATTTCATTAATGGGTGATTTTTTAATTGTAGTGCTATTTGTCAACCTACATATGAAGCTGGACCCCCCCGCCCGAAATAAAATCCTGCGTACGGTACTGGGTGAAACATGCATATTATTTCGACATAATATTTGTTTGCGATAAGTCAAAATCCCGGTATTCTCGAACGAGAGTTCTCTTAAAACTCCATCTGAAACTCCATTAACAATGTAAAGGCAACACAAACTTAAGTTAGAAGTTGTAAATATCACTATTTGAAAGTAGTAGCAACCATGCCCGTTTTATATTATGTTAACCATTTAAATGTTATGTTAAGTGCTAATGTTAAATTTTCTTTAAGAAAGAACAAACATCCAACATATGGGTTATTTAGCGGAGAGTTGATCTAAATCCTAAAAGAGTGGGACTTCTATTTATTTGCATATGTATAAAACTAGTGCGATGACCAAAAATTCTTTAAAAAATATTTCTTCGTTTTGATGATTATAAACATTGGGGATTTTAATACGAGTATATCAAGATTGAGATAATTTCGATTGTTAAAATGTGGGATTAATTTAATTCGCATCTGAGCAGTTCAATTTAATAATATGAGCAAGTTAATTTTTAAATAATACTCGTATGTTGTATGCTCAGAAAAATTTTAAAAATTATTTTTTTACAATTTTCTAAATTTATCGAAGCTCATGACCTTTTTAATAGTATAAAGCTTATTTAGTAGCTTTATATTATTTTCAAAAAAGTCGAGTACAAAAATGTTCCAATGATACCAAGGCTGTCTGTATAGCTATTTCGGATCTTGCCAAGATCTTCATCAGTAGACGTATTTGGTATGTTTTCGTTGAATTCATCAAAAATATTTATATTTAGAAAACTCATCAAATTAATGAGAATTCCTTTGTACTTAAGCTTGAAGAATACCAAGCACTAACATTGGAACACTTTCATCCAAATCTCTTTTTATCTCTTTTATCTCATAAATTTAAAAAACAGACCGTGTAAAAACTCCCGCAAGGAAAATGATGAAAGATGACGGAGAGCACCGCGAGCTTGCAACAATGATATTGTTGATGGCAACCCTATGTTTTATTGTTTTGAAATGACAAAACAAAATCAAATCATGCCTGTTTAAAACCAATGGTTTGTCGACACGATAAAAAGAGTTGTGCATGAAAGTGTTCCAATGCTAGTGCTTGGTATTCTTCAAACATATGTAAATATGAAGGAATTCTCATTAATATGATGAGTGTTTCTAGATATATATTTTTGATGTATTCACCGAAAACATACCAAAAACGATTGGATTTGGACCTGTTTTCCATGCAGAAGCATGGTGTTTTCGTATCACCACCCTTTTGAACCTATTTGGATTCTAGCGATTTTTTTTTACAGATAGACGGACATTTGTTTTTTACCTTGAGATTTATAATTTTTGTCATTTAAGTCCAATTTTAATATATCGAAGAGAATTAAATTGAATGAAAAACTTAACATGCCTCCAACTTCTGGTGGAGAGTAGAATCCGAAATCAACCCGAAATACAGGCAAACGGGCCTGTATATGGACAGCCAAAAAATAATCGAATTTAAGATGTAGATGCTGAAATCAATACTTTAATTTTGGCATTAGACGTTCGCAACAACTGTGTACATTGAATGTAGTATAACTACTAGTGGGTTGGAAAGCAAAAATACAAAACGAATGGATCAGGGAAGTCGTAACGGAGGCACATCAAAGGTCACTCCGTTGTGACTAGGGTATCCAATTATTCGGGGTTTTGCATTGTTCGAGTAATACAGTAACTCGAAAATGGGCACTCTGACTTACTCGAACAACCGAGTAAAATTTGTCCATAAAAAAGTTTGCAATAAATTGATCCATTTAATAAAAAATGTAAATTTAAAGCAGGCTCATGCCACGAGAAGTGTCACATATCTCAGAAACTACTTGAAAATAACACTTTTTGTTGCTGCATGAGATCAGATTGTATTTATGTAGTACTCCTAAATTCCATAAAAGATTTTCATACGCCCTATTCAACTCATTCATAGTTACTATGACAGATTTTCATAGATTTTAGGAGGCTTTCGTAGACTTATATATAATCGAAATATTTCATAGGCGGTATGAAATATGTTCATTGAATCTATGGAATATGTTCATAGAGTTTGTGTAGCAATTTCATACATTTTACGAAGCTTTCTTAAAAATTTCATAAATTTAACTTCATAGATTCTATGAAATGTTTCTTTGGCTGAAAAATACTGAAACATTTCATAGAATATATGAAGAAATAGGTATTATTAAGAAAATTCTCTCAGTGTATAAATGTCTGCCCTTACAATAAAAGATTTTAACTTTAGCGGTCAACTATGAGAATAAGTAACAAAATATTTTTGAAACAAAAGAAATATTTTTTTGCCATGTGACTTCTAAAAGGTTGACTTTGTTTACGTTTTCAGTTGCTTCTTGCGTAGTTACACGGCGAAATATTACTTTGTACATTTACTTACAGACGTTTTTCATTTTGGGCGTTATAACTAAAAACCAAATACCACTTGTCCAAAAAGATAAGAGGAGCTCACGCTGAAACGAGGTTGAGGCCCACCGTTATACCGTGTAGTATGTAGTGAAAAAATTGTATTTTCTCTTTTAGTTCCAATAATACTAAATAAAAAAATTCGATTTTTATTACATAGTATACAGTTTGTTAATCAAACAAAAATTATCATCATCTATCTATTTCGTACGACTGGCCTCCAGAGCACAATTTATCATTTATTATTTCCTAAAATCACTTGTACGACGCACCTAACGTCGATCTCTGGAATTCATAATGCGACGAAATATAAATGCTTATAAACAATAGACTTTAATGCCTTGTATGCATTAACACACATACACGTTAATGTTCGTGGGAGTGTGAGTGAAGTAATTCCCCAGCGGCGGAAGTCATGACCTGGATGGCCTGAAATCATGATCAAACAGGCCTTCTTTAAAATACGGAAGGCCTTCCCTACACATTACCTCCTGCTTTCTGTTTAACATTGCGTGACATTGGGAGGCAAGGCCTTCCTTGCCCATTGCTTAAAGAAGGCATGCAAAGAGGAAGGCCTTAGAAGGAATTTACTTTAATTTATTTTTGTTAAACAAAAATAAAATTAAAACAATTTGTTTTATCACAAAATCATTATCTACTTCTACATATTCATTTATAAGTATGTATGTATATATCTTAGAAAGTTGTACCACGCCGAACTTCAAATTGAAAATTTTAAAAATACCCTGAAAATTATTAAATAAACAATATAATTTTAAAATTTCAAAGAGTTAAAAAGAATGGGAAAAGAAATTTCTCAAAATTGTAAAAATGTTCTTGGTTATATTTGATGAAGAAATGCATTCATTCCCCAGGCCTTATTTTAGGAAGGCATTACAAAAGAACAATTCCGCATGCCTTATTTGTGGAAGGGTTCTTTTGTAATGCCTTCATAAACTAAGGCCTGCGGAATGCATGAATTTGTCATTAGATAAAACCAAGAAGGAGATTTTTACAAATTTGAGAAATTTCTTTTCTTAATTGAAAAATTTTATACAAATTTTAAAATTATATTGTTTATTTAATATTTTTCGTGGTATTTTTAAACTTTTCAATTTGAAGTTAAACTTTCTAAGATAGATACATATATACTTATAAATAAATATGCAGAATGGATAATGATTTTTTTAAATAAAATAAATAAATTTTTTAATAAAATAAATTATTTTAAATTTATTTTTGTTTAACAAAAATAAATTAATAATGTTAAAAAGAAAGGAGGAGGTAATGTGTAGGGAAGGCCTTCCGTATTTTAAAGAAAGCCTGTTTTGTCATGATTTCAGGCCTTCCAGGTCATGACTTCCACCGCTGGGACATAAAATGTATTCTGTGAACGAACTTACGATAACATGCTGATGTAGACGAAAACGAATATCACATATATTCCTAACACACACGACTACATTCTAATATACTACTACTGCAGCTGTATCAGCTGCACTATCACCTACAAGGTGGCGCAAAAGTAGTCACCACTAAGGGTATAGATTTGTAGGTAAATAATTTTTTCCAATAAAGCGGCGAAAAACTATTGGCGTACTGGCCGCTGCCATTGTTACTACGCAATTTAGAGAATCCTCTATTACTTTTCTTAATACTTTGTTATTTATTCATCAATGCCATCTCTAAGGGCTGTCACGGTCCTTCACAGAACCTATCTAGTTAATTTCACGTTGTGCTAAAATAATTTGTCGACTACTCCTCAAAAACATAGACACCATTTATCAGCGTTCTTAAGGAGAATAACGCCCAAGAACATGTTGGCATGTATTCTACATATACATTATTTGCAATTGCCTACGTCACGATGTCAGGATAACGTCAGTTGCTGAAATAAAAGAGGGATTACTACTGTGTCACCTTGTATATGTACAGCAGCATAAACAAGCATGATAACACTAACCCAATTACAACTCAAATACACGGACACAAAGTGAAATCCCAAAATGTATAAGCCAATATGATGGCAATTTACATACATATTCTACATATATACGAACATATAAGAACAGCTTACTCTGGCATAGATGCAACATATATTTTGTATGTATATATATGAATATGCAGATACACTGATGCATAATACTCTAGATACGAAAGTTTATTTATGATTAATGTATGACGGACTGACCAACAAAATAATATCGGTCGTATCGACCGATATGCATTATGGTTACAATGAGAAATATACTGCAACGAATAATATGTAATCGTTTGCAAGTACTAGTCGTTGCAAGAGGGGTTCCCTCGGAGACCCATATGGTTTCTTGAAAGATAGATGATGTGAAAAATGTCACAAATCTGCAACGGAAGCTATCCGCCCGAACACGATGGAAGGGCGGTTCCAATAAATACTGTGGTGTCGCCATCCTGGTATTAATAATGCCTTCAATTTGACCAACTGGGGACAAATAAGAACCGATGAATACTACAGTAGCACAGATCAAAACGTTGCTACATGCAGCGAGTATGGTGCTGGTTGGACAGGCCACGGAGCGCGATATGATAAACAGCCGCAAATTGATAGTCCAAATGAGTGTAAAAGTGTGGAACCATATCGTGCACTTTTCTCAAGCACAAATGAATTTGGCAGTCATCATCGAAAATAGGTTAAACTGTAAGTAGCAATTGCGATATCTTGCCAAAAACAATTTTGGAGGCCGTTGTAGCGTGAATATAGGTAAACCTTACATTTCATTTCTTATAATTGACTATAACCATACGTGTAACACTTGTTTATGCTGATTCAGTGAGATTTGTGATTAACGAATTTCTCACACCTTGTTTGTACCGTGGTGCAACTTAACACCAGTAGGAACGAATCCCACACACTTTGAAAAAAACCTCCCTGTAACACTATGTAGGAACAATGTATATGTTTGGAAGTTTTCATAAATTAAATATCTGCTTTTTTGTTTCTATTTTGTCTGTCACGTTTTTTGTTCTCAGCAGTTTTCAACAACCAAAACCATATGTGTCTTACAAAAACACATATTGTACCATATTAATCATTGTGTCTCTAACAAGTAATATTGCATAGCAAACACAATGTGTTTGGACACAAGTTACAAACACGTTATAGTTGCACCCAAACAACATAAATGACAACAATTTAAGGTTCAGTCGTGTTCTGTATGCATGTAATATAAAGAATGAGGTGTTGCCCGTATATACTTCTACGTATCGGAAGACACTGCATTGGTAGTTTCTGGAACAATACTCGTTGATATCCTGGCGGACGAGATGAGGCGAATATATAACATCAACTCAGAAGAACGATGGCCTTTTTTGGATAATTGGTTGGTATGGAGGTAAAGCTCGGTAAAAGGAACATGTATGTTTCACTTCATTCCCGAAATAACTGAGTGGGTGGGATGAAGCCATGGAGATACAAACTATTGTCTGAATCAGGTTCTCACAGAACATGGCTGTTACAAATAGTATCTGCATAGATTTGGACATGATAAGAATTCTATATTCCCAAGTTTTGACGCGAATCATATATTTAACTATCCCATGTTCGAGCAGTGGGGAATATCTCGAAAAATGGAAAAAATTCAATGGTTTCTAAGCGATTGTTCGTCTGAAGATGATGTTTAACATGGGCAGTGTTGAGGTGTAGTGCTATAGAAATTGATATATTGGAGCACCATAGACCCACTGGAACCAAAAACTAACTACCTAATAGTTCTCTTGCTCTTCTTTTAGCTAAGATATTCAAATCTTGTTGGTATACTTTTACTAATTGAGGTCGTTGTTATGGACAAAAACCTCGCGTAATATTTACGCCATTTGGTAGATAAATCGAATTAATGCAGGCACGAGGGTTGCTATCTACATTTCTAGCCAGGTGCAATCTGGCGAGACATTTGTAAAGTGTTACAGTTTTCAGCTACGCAGTACTACGCAGTAAGAATTATTTCTGGTCTTTTCAGTTACTCGAAAATTAATCTCAGTCAAAAAATTATATTAAATCGTTATTACACTTTCTGTTACTGACTTTAATACAACCTCATGAGGTCAGATGTCTTACACATATTAATTAAAGAAACGAATAAACAAATTAAACAAATTTTAACATATTTCTCCAACTGGTTCTATCCTTCGCCTTTTCACGCCAGTTGGTAACACCAAGGATACGGAGGGATTTTTCGGCCTGGTCGTCTTCTCTTCCTGCTTCCATCAGGTACGTTATCGAAAACCTTTCGCGCTGGCTCATCTTTATCCATTCTCATAACATGGCCTAGCTGTCGCAACTGGCTTAATTTGATTCGCCTAGAGATAAATCATATAGCTCTTGGTTCCAAAAATGTCGGTACTCGTTCTTTTCCTTAACAGGACCATATATTTTACGGAGAATTTTCATCTCGAATACTCCCAGGTATTTTTCCGCTTGCATATGACCAAAGTTTCGGAGCCATATTCAGGACTGGTAAAATGAGAGTTTGGTATAGCTAAACCTTTGTCCGTCGAGAGAGGGCTTTGGTTTTAAACTGCTTGCTGAGCCCAAAACAGCATCTATTTGCAAGCACAATACTCCTATCTACCTCCAGGCTGACGTTGTTGTCCTTGTTCATGGCGGATCCACGGTAGACAAATTCATCTACCACTTCAAAATTAAATCGGTTGTCAATGTTCAAGTGCGGGCCAAGTCGAGAGGTTTCTCTAGTCGTTGACACCATCAATTTTGTCTTGCCCTCATTAACAGAAAGACCCACCTTCGCTGATTCCTTTTCGATTCTTGAAAATACTGCAGTAACCTCTCGCAAATTTCCCCCAATGATGTATATGTCGTCACCATACGCCAGCAACATATGGCTTTTCCTGTTAATGGTCTTGTTCGTATTTACTGCAGCCTTTCAATACTATCTATCTTACACTACCATTACCTCCTGATCTTCAGTGGAAGAATCTGAGTGGTGCTGAGAAGTGGTCTCTCCACATTTTGTCACACACTGCTTCTCAGTCACCAGATTCCCATTCTCGTCCTTCAGGAGGGCAGCCCATTATTAGGCCCGTTATTCAATTTTCTTACCCTCTGGAAAAACTTTCGGGATTCACCATTCATCCTGCACATTTCGGTTCTTTCACTCTCTCTCTGCTCCCACTGCCATTTTTTTCGCCTAAATAATTGGTTTTCCTCGCAATACGCGTTGTAACAGACTGTTTCGTTGCCATACGTGCAGCGTCTTTTCATCAGTTGCAATGCGACATTCTTCGTCGTACCATGGCTTATCCTTCTGCGGTTTTTGATAGCCAAGTTCAGTCATTGCAGCGATTTCCAAAGAATGGGAGATGTGCTACCACTGTGCATCTGGGTCTTCGGGAGGGGGGTATTCTGCTCCAGCAGGAGAGAGAGTTTCTGTCGATAGGACATTGATATCTCCGGTATTCGTAGCTTGTCAATATCGAACTTTTCCTGTGTTCGGCTCCGTACGTTTTTCGCCTTGCTCAATCTCGTGCGAACTTTCGCAGCCACCAGGTAATGATCCGAGTCGATATTGGCACCTCGAATCACACGAACATCCATTACACTAGAAGAGTGCCTGCCATCTATTACCAAGTGATCAATCTGGTTCTTCGTCCGTTGATCAGGAGATATCCAGGTCGCCTTATGAATGTCCTTATGCTGGAATCGTGTGCTACTAACTACCATGTTCTTTGCAGCGGCGAAGTCTATCAGTCTTATTCCATTATCGGAGGTGGTATCATGTAGACTGTGATTGCCGATGGTTGGTCGAAAGACACTTTCCTTTCCTAATTTGGCATTAAAATCGCCTAGAATAATCTTAATGTCGTGGTCAGGGCAGCGTTCATATACTTCCTCCAGGCGCTCATAAAATGTTTCTTTGACCTCATCATCTTTATCCTCTGTCAGTGCGTGCACACAAATTAACGAACTGTCGAAATATTTCGCTTTGACGCGAATTGTGGCTATGCGGTCCTTGAAACTAGGTGAACCTTGAAACTAGGTTTCGCAGTCTCTTGCCTACTATAAATCCGCACCCAAATTCGTGCTTACGCTCATGGCAGCTGTAGTAAATATCGAAGTTTTTCTTTCTGGTGCAACCATATCCTGTCCATCGCATTTCCTGGATCGCTGTGATGTCAGCTTTATAGTTTCCGAGGACATCCGCCAGTTGGAAAGTGGCACCGGTCCTGTATAACGTTCGAACATTCCAGGTACATATCCTTAAATCATGGTCCTTATAACGTTTGCGAGGGTCGTCAACAGTTGGGGGGTTTCTTTGTTCATCATATTTTCTGCGTATTTCCATTGACGATTTAACGGTGGCGGGAGGCAAACCCAGCCCACCGTGGTTTGCACTTTACCTACTGCCAGGATGATTATGTTTCAGCCGCCCATTATGGATCAGACGCTGACCAGAATGCAGTGTGTCGAACCTGGATTTTGGTTTCTTCAATTTTGATCCGCCGTTGGCCAGGGGTGTTGGTTCATCCGCCTTCAAAGGACAGAAGAATATGTCCACTACTTCGAAGAGCTTCAGTGACAGGGTCACCCAATAATCCTGAGACGTATCAGTGATCGCATTACCACTCAGGTTGCTCATTCGTTTCGCCTTCTCACTTTAGCTAGCTAACGGAGGTTTCCGATAAGCAATTGCCCAGGACATACTGCGTGGAAGCAGTGAGCTGCTTGGACTGCCCGATGAAGGAATCATTTTTGGCGACTCCCAAGTGAATGGCCACAATCATTACCTCCTGATCTTCTGCAGATGAATCTGAGCGGAGTAATGTGGAAAAGTGGTCTCTTCATGTTCTAAGCATACACTGCTTATCGGTCACCAGATTCCCGTTCTCGTCTTTATTCGTCCTGTTATTCGATCGTCTTACCCTCTGGAAAATTTTTTGGGGTTCGTTGTTCATCCTGCACATTCCGGTATTTTCACTCTGTCTCTCTGCTCCCACTGCCATTTTTTTCACAAATAGTTGGTTTTCCTCCCTTCTCAGCCTCTTGCACCGGTCATTCGTAGCACGCGTTGGAACTGACTGTTTCGATGCCTTACGTGAATCGTCTTTTTCGTCAGTTGCAATGCGACATTCTTCGTCGTACCATGGCTTATACCTCTGCGGTTGTTGATACCCAAGTTCAGTTCTTGCAGCGATTTCCAAAG
This sequence comes from Phaonia tiefii, assembly GCA_963931995.1. Classification (NCBI taxonomy): domain Eukaryota; kingdom Metazoa; phylum Arthropoda; class Insecta; order Diptera; family Muscidae; genus Phaonia; species Phaonia tiefii. The sequence goes on from OZ008367.1 coordinate 125,924,439, forward strand.
AATGGGAGATGTGCTTCCACTGCGCTTCTGGGTTCTCATGATGGGGAGTATTCTGCTCTGGCAGGGTGAGGAGAGTGAGCCAGACACTAAAGACATGTTTATGGGTTAGAATACCAAAATGATAAAATGCCCGTGGGAAATATCACAGCTCCGCTATTTGAATGTCTAAAGTACACAATATGTCTAGATAAAACATTCAGCCTACGTACAATGTTTTTTATAGAAAATAGTAGTAGTTGGTAAATAACTTTATCGATGTGCATCAAGTAGGTTTCTCTTCGCACCCTTCACCACACGTATTTACATATTTAGGTTGTTCACGCAGGGCTGCTTATCAGCTTATGTGCTGAAAAGATGAAAAATAAGCTCTGGGCTACGTGAACACCCTTCCATGTTGGTTATCTGCTTATCTGCTTATTTTTTTCAATCAGCTGTTCGATAAATGAAATCAGAACCATCAATGTACAATTTAAATTGTTTGTAAAATGCCTAAGCAGAGCATTAAACAACAAATTATGGACTTCAGAGTCAATATGAGTACTTTGGAAATTGAATTCATTAAAGGTAAGTAGTCAGAAATATATACGATGCAAATATTTATGGTTTTGCGTTTGTACACATAGGTTTCCCCGACCCCCCGACTTGCGCTCATTTTGATTGTTTTTTTTAATAAACAAAAAACAGATGTAAATACCAGTGCTACCAATACTTAAATATAAAATTTGAGATGCCATTTGCTAAAACTTCGTGTTTTTAGTGTTGTCAGCAAGTTAAATTTTTGGTATTTTCCAACACTAAAAATAAGCTGATAAGCTTTTGCCAAAGGCACAGGTTGCTCAAAGTTGCTTATTTTATTTCAATGTATTTTGTTGTTGGCGAGATAAGCACATGAGCTGATAAGCTGATAAGCAGTCCTTCGTGAACACCCTAATTGATTTTTGAAAAGAAAAACCGTGACAGACAACAACAACAAAACAAAAAAGCAGCAGATCTTCAATTATTGAGCACAATGCTTGCACGTAAGTATATGGATTTTCAAATATATATAAGTACATACAGTGTGGTTTTTTATGTTCCAAGGCAGAGTTTTTTTTTTAATAAATCTTAAAGGGTACAATATGTTTTAATAATATTTTATTGCATGCAATTTTGGTTTATAACAATTATGTATCGAATATAATATCGTCTAAATGGCCGCCTCTGGCTGCTCTGCAATTGTGTGCTCGTTTACTCATATTTTGCATAACATATTGGCATAGGGGTGTTATTGCTCCAATTTCTTCAATATTGTTGTTCTTTAGCATCTGTATTGTTTTGTGCCGTAGGTACGCTACGAGTTTTTTTACAATTGAACGATTATTTACATAACATGATTTAATAACTCCAACACGTTGTTGGTTCGTTAGATGCTCCTTAATAAATCCTTAACGAGGGGTCTGCAGAACTCTCAAATACAATCTGACAAATGGCAATCAAACAGACATGACTTTCAAAAAGCATCAGTCTGGAAAATGAAAAAACAGCGTGTAGGTGTAACATAACACATTAAAACATATTATCAAGAATTGTTTGAACAAACCTACTAGTGCGAAAAGATCCACCACAGTACTTTACCGAAAGAATAATATAATAACAATAATAATAACGGGTCCGCCATCTAACGTTTTTTTTTTTAACTAGTGCTTATTTCGTGAATGGTAACACTTAGCTCATGTCTGATTTGACAGATAATTAGTTTTATCCTTCCGCTGAACGAATATGGTTGTGTATACGCTTGAACAACGCTGGAAAATATTGCGACATTACTTTGAAAATCATGGTAATATTGCAGAATGTGTGCGAACATTGCGTACGGATTTTGGAAGAAGAGAAGCACCGTCAGCTCCGTATGTTCGTTATCTTGTGAAAAAAGTGAAAGAAACTGGCTTCCTCATTGATAAACCAAAGCGTAAAAATTCAAAAATAGTGCATACACCCGAGAATATTGCTGTTGTGCCAGAAAGTGTGCGTGAAGCGCCATCAACATCAATTCACCGTCGTTCTCAACAATTGAACATTTCGGAGACGCACACAGCCCAAAGAGTAGTGCTTATTTACATTTGCCTTGAATCGCTGTATGTCACAATTGGCGGGAAATACACTTGCGGGAAGTTTATTCCACATACGGACCGTACGACTGAAGAACGAATTTTCTCTGTAGTGTGTTGTGCGATCGACTGGCCAATGGATAGTAAACGGATGGGAGTTCCTTGAAAGCCGCGTACTTCTGCCAAATGTCCTCACATCTGGTATAAGTTGACGGATGTCCGAGGAACACGCACCGTGAAAATACCAATAGAACAGTGTCATGCAACCCACATTACACCGATGCTCAAGGGAGGCAATAGAGCTGGACACCCTACTGTCCCCTATCAACACCTTTGCTCTCCTTTGTACACGGTCCAGCAACTCCAAAGATGAGTTTGGAGCACCTGCCCATATATGGGAGTTATATTCCATTCGCGGTCTGATGTAGGTGGTGTAGATATTAAGGAGATCAGATGGAGTGAAGTACTTCTTGCACCGCTTTAAAAAGCCTAGGCACTTCGATGCATCTTTCGACACTTCAAATACATGTTTTGCCCAGCGAGCATCACATTGTATTTTCATGCCCAGAACATCAAGAGCGTCTGATTCCTCAATATCCACACCATCCATAGATAATGACGATACGACTGGGTCAGCTGTCCGCTTGTGCGAAAGCAGACAGCACTGGGTCTTCCCCGCATTAAAACTTACTCTATTCAATCGACCCCACTCAACAATGGCCTCGAGATCGCGGTTGAGTGTTTCATTCATTAATTGAGTTGAAGCCAACTGACCATCCAATGCGTTTTGGCTTCGCTAAGTGGGCCTGCGATCGACTTACAGAAGATGCAGATTTTGCCAAAAAAATCATAATCATACAGCAGTGTCAGAGACACGGCCATTACGTTTAACGTAGAATACGCCATCCGATAAGACAGAAAACATATATAACAATAAATGATAAATAACATAAGCAAATTAATTTATTTATTTGATAGTTACTTTTGATAGTATACATAAGCTTATGGTAGGGAAAATAGGATAATATGTTTTTAAATTAAAAGAGTAAGGATAAATGATAAATAACAGATGCAAATCAATTTGATTTATATTTTTTATTATTATATATCCATGTTAAATTGAAATTCACATTTAACATTTTGTTTCCCTTAAATACATAAGTAAATATACGAAATTTCAATATTTCATCAATCAAAACAACAGCCGAAGGTGTGTGTCCACACTGAAACAGCAGCATAGTTAGTGTTCACGCTACAAACTCAAACACTCAACCAAACACCACACATATGTTTGAGTGTATGTGTTTAAACAATTTTCATTTGAGAAATTTAAATATTAGGAAGATATCAACCAATATGAAATGTATATCAAACGAAAGATAACATCTTCATTTACCTACAAAAAAATTTTTAAAAAAAGTTATCTCGCCGTTTCCTCATAATCAATGAAATAAAGATTACAACAATAACAATCTGACATGACTCCCTATACCGTAAGGTAAGACGTATTCTACGCCAAAAATGCATTCAAGAAGTCTTCATTCGAATTTGAAAAATTCAAATAATTTTACTACTAATAAAACTTCGGAATAATTTAGCCCAATTTACCTCCTTATGCAACGTGGTTTAATCGCTGGAAATGTGTTAATATGTTTTGTATCTCCACTTTTGAACAGATGTATAAAATGTCTTCGTTATCTAGTATGAACATGTACATTTTGTTGCTTATATCAGTTTCAACACAATATATACAGACATACATGTTCGTATATAAATTTATATTTGAGCGTGTATGTTGGTAAATGTTTTATAATGCTGACTTTGATAATGTAGTTGCACATGCAGCAGTTGTAATCCTTGGTACTGCCTGCCACTGCCAGCCGGAGCTGCTACTGCAATGCAAAATGTTTTTTAATCATCATCGTCATCAACTTTATTATTATTGTTGCAACATTTCTGTACTCGTTGATATTGTTGACGATGATGTTGGTGTTGCTCCCAACATTTGACCAGTCGTTGTTGTTCTAACTAGAATTCATTCATTTGGAAATTCCCAAAATGTGCACATTTATGGTAATTTGCATTTAAATGAAAAGGTTAAAATGCTTGTCTTACCATAAGATACTTGTATCCTGTGTATCCTGTAAGATACTTGTAGCCATGTTTATGTGTCGTATATCAAGTGCCATTTTGTGTAAGATTTATTCATTTGCAAATGCAATTTATATTTTGAAACACATTTCTAAAATATCCTTATAGTTGTTTATAGTTTACAAAACTAGATTACGTCCCTGAGAGTATATTACTTTGGTAAAATTAAAGTTTTTCTTTGTAGACTCATCCAATCGCCTCAATGTTTAGGAAATTACCGAATTATTTAAATGATTGCATATCACAATCGACGATTGCTTACATTGTCCCACTTTAGATAACAACTATCTAGGAACAATTTTTGGAGTAAGCTAAGAAAATATAATACTGATTTTTAGGTTAATTTTATCAAAATCTATAACTTGTCAAAGTGCTCATTGTTTAATCAGCACCGGCAATCCGTAAATTTTTAACGGTAAAACTCGGTAGTGTTAGATGACAAAATTCGGAAATTTTACGAATTTTGACAATTTAACTACACGCTAAAAAAACGGTCCCTGTAACATTCTGCAGGAATAATGTATATGTTTGGAACATCCATATACTTACGTGCAAGCACTGTTTTCACGAATTGGAGATCTTTTTATGTTTCTTTGTTGTCTGTCACGTTTTTAAGTTCAGCAGTTTTCAACTAACAACGCCATATTTGGGTCACAAAAACATGTATTATACCACATTAATCTTTGTTTATCCAACATGTAATATTGAATAGCGAAGTGGCAAAAGTGAAATATATTTGCGATAAGCTGCAAATAAATTATTTTCGCATCCAAATAACAACGAAAATCAGATCTTTCATCGTGTACCGATTTCTATTGTTAGAAAGTTACAGAATTCCGGTGCAGGTTTAACAAACTCTACCGTCTTCTTCAAAACAAATTGTTTTGTTTATCAAAATGAGACTCACAAAGCTGGTAGAAGGAACTTCGTCTGTAAGTAATTCCCTTAGTATGGATTGATAACTAGACCGAAACTAGTTGTAATTTCGGTATTGTGATTGGCACAATTCGGGACACAATTCGGTAAATTTATGTTCTGACTTTACCTTAAATAGAAGGGCACCAATCGATACCATCGTCCGTTGTTTGCTCAAATTCTGCATCTGCATTGCATTCCCCTGAAACAAGTAATGCTGAAAATTGGCACCTTCTTATAACCAACACAGTATGTACTTCTGTGACCATATTTCCGTTATTATCTTTCCAGGATGATTCCAGAGCTATAGCCGTTATTTCGGCTTTTCGAGCCTCGTTCTTCTTTCTGTAAGCTTATATTTGTTTAGTCACGGGATTTCTCTCCTGCCGTGTTTTCGCTTAGAATGGCGGATTACCTCTCTTGTCTTCTCCTCATACTGATATGTCACAGCTTACGTTGCAACTGACTGAAACATTTTCACACTTCCATCGGTTTTCCACAGGTTGCATGAGACACATTTCACCGCCATCTTGAGAAGGTTTTACAGAGTCGAAATTGTGTTTCCACTGTGCTTTGCTAATATAAGCTTTCCGATCTCCAGCCTTTTCTCGTACGAACCTTTTCTGCTACCAGGTAATGATCCGACTCGACATTAGCTCTTCGAATAACACCTACATCCGTTACACACAAATAATCCCTTTCATCAATTCCCAAGTGATCAAGCTCGTTTTATTTTATTGATCACAAGATACCCAAGTGATTTTTTAACAATCTTGTAACAATGACATCCACGATTTTGTTACGCCGATTTTAGATTTCATATCACCTTGAACAATCATAATCAAATGGCCAGGAGCGTAAAGTGTGGCCGAAAGTGTGCAATTCAATACAAGAACATCGACTCGCCATCGATCTCAACACCTTGGCATTTCACGCACCAGCATGATGAGAATTTTGCATAAATATCTTGAACTATTCGCTTATAAGGTCCAATTCGAGGCAAACGGCCATCCACTTCGTTACGGCTTCTCAGTTTGGGCATCGAATTTGAGCAAAAAATCATATTTTTTGACGAGTCGCATTTTCATATCGGCGGCTATGTTACCAACCAAAATTGCCGCACATGGACATCGGAAATCCTGCATGTCATTGTCGAGAAGCCAATGCGTCCACAGAGAGTAACAGTTTGGGGTGGATTTTGGAGTAGTGTTAGTCTAGCTGCTGTTAGAAACTCCAGCTCAGTCAACGGAGAGCGTCATGAGAGCCGTGATTAAATACTGTTTGTGGGCTGCAATGGAAGGTTTGAACTTGGATAGTCTTTGACTTCTGCAGGAAGGCGCACCCTGTCACACAGCTGTCAATATTTTTCGGTAATCGTACTATCAGCCGCCTTGGCGATGTCAATTGGCCGCCTTTAGACTTTTTCTTGTGGGGTATCGTTAATGGCCGATGCTATGCGAATATTCTATAAACGATCCACACCCTTAATGCTATTATCGTCCGAGTCATTTGAATGGTAGAAAGAGAAACGGTCAACAAAGTCTTGGGGAAATGGACTGAGAGGATGAGCTACTACGAAGCCAGCAGCAGCAGCCACACGAAAGAAATCGTGTTCCATAACTAATGGGAATATTTTTTATTTCTAATAAAGCCATAATATTCCAAAATAAATTAAGTCTAGTTTATTTAATTTCTAAAACGATACTCGTAGTTGGTGCACACTAGATTTTTCCGGATTTTATTCGGAACTGTAAGTGTAAGTTTACTTACAAGGGTAGACCTAGAGATTCGATACCGTAGTCTTTTTGAAACAACAAATGTGCAACTAAATTCTTGGGTTTTTGTCATTACAGCCGCGGAAGTACCTTGTACGGCCATATTTTTCTCCGTCGCATTTCATGCATATCAGTAGTCTCTGCCTTATAATATTCGATAGGAACATTGGGTCTGTAAAATCTTCCTACATACCAGATGCATATCTGAAAATCGTGATCCTTATCAAGATTGCAGGATCATCAACAAATATGGAGTTATCGGGTGGCCGTTTCCTTTTCATATTTGCATTGCCATTATGAACAGTGACGGTTGGCAAGACCAGCCCACGGGAGTTTTCAATTTGCATAACTGACAGGATTCATATTGCAGTCGCCGTATGGATCAGACGCTGGCCAATGTACAGCTCTCCATGTGTATGTTGCACCTAGATTTCATTCTTTGATTTGTAGCTATCGTTGACCAGCATTGTTGATTTACCCGCATTTTAAGGACAAAAGAAATGTTCTAATAGTAGCTGAGTAGTAGTAATAGCTAATAGTAGTACCTCCCCAGTTGCAAAATTTCCTAAAGACCTCATCCGTGACTAAGAAGTGATATTTCCCTGCTGACTTATCGAGTTGCTCCCATACGAAAACCTTCATAACACCCCCAAGCATGTTCATACCTTTGGTAAAAAGTCAGCAGGAATCTTCCGCAGTTTGCCAGTAGCGGTGATCAGCCTATGACATGTACTTTACACATGGCGTCCTTATGCCACAATTCGTCAGTGGCTCAGTTCGTCAAAACGTTATTAAATGAGGTGATCTATGTCACAAATTATACCTTGGTTTGTTTTCTGATGATTCCCAAAATATTTTGTGTTTAGCATTAAGATCCCGTGTGCTAGACCGTTTTTAAATAAGGTATTTTTGTTTGTTTTGCAGCGAAATTTTTACTTTAGCTAAATACAATGTATACAATATTAGTATCGTATCGTAACGGTATATAAAACATGTCCTGATACATTAATATTCCAGGGATATTCAGAAAAAAAAGGGAATTTTTAAGTTTTTTATACGGAGATTATATTCATATTTTGACCCAGAGCCCGTCGGAAAATGTATTCAAAAATAAAATATAAATATATCTATACAACAATGATCTCCTTGTCCAAAGAAAAGATTTGATTCCCATTATGTCCTGTTTAGGGCGTAATGTTGGCCATGTATTGCATTTTTGGTAAAACGCGAACTACTGCGAATTTAAAAAAAAACTGAAAAAAGTATTTACGTAAATCGACTTAAGATTAAAATATGTTGACGTAACATTTAAATCAGAAAAATATCCGTACTAAAAACTTAAAAATAATTTTTTTTATAATATTCCTGAAATGGGAAATGGAAAGGGAAGGACATATTTTAACATTTGTTATATACCGTCGGACGAGCCTTAAAAAACCTTTCATGTGATACTAATATTGTATACATTGTCTTTACTTAAAGTATAAAATTATGTGAAAAACTAAAAAAAAAAAAAACATTTAAAAATTGTATTTTTGGAATCATCAGAAAAAAAACCGAGGTACATTTTGAGGAGTGGAGAAACGAAACTTTTGTTTCTGAATCGGTTTAGTATACATAACTTAGAGCAGATTATAATAGATTATTTTATTCTATCAATAATTTTAATTTCATAGGTTTGGTTGCATATAACCGTTGGATGTTTCAAGGCATGGCTTCAATTCTACCAGGTAGCGGCAATAATACACAATCTCCAAGAAAGCAACAACACCCTCCTTTCGTGTTCGTGTGGGAAAATAATTGTGATAAATACAATATAAATGTATACCTACGATAACAGTCAACAAAAAGGTGCAAAATACAATTAAATTTCACCCGGCTATACCAAAACGACTCACAGAGTTTTGTCCCAGTATATCGATGGGACAAAAATAGAATGAGTATTACGTTTCAGTTTCAGTCGTCAATGGTTCATCGGACAGAGGATATTAAAAGCGCTTGATAGCGCAAATAATTCATATTTGACTAACAAGTAAAAAAGTAGTTTTAAGCACTTTTTAAAAAGCTTTTTTAAAAGCTTAAAGCTAAAAGATTTAGCATGTTTCTAATAGATTAAAGTTTAAACTAATTTATCACGAAAAAATATTTCACCGAATTTTGTGATGTTTTGTTTTTTGCCATCAAAAAAAGAGAATTTTTCAAATATTCATCTCGAAAAAGTCAATTTTTAAAAATCAAATAAAATTTTTTTAATGATTTATACGAAATAAAAAAAAAACAAAATTTCTACCGCTTTTGAACAATATTTTCCATCAACTACTAACGATCGAAACTAAAAAATCAAATTATTTAGCACACAAATCGCTATCTTTGAATTTCTCTGGAGGACAAAAAAATATATTTCTATGAAAAAATCTTTGCTGATGTTTTTTAGCTACGCTATTACCTTTAAAACGATACCAAAAAAATTCAATTCCAACCAATTCAGATTTTTGATTTTTGTCCATGAAACGGAGCAGTGTGCGACGTGAAAAAGTTAAGTCGTCAGTTCTTATAACTCCACCTGGTGTAAGTTAATTTTAGTCGAATATCTCTCATTTGAGGTGTGAGAATAAAATACCCTATTCTAATTTGCTGTATGATGAATATGCATATATCATAGAATTAATGGATCTAGAGAGACAATTTTTCTCACCTGACGTTTCATTTCACACTCCCCGTGATGAGATCGGTGTGATAGAGAAATGGTTGGCGAAAATTGGTTTACAGCAGCTGGATTTACAAGAACTCCTGACTTGAATTTTTCATGTCGTTTTGGCGAAAAACGGTGAAATTTAAATGTGTTTTCGCTTTTTTGTTGACTGTTATTGTTAATACACATTTGTGTTGTATTTAACACAAGAATTATAACATACAAACACGAAAACTGTTGTTGGTTTCTTGTTGGTTATTTTGAACTAATCCCTCTGTCTATTATTATTAAAGCAATACTTTTGAACAACCAACGTTCGTATCACACCAATTCTAATCCATCATTTTGCTGAGAGAAATGTTCTCTCTAGGTACCTTTACTGTATGGCGTATGTACGATTATGTATATGTATTTATGTACATAATTCTCTGAAAATTTGCACATTATTCAAATATTTTTAAAATAAATTCTGAAAGTTTGTGAAATTCATTTCATACGTAGATATGTAGTTACAAGTAAATATAAATTTTTCAATTGAAGTCTATTGATAAACTTGAAATTGTACCCGTATGACCCTCAGTTGACAAATGATTAAGACTTCTATCAACATTCAACACTGGATTTAGTAGTAGTCAAGCATGACATGACAAATCAATGGGTGGGTCTTACATAAATTGTCGCCCCGTCATAATTTATATCACTGAAAATGTAATTGTCGTTTCCTACTAAATCAAAAAACTTTGGTACTATTAGAAAAACCCGCGCTTCAACTTACCACCAACTTATGACCTACTGCTAGAAACATCTTAAACAATTTATACCCAAAGTTAGAAGCGGCTTCAATTATATGGTCATAGGATGTGTCCTCTATTCCATTTTCACAAAAAGCTGAGATTTATTTGTAGATACAGCATCGCTAGATTCAATGCAACTTATTCAGATATTCTTACAAATTGATAATCTTGAGAATTGGCAACAACGATCCATTACGTTTTTGGAAATTTTTCGTGAAAATTGAATTTTTTCTGACTGTAAAATTATTTTTCAATTATGGTGAATAACGAATGTAGAGCAGCCCCGCATATATAATTTTTGTGGGTTAGGAAAGATCCCAAAAGGAGTTTAGATAACACGTTTATAATCGAAAAATTTATCAGCGTTCTAGTCAACTGTATCCGTTAGACGCAAGCCTACTGAGTTGATCAGTACACCCCTGATATTTCTGTATCACGATTTGATTTCGATATTCGAAAATCGATTTTTACCATTTTCAGATTTTCCTGCACTTTTGTTTGAACAGCATAATAACAACATTTAGCAGAATTGTAGAGGTGTGCGAAGTTAGCCCCCCATTTTTGGAAATAAATATTTTTGAAGATTGTTCTGAATTGTTCTAGGATTGTTCTACATTGTTCCAAAACAATGATTTTCTAAAATATAATTTGTACCGGTAAATCGAAAAAAACCAATATTAAACTTTGCACCCCATTTTTGGAAAAACGAAATTTTTGCGGTTGTTCTGGGTTGTTCTAGTTGTTCTAAACATTGTTCCAAAACGATGATTTTCTAAAATATAATTTGTACTGGTAAATCGAAAAAAACCAATTTTAAAGTTGCACCCCATTTTTGAAAAAAAAATTTTTTTGCGGTTGTTCTAGGTTGTTCTAGTTGTTCTAAACATTGTTCCAAAACAATGATTTTCTAAAATATAATTTGTACCGGTAAATCGAAAAAAACCAATTTTAAAGTTGCACCCCACTTTTGTAAAAAAAAATTTTTTTGCAGTTGTTCTAAGTTGTTCTAGGTTGTTCTAGTTGTTCTAAACATTGTTCCAAAACAATGATTTTCTAAAATATAATTTGTACCGGTAAATCGAAAAAAACCAATTTTAAAGTTGCACCCCACTTTTGTAAAAAAAATTTTTTTGTGCAGTTGTTCTAAGTTGTTCTAGGTTGTTCTAGTTGTTCTAAACATTGTTCCAAAACAATGATTTCCTAAAATATAATTTGTACCGGTAAATCGAAAAAAACCAATTTTAAAGTTGCACCCCACTTTTGTAAAAAAAATTTTTTTTGCAGTTGTTCTAAGTTGTTCTAGGTTGTTCTAGTTGTTCTAAACATTGTTCCAAAACAATGATTTTCTAAAATATAATTTGTACCGGTAAATCGAAAAAAACCAATTTTAAATTTTAGAACATAATTTGATATCGCTCGAATAAAAACTTCCAGCCGAGTTTATTCTTCATTCAATGTTTTTTCAACTTTCAACGTATTCGTGACCAACCGATTCTAATACAAATCTAGTACAATCGTCAATAAACCAAGAACAACCAACGACGTCCATCTTTGTTTCCAGCAAAAGTTCGAAAAGAGTTGAATGGAAGACAAATTTGATCGAAATTTTCTGTTCCGGCCATATAAAGCTTGGTTTCGGGTTGTTCTAGTTCAGTGATGGTGAACTTTTGCCATAAGTGTGTCAAAAAATCTTTTGAAAATTTTTAAACAAAGTTCGCTTGTCACCCACCTATAAATTATAAAAAGTTGAAAATAAAATTCCTTTCGTACTAAACATATACATTTTTTATTATAATTAGTAAATATAAGTTTTTATTAAATAATTTTTAATTTATTGTGAAATTTGTTGTTGTTGCTCCGATGCGAATATAGTAATTCTTGGTGAATATTTTGTAACTTTTAATGCCACACAAGCGGCAGATATATCATTTCCAAGACGATTTCTTGTAATGGACTTAATAAAATTCATTGCGGAAAATAACTGCTCACTATTATAAGTTGATCCAAACAGAGCGCTGTAGCAATTTTCATTGATGTGAATGAACTGGGAATTGAGTTCCATACTGTTAAAATTAAATTTTCTATTCTTTCTTCTGGTAATGATGATGATTTATCGGTATTCTCATAACTTTCCTCTAATTTACAATTTAATTCCACGAATTTGTTTCTCCATATTACACTATTCCTGAACTCAACTAGTTCCATTTCTAAATTTTCGATATTAGTGTGAGTGTGAAGTCACTTATATAGCTGGCTATTACAAATGTGTGAAAACCAAGGTTTATAAATATGTGAGTACGTACGAATGTGTAAAAGTAACAAAAAAAGTAAAAATATTCAAAAAAATCAACAAATTTCAAAAATTATATGTCCTGAAAACCCGAAAAGTGTGTGTCACGTAAATTCTGTCATTCTGTCAACTAGAACAACCGCAAAAAAATTTTTTTTCCAAAAGTGGGGTGCAACTTTAAAATTGGTTTTTTTCGATTTACCGGTACAAATTATATTTTAGAAAATCATTGTTTTGGAACAATGTTTAGAACAACTAGAACAACCTAGAACAACCTAGAACAACTTAGAACAACTGCAAAAAAATTTTTTTTTACAAAAGTGGGGTGCAACTTTAAAATTGGTTTTTTTCGATTTACCGGTACAAATTATATTTTAGAAAATCATTGTTTTGGAACAATGTTTAGAACAACTAGAACAACCTAGAACAACTTAGAACAACTGCAAAAAAATTTTTTTTTACAAAAGTGGGGTGCAACTTTAAAATTGGTTTTTTTCGATTTACCGGTACAAATTATATTTTAGAAAATCATTGTTTTGGAACAATGTTTAGAACAACTAGAACAACCTAGAACAACCGCAAAAAATTTTTTTTTTCAAAAATGGGATGCAACTTTAAAATTGGTTTTTTTCGATTTACCGGTACAAATTATATTTTAGAAAATCATCGTTTTGGAACAATGTTTAGAACAACTAGAACAACCCAGAACAACCGCAAAAATTTCGATTTTCCAAATATGGGGTGCAAAGTTTAATATTGGTTTTTTTCGATTTACCGGTACAAATTATATTTTAGAAAATCATTGTTTTGGAACAATGTAGAACAATCCTAGAACAATTCAGAACAATCTTCAAAAATATTTATTTCCAAAAATGGGGGGCTAACTTCGCACACCTGAATTGTAGCCACGGTAAAGCTGAACAACTTTTGTAAACATATTAATACATTCTGAGCGGGTATAGGCACTCTAAATAGTTCATAAAGATCATTTTGTATTTTGAAAATGGTCACTTGTATGAATAATGTTATCATTACTCGAAAACGACGTGTCCGATTTTCTCCAACTAAATATAGTAAAGTTTAGAATTACAATACCGTTATCTATTAAAATACTATTTCTCAATGTAATCGACTGTTTCGCAGTTATAAAAAAATGAATGGTGGAAAAAAAATATTTTTTTGTGCTTAAAAAATTAAAATTTTTTATAATTAAAAAAAACATGAAACATAAAAAACGGAAAAAAGTGTTAAGTTTTATTAGTTTATCCTAAATCCACATGAACTGTGATCAAAATGAGATATGGATCATAAAAATCGATGGGCGCGTTTCGCCTTTATCCTCAATTTAGTGCAGGTATCTCATTTTGTCAAGAATTGTATTACACATCCTAAGCAACCCAATAAAAAAAAAATCACAATTCTGGATAAAATGGGTTCAGCTTTACCATATTTTGCCAAATATTGTGAGTGAAAAATTTGGAGTCCCTTGAAGTTATGCTGAAAAAAGTGAAAACAAATTCATTTTTTTTTCAAAGAAAAAGTTCAGGAAAATCTGAGAATTGGTAAAAGTCGATTTTTTGATTCGATTATACGATAAATTTGACGTGATACGGACATTTCAGGTGTACGATACAATTTACTAGAACGCTGATAAAAAAATTAAATTTCAAAAACTACAACGGTGTAATCAGTTGATTACTTACTTCTTTTGCCTGCTACTGATTACCATTAACCTTATCCGCAATCTCTATTTTGCAAACGAATTATCTGTCTTAATTAAAATTTTAAAAATTTTTCATTTTAGTAAAATGCTTTATACGCAACACCAACCAATTAGTATAAATATTGACATGTTTTACATGGAGTATAACAATTTGTCATGATTGCTCAGAACTTAAGTACTCATGTATGTATTTAAGGGAGTTCCGTCAGTGAAAATGTTCTTCCAAAGAAATTGATATTCCCGCAACACTTTACCACTTCAAAAACCTTATTGCTCAATACCCGCAGGTATACAAAATCCCATTTCGATTCTAAGCATCATGGGAGCATTAATGAAAATTACGTCTGGCGGTTGAGGGTTGGAGAAAGGTGATGATGTCACCTCAATCAAAACCTATAAGCTAATCGAATATTTAACATGTAGCAAAATACATACATACATACATATGTATGTAAATGAAAACCACACAACAGCGTCAACATTTCGCTTAGAATTGAAAATAATACAAATATCAGTTGACATCATGGGAAAGTGACAACAAATTCACGACACTCGGTAGAGTAATTGTAAACTCGACCGGGTCGAACAGAAAGCTTTCGTCCCATAAATCTTAACGACGTAATAACAGACGTCCACATTTTTTAGGACATACATATTTAGTTTTACAATATGATAAAATTCTTTCATAAATTAAGGAGTTTTCTTCTTAAAAAACAATTTTCAAGCGAATGTTGTGGGAGCTCTCCCAAATCCCTTCATCGGATATAATGGGCAACGTTTTCTTTTATATGCTTATACATATATACACGCTGTAAAATCTGTGGTTTTTTGTTTTTGGATGCAAATATAACGTGTGTTTGGAGCGTGTCGCAAATATAATATACTTGTGTCCAAACAAATGATGTTTGCTATTCAATATTACATGTTTGACACACAATGATCAACATGTTATAATGTATGTGTTTGCGACCCAAATATATTTATGTTTGTGATACAAATACAGCTGTGTTTGTTGGACTGTTTATGCTCTTTCGAGAGCAAGAAAATAAATGAGGGGCAACGAGAGAGTCTATCTTGTACGTGTGTATATGTATTTTTGAATTATTCTCTCAGTCAGTGGGTCATAAATATTCCTGAATATGCATGTAAATTGCTGACGAAGTCAGTGTTTCTTATATTGGCTGGTGTATTGCGTTTTAGTTTCATGTATTCAGTCGTCACTGGTTCATCGAACAGAGAATATCAAAAGCGTTTGATCAGTGAAAAAAGAATAAAAAAGACTCGGTCGGTTAAATGGTTTGTGATGTTGCTTTGATTTTTGTGTATGTTTTTCGTGTGCAACCAAAGTGGGAAACGGTTTTGAGAAAATAAACTGGAAAGGGCAACAACGTGATGCCCTTTGTTTGTCCGTGACTTTACTAAGGAAATCGGAACGGCGGACCATTTGTGATATATGTGTACCAACGCATAGTTGAAACCTTCTGAAAACGTGAGAGACAACAAAGGAGAAGCAAAAGAGCAGCAGATTCTCACTTTATGAAAAAAAGAAATCAAAAAATGATTCAATCCAAGTAAATGTAAAAAGGGCCGTTTTAAATATTTTAATCTTTTTCATTAATTAGTAATAAATGCGGATTTATATTAGTAAAACTAATTATAATAAATAATACATATATATATAGAAATCAAAGAATAATTCGTTTCTAAATATAATTATGTTTGGGAGGAAATACGCATGTTTCCACGTAAGTATATGGAGTTTTTGGGGGAACACGGAGGGTTGGATGTTTAAGATTCAGAACGTATATGTTTCCACGTAAAAACTTATATGTTTGCCAGTAAACTGTTTGCATTTAAATACAAGTGAGTTTCGGACTTGCAAACATAAGAATGTTTGAAGTGTGTTCCAAACATATACATGGTTCCTGTAGAATATGTTTGGCAGAATATTTTACAGAGGCCGTGTATATAACTATATGTAGTTTTACCTGACTAAACTGCAACTCAGTTGACGTGCTTACTATTTTTACAACTGTACACGATTTTTATTTGGATTGTTTATTTTTCTATGGAAACACGGATATTCTTCAAAATTGGGAAATCTCTCAACAATTTTAGACTTCCTGCCTTATAAAACTAAAGCTTCTATGAAAAATTTACACAAATTTATATTACAGGGATGTTATGTCTAGAACCGTTTTTATAGAAAAAGTAAAGTTATATTATAAAATGGTTGTTTCTAATACGAGTACAGAGTGTAAAAACTGAATGAAAGGAGAAGCTAGAACAAAAAAATTTCTTTGGTTTAAAATACAGAGCACAGAAAAATTATTTCCAATTGATATTAAAGTTTGTGACACTCTTCCTGAATTGGGAAATATTTTTTGCGGATGTTCTGAACTTTTCTCATTTATTATATGGCAAAGGTTTGGTCAGCGTATCAGCAATTATTCTTCTTTTGGACAGTCTGCGCACTTTAATACCCTTTTGTCGATGTAGTCTTTAACGAAGTGATATTTGGCATCAATGTAGTTTGTCCTATTGGTTAATTATTCTTCCTTGATTAGGCTCAAACAGCTTATACTATCTTCGTAAATTTCGTTTTGAAAAATGTTCTTGCACCCAAAATCGAATAATAAATTCCTCAGTCAGACAACTTCTATTGCGGCATCAGATAGTAGGGCAACGAATTCAGACAGGGAAACTATAGTTTGTTTCTTACATGCCCATGGATTCCCTATCGTTACGGTATTCTGCCTAGCTCGCATCTGCGTAATCAAGTAGCTCACTTAGATTTCCGTAGTCCCTTACACATACTTGGCTATAGGCTTCACTTCATTCCAGTCGTCTTGATTCGGATTGCTAGTTTTTCCAGCAAATAGATACGCTTGCTGCAATATCCGGGCGGAAGATTACGGAGTCGTATAACAACCAGCTGAAAAAAATTGTTTTAGTGCAAATATGACGTGTTTGTAGCTTGTCGCAAATATACTATACTAGTGCCCAAGCACATTGTGTTTGCTGTTCAATATAACATGTTTGAGACACAATGAGTTATAGGTTACAATAAATGTTTTTGAGACCCAAATGTGGGTTTCCTGTTGAAAACCGCTAAAAACAAATACGAGACAGACAACAAAGGAACAAAAAAAGCAGAAGCTCTTCAATTCATGAAAACAGTGATTGCAAACATGTACATGTTTCCTGCAATATGTTGCTGGGGCCGATATTTTTCAGCGTGAATATAATAAATCCCATTCCTAAATCTGTTTTGCGGCATCTCTGCCTGAAGGACCGAACGTTTGTTCGGAAGTCTGGTGGAAATCCTGAGATTTAGGGGTTCGGAGTATATTCCCGATCCCGGGAATGCGATTTTACCGACCTCAGTAACGCGATTTGCCGCCCAGTCTTCACGGCTAGGTATAATTACCTTAAATTGTTTGTCCTGAATTATTCTCGGAGCCATGTAGTCCGTTGGCTTGTTCATATTTTCGAAGCTGACCAGAACTGAGCAACGCCCGTGTGTAGTGTTGACAGGCATTCCCGATTCCCTTAGCCGTATTGCCACTTTCGCCGCGGTGCATTTGATGTATTTATTCTAGGGCCACTTGAGGCGCAGATCTAAGGGCGCCGGTAATGCCGACACATGTCAGTCTCTGCACCTTGGCTAGGTGTGAGACATGTGAATTCCACTATATCACTGATCCGTAGGAAAGTATCGGTCTTATAATCGCTGAATACTTCCAGTGTATCATTTTCAGTTGTAAACCCCATTTGCGTCCGAACATATTCTTACAGGTATAGAAGACGCATAACGCTTTCTTACCCCTTTCCACCATATTCCTTTTCCAGGATAGATTGAAGTCAAGGGTAATGCCTGGGAAACGTTGCTTCTATCGACAGTTTAAGTACCTTTCTCTGTAGTCTTGGGAGTTGAAAATTCGGAATATTGTATCTTCTTATAAAAATGGCAATTTCTGTTTTAGTCTATTGTCCGTATGATTTCATGTGCGTATGATTTCATGTGCGTTTAGTTTGGATGCTATATTCACATTGTTGAAGGCTCCTTCCACGTCTCGAAAAGCTGCCATAGTGTAATCCTTCTAATGAGTGGAGTCCTCGATTTCATCCCGGTAACCATTTATGAAAGCACTTTTGATGTCCATGTGTTGCACATACACACGGTTCTCTCTACCAACTGACAATAATATGCGAAGAGTTGCTTGCCGTTCCAATAGTTCGTCATCGTCATCGCATCCGTACTTCTGGTTAAAACCTTGTACAACGAGACGAGTTTTGAATCGCTGTACGGTATCATCGGTATTATAGTTGACTTTATATGTCCACTTACATCCAACGACATTAACATTTGCTGGAGGACTGACAAAATTCCATATATGGTTTTTTTGAAGCGAATTCATTTCCTCCTTCATTGCAACTTGCCATTCCGTCTTGTATTTTGACTGAGTCGCTTCTTTAAACGTTTTTGGCTTAGGTATAGTCACGTCAGATGGAGAATTATACAGTAGCTTTAACACGGATCTAGACCATTTTGCTGATGAAGCCGATTATGAAGACGCTGTTAAAGATGCGGTATGTGATGATGTTGATTCTGTTGAAGTTGTTGTTGAAGCAGAGCAAAAACCATCCGTTGCTATAAGAAAGTCCAGCAGAATCAATAAGCAAATCAGGCCGAAAAGATACTCTGCAAACATAGTTGAGTATGACGAGACTATGGTTGGTTGGTTGAAAAGGCTGCAAGACAGCACGCTGTCTAGCACACTTAGGCTAAAGAAGCCAATTGTGATACCTGCAGTTTCCTCCATAGCAACTATTGACTAGTCGTCTAGCCAATTTGCCTTTTCAATAAATTTGGCTGTAAGGCCTACAGGAATATCCTGTAGGGCTAAGGTGCTAACTAGATGTGTTCCGAATATCCTACTTCTCAGTCCTGCCAGAGCAGGGAGAAGGTGTTTCGTTGTTTCCTCGTCCTCTTCCACGCAGCATCCACAGAGAGTGGAGTTTTTATGTCCCAATCTTAGGGCGTGTTTTCCTACAAGACAATGTCCCGTAGGTGTTCCTATCATTGTAGATAACCTGCCTCTCGGCAAGTTAAGTAGCTGCCTATTCCTCTTCCTGTCCAACTGAGGCCAGAGGACCCTGGCTTGTTTGCAAGTTGAAGTAAGTCTCCACTTGTTCTTAAACATATTATCGGCCCACTGCCTGATCTACAAACGCCAGGTAGAGATTGACATACTAATACCTTCTTTTGCTGGAAGAACCTGTGCCGCAGTGCCCTGCCCTCCGGAGAATATGTATCTACACAGACAGCCAGGCTGCCATAAAATCCGTGTAACCAATGTTTGCTACGTCCCTGACGGTGAAAGAATCCCACTCATCACTTAGGGTGATGGCAGAGTATTTTGACATTAGACTTATCTCGGTACCGGGACACAGCGACATTCCAGGCAATTGCTTACCGGATGCGTTAGCTAGACAGGTCACTACGCAGAGTATCTTTTCGGCGTGATTTGCTTACTGATTCTGCTGGACTTTCTTATAGCAACGAATGTTTTTTGCTCTGCTTCAACAACAACTGCAACAGAATCAACATCATCACATACAGCATCTTTAACAGCGTCTTCAGAATCGGCTTCACCTGCAAAATATTCTAGATCCGTGTTCAAGCTACTGTATAATTCTCCATCTGTCTCGCAGCTCACCATGTCATTGATCTCGCTTGAAGGTTTTGTAATACATAACATAACAACTCAAAGGATCGAATAATATAAAATCAAACGAAAATAGTTTTGTAAAAAGTATTTATCTGACGAAGTCGAAATCCCTACTGATTGTCAACTTAATATTTCTGGGTTCGACGAGCCGAAGAGCACGACTTTCAGCATTATAACCCGTAAATGTCAACAGATTTGCTTTATTGTCAAATTTCCTCCTGTTGGAGCTTAAAATTGTATTGACAAAGTTAAATTTTGTGCCTCTACCGTAAAGTTGCGAAAGTGCAGCCAAATTTTTTTGAACCTTGGTGACAGTTTATACCCTTGAAGGAGAAGACAAACAAATTATTTTAAATGTCTGAGTATAAACCAATCACTTCATCTTCTGCTGTCACCGTTTCTAAAAATTGTCACGTGTCCGTCTGTCCATATATCCTACTTCTCAGTTGATTATGCTGCAATTTATCACAGGACAAATGTTTGTTTATTTAATTGCTTTCAAGTAAATATATTTGTTAGCATCTTAACATATTTTGGCTTAAACTTGTTCTCTAAACTAAGGTACATGTTTTTTTTTTAAATTCAACTTGCATTGCAATATTACAAAAAAAAACCGCAACAGCCATTTAAAAATGTTGAAAAAATGTCTAAATCGATCCGGTTTTTCATTACGCCATAGCTATTTATTAACTAAAGCTTTGGTGCCTGTTTGGTGAACGAACCATCGATTTACACAAACACGAAAACAGTTCAGTTTCTAATATTCATCAAAGAACATTAATTATCAAAGGATTTGTGTGTTTCTGGGAATTGAAAATCAAAATACATACATAACTGGTACGTATTATAATTAGCATAAAACGCCAACCATTATACTGATGCATTCATGGGTGTGTTAATGGATTTTGTGGTTTGGGAGTATAATTTATTACCTACCACCTATTGAAACAGACTCAATACAAAAACACTGTTTGGCGGGAAATTTCGAAATGATATTTGCAAATATTGTATTAGGCAGAGTTTGGAAATCCAGGTAAATCCCATGGTACATACAATAATATTTGCAATTCACTTAATGGAGATTTTTTACATGTGCCTAAAGCTCTTTACAGCAATTCCCTTGAGCACTTCACAAACAGCTCACTACTTCCATCAGAACAAGTACTCGTTGGTAATGCAGTTTCCAGACTCCAGTCAGGTCCTGAACGGCATGATAATACCATTGGCATGATAATACTGGTCCGTCTTCGGTTGTCAGTTGGCAATAGTCGCTGAAGCTCATTGGACTATTAGGACATTTGTTTTGCTCTTAGACAGCGAATGAGTCAACATTACTGGTCACCAACGGATAAATCCAAAAAAAATAAATAAATAAAGTGAATGTAAAAACCGGCCCGCCAGACTCACAGATCAGCTTATGTTGCATAATGGGTGGCTGCAACACAATTCCTGCCAGTAGGTACAATTCGAAACCCCGGCGGGCTTAAAGGTTTAGTATAGACAATTGTGAGTTTTAAGATGGGTAAATATTAACTGTTGTGCAGTATGAGTAATATAAAAAAATCTTAAACTGTTGTACTTATCGTTATTTAAAACCAACCTTGGCTTTTTAATGGGAAATAGAACGACGCTGAAAAAGGCGATTAAGTAAATTCGCCACATTTGTTTCACAAGTGGGATTACGAATAAAGAACAACGACGAAGTTTGCTTACCTCAAGGTTGAATAACTTAGAAAGGATCGCCTAACAACTGGAAACAAGGTGGAGCTACAGCAGAGGCTGATTGAGGCGTTTAGACGTCGAAACATCGACTTTGAGACATACCAGTTTAACTGGAAAGAAGAAGTAGATGTAGCCGCTAAGGACGCGACTGGTAATATGAATGACACTGCAATGTTGGGTGTCATGATGACGAAACTCGATGAAAACTATAGAATTATAACCGCAAATATTAACAAGGAATTCAATGAGAATTCTAGAATTATAAATGAAAATTCTACAATTATGGACGAGAAATTGAATTGAAAATTTCCGCATGATGGATGAGAAACCAGAAAAAAAATTGGGCGAAAATTGTGGAATAAAGGACGAGAATCTTGACAAGAAATTTAAAGATGCTCCAAAAATTAAGCGAGAATTCTATAAAAAAATAAAAATGGTTTCCCATTTCATCCCATGAAGGCATTGGGGACTGCTTCTCACAACCAATGAGCTGTGTGCTTTCTAGTTTTATACTCACTAATTGGGACCTACAGTTTTTACACCGACTCCGAATTGTATTTTGAGAAGCTTATACCTGATAGTGTCGCCGTCGCTATGCGTGGTGACCGCCTCCGAAAGAAATTTAAGGTGGCCAGAGCAGGGATCGAAAGCAGGATCTCATGTACAAGAGGCGCGGACACTAACCATTGCACCACCGACGGCCACTGTGAATTTTATAAATATTAAGGAAATATCAAACACTAAAACCGTGAAACTACGACAAAGCATTAGAGGTAATTTTGACACTAAAAGGCAGCATAGAAGAAGTCCTTTAGAGCGCTTCCATCAGTGCCAGAAGCAACCACAATGAAATACTCACTGCGATACGACGCAGGCATGGTGGCGATCACAAAACAAGAGTTGTACCGCATGGAACTAAGAGGCCAAGTGCAGAAACATTATGAAACGCTACAGGATTTCTCGACCAAGGTGTAACCTTTGGTATAATGTTGATTCCCATCCATTTTTGGACCAATTTAAGATTGAGGCATTTGTCAACGGCAGCCGTGATCCTGAAATAAAAAATGTCGAAATTCGTCTCCAAACCCCAGATACAGATAATTTGGAAAATTGAAATGAAATCGGCCGCAGGGGATTTTTAAGGGTATCATTAACATTCTTAAGGATATGACACAAAATCGTAGCAAGATAAACCAAAGTGCTACAATTGCGATAAACCGGGACATATTGCACGCAACTGCAGAGAGCCACGAAAAAGAGCAAGATCGAACTCATCCCATCGTGCAAACAAGCGGACAAATTTGACTACACCAAATGAATCTGCGTTAAACTAAAACGAGCTACCCCAGAGGTGCATGGACTGGCTCCCACCACCGACGGCCCCACGATCTCAATCTCAATAAAACAACAGAAAAGTAACAACTTTTGTGGATATAATGGTGGAACGGGCGCATTGACTATGGATAGAGGCGCGCCATGATTTCATGAATGGATCAATGGAATCTTAGATGGTGTAAATCTCCACACAGCATTGGGCAAGCCAGCCACTATATATGGTAAAGTAAAATTTAAGTTAGCCATTGCCAACATGAGTTTCGATCACGTGTTGACTGTCGCCGACATTGTAGATGAAGTGATAATTGGCGCAGGTTTTATGATTGCCCAGGGCCTACAGGTAGATCGGGGGCAGTAAGTTATAACATGAGTTAATATGGAAATTCCACTCAATGTGGGTACAACATACAACACAGATTAGAAGGGTGCTCGCTCACAAACATGCTAAACTGCCACCAAATTCTGAAGCCGTTGTATGGACACCAATTGGAGGAAATTGTGAGATTTGCGGTTTGTGGGTAGTTTAACCGGCAAGCATAACAAGCAATAGGCAATAGTATCACAGTCAAAACTTTAGTAAAAACATATAATAGAGTATGCTTGCCTGTGCGAGTTCTAAACCTGTCCCACAATAAGCGGGTGATAGGCGAGCGCACATAAATTACAGAATGTACCCCAGCCGAGGCCGTCATTAACTGTGTAGATAATCCTGACTCCAGAAAACTATTACAAAGGGTACAAAAACTACTGGAGTCGCATCTGGGTGAGTGGGTGCGAGAAGTATATCCATCTGGTAGAAACAAAACAAAGCAATTACTGTTGAAGCATGTGTCTTTCGCCCTGAAGATACGAGGAAGCGAGGCCAATAAAACCGGCGCCCACATGCAAAAAGAGATAAGATGAAGAAAGTTGTAGATTGAATGCAGTAGGATGGTGTAATCAAACCCTCTTCAAGTCCATGGAGCTCGCCGGTGGTACTAGTTAAGAAGAAAGATTGTAGTATCGGATTTTGCGTGGATTATAGAACGACGTCACCAAAAAGGATCCACTGCCAAGAATTGATGACACATTGAATACAATATCTGGGACAAAATGGTTCTCCACCGTGGTCTTGCGAAGTTGTTATTGGCAAGTGGAAATCGGCGAGAAGGATAAGGAAAAAACTGCATTCAGCGTAGGGGATGGCATTTCAAAGTGGCAGTTCAAAGTTATGCCATTTGGATTCTGTAACACTCCAGCCACCTTTGAGCATT
The DNA here is from genome assembly GCA_963931995.1 of Phaonia tiefii. Taxonomy (NCBI): domain Eukaryota; kingdom Metazoa; phylum Arthropoda; class Insecta; order Diptera; family Muscidae; genus Phaonia; species Phaonia tiefii. The sequence goes on from OZ008367.1 coordinate 125,948,911, forward strand.
TAATGGAGTCCGTGCTGAAACGACTTCATTAGCGAACGTGCTTGGTGCACCTAGACTACATTATTGTCATGGGGAAATCCTTCGATGATTACCTAAAGAATCATAGAGAAGTCTTTCAACGTATAACCGCGGTTGAATTTAAGAAAAAATTAAAATTCTTGGGACATCGAATGACAGCAGATGGCAATTACGCGGATAAAAACAAACCCCTAACAGTAAAGGGTTGTCCACTACCACAGAATCTCCACGAATTACGCAGTTTTCTGGGACTCTATACATACTACAGACTGTTTGTTCCAAGTTTCTACACGGTAGATGCAAGTCTTCACGACTTGACAACGAAAAATCGATCATACTGTGGAACGGTAAACAAGAAGAGTCATTCCACAAACTGAAGGAACATTTAAACACAGCCCCTGTGCTCGCATACCACGCGAAATACTCGTGTTGGATACTGATGCGAGCGGCTACGGAATGGGTGGTGTGTCTCACAGGTAATCACTGGCCAGAAAAAGTTATAGGGTATTACAGCCGAGTACTCTTTCAGAAACAGCGAAACTGCTGTGTTACGAGACGAGAGTTAGTGGTAGTCATATTGTGTGCCAAACAGTATCACAAGTACCGATGTGCCAAACAATATTTCAGACGAACCGATCATGCAGCTCTAAAGTGGCTGCTGCTATTTAAGAACCCCGAATGGCAACTTGCTCGTGGGATTGAAAGGCTGCTGAGCTATGACTTCAGCATTGAGCATAGCATGGGAGGGACACACGGTAATGGTGATGCCCTGTTACGTCGCCCATGCATGGTGGAATGCAAACACTGCTCAAAAGCTAAGTGAACGAAAACATCATTGACGTCCGTTTGCTGCCACTGGAATTCGACGATGACTGGTCAACGGTACAAAGAAGCGACCCTTCTGTGACAAAAATTATTTCGGTAAAAAAAGAAGATAAAAGACCAACCCGAAATGGTTTCGTCTCAGAGAGCCCCCGAAAGTTATTGAATGACTGTCCATAGCTATACGGGGGACGGTAAAATAGTCAAAAACTTATTCGTGGTACTTTCCTCTAAGGAGAAAGAGATAATATCAGAATTCCATAACGGTCAGACTGGAGGACATTTGGGGATAACAAGCAATACCACATACAACCTAAAGCAACGGCACTACTGCGTAGGTGGTTAACAAGCGGTAGCTAATTGGATAGCGAAATGCTCCCATTGTGTGGCAGTCATTGTGGTACAGCCTTAACGCGGTGAAGTCTGGGCAAAATGCAGCAATACAATTCTGGCCGTTCGAGCGGATACCAATGAATTTCCAGTCAGTTGCTAGGGAAACCGGTACGTCTTGATGGTTATAGACTACTACAGTAAATGGTCCTAAGTCTACGCTGTCCCAAATCAATAAGCAGAGACTATAATTACAGTGTTCGTGAACAACTGCTTGTGCCGGTTTGGTGTCCTGTCAGAAATTCATTCGGACCAGGGTAGAAATTTTGAATGTATCATCTTCAAATAAATGTGTGTTTCACACGGGATTCGAAAAACAAAAACAGCACCATTGCATCCCCAGTCTGATGGCATGGTTTTTCAACCGCACTCTTGAAGAATACCTGAGAAAAGCGGTCAGCGGCGATCAATGAGATTAGGATGAACACATACACGGTTCGTTTTGGCATACAGGTCAGCCACCCATAACTCCAGCTCTCGAACACATGCTAGAGTCATGAGATTTGTTCGTTTACTTTCCCAGCAAAAATATTCAAGAATTTACTTTTGAGAGAGTAAGTATGATTTTACTCTCTTTATGAAAATGTGCACAAAAAGTACCCGACCGACTTCCAGTAAAATTTTGCAAAGAAACAGCTGATTTTACTATACGCATTTAGGCTTGTAGTTACATTACATATATACTGCCGCAGTTGCCCAATTATGACGCAGTCGGTTCACCAGAATTTTCTGAATGCCACTACATATTATTGCTTTCCATTTTCTTTCAAAATTTCAATGATATTTTAAATAAAACATTAAAAAATACATTTGTACTTTTTTCCGCCGCTGTTAATTTATTTTGCACTTTTCTTTATTTACATAAAACAGCTGATTTCAAACAGCTGATTTCAAACAGCTGTTTTATCTTGCAAATTTTTGTTGGTTTGCAAGATCACTAACTGTCAAAATTTTAGCTCTCTGGGTCTCATTTACTGCACTTTTGGAGTCTTTGCACAAATTTTCGAGTACTCGAACAGGTATTTAACCAGGATCTGACCCTGTGAACAGTGATAGCAATTATCATGATGCGGAGGATCTTAATGGTCTCCATAAATTTGTACGCAACAAAATAAAGAAAAGAATAAAGAAATGCAGAAGGATCCCATGAAGGGTAGCTAGATTCTCTGGTCAACCCACAGCGAAAGAAATGTTTATCTCGAAAACTGCAGACACACTGGGGAGGTCCTTAAAATGCAATATATGAGGTGGTTTATAGAATCCCGAAAGTCAAACAAAGTTCTAGAGCTAAAATGAAGGTCGTACATTTGGAACGATCAGCCCTGTATGAAAAACGCGGGGATAAGTCTGTTTGGGATGAACAGGCTTAAGTGGGGGCAGGGTTAACATTAAAAGCTTTATTATTGTCTCAGTAATATAATTTGCTTGCATGCTTACTTATTTGGCTTACTGTATAAAATACTGCGATTAGTGTTATGTCTAAAAGTATGCATTGCAACAACATTGCTCTCCAAACCAGTACACATTAGGTCAAATGAAAGCTTTTTCTGTGCGAAATTAATAATTACTACAAAAATATGGTCTGCAAACCAAAGCCTGTAAGAATTCCATAAGTAGGTTTAACCTTATTTTAAAAACAAATGGAATTTAACCCATTAACGACCAATAATTAACCCTTTTCCAACCACTACAAAAACTTGCATACAAAAACATGGTACTCAAACCAAACCCTCTAAGAATTCCACAAGTTAGTTTAACCCTATTTAAAAAAATCGAATTTAACCCATTAACGACCAATAATTAACACTTTTTCAACCATTAAAACAAACATAATACATTGTTATTATATATGATATTATATTATAACATTAAATCTAATTCATTTTGTAAATTTAAATCAAAAAGGGCTTCTCGACTTTCATCAATTTCGTCAACTTCTTCGTCTTGGTTGATAAACTGAAATTCTTCTATGTATTCGCTGCAACATAATATCTCAATAACTTCAGGTGGAAGTGAAGAAGGTTTACGCTTTTGTAACCAAAACCACCTACTCTGGGCATGTCCACGCGAAGTCCAAGCTTCCCCCAAAACTCGTTTTGTATTTTTTCTTTTCTTTTTAAGATAGTATCTTTATCATCTCCTCGTATCTTCCACTTTTTTAATTTGCATTTATAGCCTAAATGTAATACAAATTCCAAAAATCTTATCCAGCAATGAAGGGGGCTAAGTCCAAACTTTAAATTTTCCTCTTTTGCACAGAATACTTCACTTTTATAATCAAATGTGTTCATGAAGTCTTTAGGTGTAGCAGCACAAACGGGACAAGCTTGGTTTGATTTGGTTCCAGTTATAATGTTCAAACCTTTTCCATCAATTAGTGTTAAAAATACTTTAAATGAAACTTCTACGAATTTTCCCTCACCAATTGATATACGAAGGTTAGTCAAACCGTCAATTTCATTGTTTAAGTCCGGGTCTTCTTTTAGAACAACTTCTTTGGTCTCCTTTACGTACTCCAGTTTAATGGGACGACAAAATCGTACAGATTGCGTTGTGCTGTTGTTCCCGATAAGGACATTGTGCTGCTTTTCCGATAAGGACATTAAAGGTAAGGGAATAACTGAAGTAGCTAAAAGGGAGGCATCGCAGTTTTTTGACCAACTTGGCTCATTAAATGCTTGCTTTAATTGAGCTTGACCAGTGCTACTATCAAACCCGTAGCTTAATATTAATTCGGAGCTTAAAAAATCTGTCTCCTCCGCTTCCATTACAGCCTGAACTACTTCTTTTTGCATTTCAATAATTCTTTCAGCCGTATGAAGTAAACTAGATTACAACGAAACTTTAGCAAGGGTCTGATTTGCTGTTATACCCTAGTGTGGATAAATATCGCAGTTTCTTGATTTGCTTTCGTGGCGTATTGCATTATATTGTTCTTTTGAAAAAATGTATTCAAGAAGGAAAGCTAAAGCCTCATCCGCAGAAAGTGGAATTGGTTTTTTGGTATCTTGAGTGCATATTTTCCGCATTTTTGATGGCCTTGTCGGGCTTTTCAAACATTCTTTCAGGACTGCAGCCAAATCGGAATCACCTTGTTTACGATCCGATGTTGTTGCTGCACGAACGTCAAGGTTAGTATCAGCTTTCTCAGTTGAAAGATTTCCGGCTTCTCTTCTTTTTCCAAATTCTGATTTTGCGCTGAATGGGGTAGCTGGACGTTCAACACCGGTAGAAGTAGGTTTTTTTGAAATATCACTTACCACAAAATGTAATTCAGAATTTAGCCACGTACGATTTTGATCCATAAAGACATTTATCTTTCTGTGATATATTTCCCACTTTCCCATATTTTCATCCATTTCATCCGAAATAGTATTAAGTTTGATTTTGTCAACAACGTGTTTGAAAACTGCATCAAATTTGTTTTTCTTATTCCCTTCTTTTCGCCATATTTCAAACAGACCGTTTTTTTTATACAGAGGTTACCTACAAGAAAAGACATAACTCATAAAGCGCAAATAATCTCAATTTGTCACAAACCAAAATAACTCATTACATTATATTTAATCCACTTTTTAAATGTGAAAGAGGTCAGATGGGGTCGAATTTTATAAACGCTTACGGAATGTAAAAGTTAAAAAAAGCTGAACCCTTTTAAGGTAATGTTGTATAATGTTCTTTTCAAGTATATCGACATAAATATAAAGCAGTTATAATTAAAAACAGTAGTACTTACATGTCTCTTTATTTTCCATTTAAATTAATAAATTATAATAAACACAAATCGAGAAATACAAACTTTAAGTTGACCTTCCACTATTGAACACTCTAGCACGTTTGTAGAAAAAATTGCACTGATTGACTTTGACGTACAAATGTATAACATGTGCTTTTTTTAACGCAAAAAAACATCACACGTCTTCGTTTTGAAGCATTTCCAATTAAAAAACAACAACAACAATAGTAAAACGGTACTTTGATTCTTATCACTTTTGCACAGAAAAAACGCTCATTTGACCTAATGTGCAGTATCACGAATTCGCTTCGGTCAAAATATCTCCGCTATTCGAGTAGGTTCTATTTGCTTCCATACGTGGATTTGTTAACCAGTATAAAGATAACTAACTATAACGAAAAGAAGGATTTTGTATTTGCTAGAGATAACGCCATATGAGTATGGTGAGTTTTTGTAAATAGTTGATGTGATTTGTAATACTTGAAAATGAGATTTAATGCTCAAAGGTTAGCAACGCGAAGTAAACGCGAATAATAACTGTCGTGCTTATACTACTGTATAAGTAAAATAAAAAAGGACCTAAAACTGGTGCACTTATCGTTATTTAAAACGAACCGTGGATTACGATATTAACGGGAAATACAACGGTGGTTAAAATGGCGATTAAAAAAATTGGTGACAGTATTCTCAACTGGAGGAAAAGTCAAAAGTTCAAGCCGTACTTTGTGTACTTTTGTGTAAACCTTTTGTACTTTTATGTAAACTATTTGTTATTTTGTGTACAGTTTTTGTATTTTGAATTGCAATGTATCTTGCATAGGGTAATACGTTTGGATAGAGATAACATTTCGCTCAGCAAATTTAGGACATTTGGCCTGGTGTGATATTAACGTGGATGTTGGAAAGAAATGCTTAACTAATACCAGATAGAGGCAATGGCTAGGACATGGGACTGTCCTTGGAGGTGGAAAGTTTCTGATAGCCATTCACTTGGGAGTGTCCAGAAATGATTCCTTCATTGGGCAGTCCAAGCAGCTCACTACTTCCACGCAGTATGTTCTGGGCAATGTCTTATCGGAAACCTTCGTTAGCTAGCTAAAGTGAGAAGGCGAAACGAATGAGCAACCTGAGTGGTAATGCAATCACGGATACGTCTCGGGATTATTAGGTGACCCTGTTACTGAAGCTCTTCGAAGTAGTGGACATATTCATCTGTCCTTTTGAAGACGGATGAGCCAACACCCCTGACCAACGGCGGATCAAAATTGAAGAAACCAAAATCCAGTTTCGACACACTGCATTCTGGTCAGCGTCTGATTCATAATGGGCGGCTGAAACATAATCATCCTAGCAGTAGGTAAAATGCAAACCACGGCGGGCTGGGTTTGCCTCCCGCCACCGTTATATTGTCAATGAAAATACTCTATAAAATGAATGAACCCCCCAACTGTTGACGACCCTCGCAAACGTTATAAGGACCATGATTTAAGGATATGTGGAATGTTCGAACGTTATACAGGACTGGTGCCACTTTCCAACTGGCGGATGTCCTCGGAAAATATAAAGCTGACATCACAGCGATCCAGGAAATGCGATGGACAGGATATGGTTGCACCAGAAAGAAAAACTTCGATATTTACTACAGCTGCCATGAGCGTAAGCATGAATTTGGGTGCGGGTTTATAGTAAGCAAGAGACTGCGACACCTAGTTTCAAGGTTCAACCCAGTGGTTGACCGCATAGCCACAATTCGCAACAAAGCGAAATATTTCAACATCTCGTTAATTTGTGTGCACGCACCGACAGAGGATAAAGATGATGAGGTCAAAGAAACATTTTGTGAGTGTCTGGAGGAAGTATATGAACGCTGCCTGACCACGACATTAAGATTATTCTAGGCGATTTTAATGCCAAACTAGGAAAGGAAAGTGTATTTCGACCAACCATCGGTGATACCACCTCCGATAATGGAATAAGACTCATAAACTTTGCCGCAGATATCCAGGTCGGACATTCATAAGGCGACCTGGATATCTCCTGATCAGCGGACGAAGAACCAGATTCATCACTTGGTAATAGATGGCAGGCACACTTCTAGTGTAATGGATGCATGTGTGATTCGAGGTGCCAATATCGACTCGGATCATTACGTGGTGACTGCAAAAGTTCGCACAAGATTGAGCAGGGCGAAAAAAGCTAGATGTAGATAGACAAGCTGCAAATGCCGGAGATATAAAAGTGCTGTCAACGAAGGCTCACTCTCCTGGTAGAGCAGAATATTCCTCCTCCTGAGGACCCAGAAGCGCAGTGGAATCACGTCTCCCATTCTTTGGAAACCGCTGCAAGGACTGAACTTGGCTATCAAAAACCGCAGAAGGATAAGCCATGGTACGACGAAGAATGTCGCATTGCAACTGATGAAAAAGACGCTGCACGTATGGCATCGAAACATTCAGTTACAACGCGTGCTGCGAGTGAGCGGTACAAGAAGCTAAGAAGGGAGGAAAACCAATTATTTATGCGGAAAAATGGCAGTGGGAGCAGAGAGAGAGAGAGTGAAAGAACCGAAATGGTGAATGGTGAATCCCGAAAGTTTTTCCAGAGTGTAAGAAGATCGAATAACGGGCTTAATAATGGGCTGCCCTCCTGCAAGGACTAGAATGGGAATCTGGTGACTAAAGCAGTGTGTGCTCAAAATGTGGAGAGACCACTTTTCAGCACTACTCCACTCAGATTCTTCCACTGAAGATCAGGAGGTAATGATAGTGGAAGATAGTGTAGATGGTCCCCCATACCGAGAGGTTACTGCAGTATTGTCAAGAATCGAAAAGGAATCAGCGAAGGTGGGTCTTGCTGTTAATGAGGGCAAGACAATATTGATGGTGTCAACGACTAGAGAAACCTCTCGACTTGGGCCGCACTTGAACGTTGACAACCGATTTAATTTTGAAGTGGTCGATGAATTTGTCTACCTTGGATCCGCCGTGAACAAGGACAACAACGTCAGCCTGGAGATAGATAGGAGAATTGTGCTTGCAAATAGATGTTATTTTGGGCTCAGCAAGCAGTATAGAAACAAAGCCCTCTCTCGACGGACAAAAGTCCAGCTATACCAGACTCTCATTTTACCTGTCTAGACATAGAGAGAAAAATTCTCCGTAAAATATATGGTTTTGTTATGGAAACGGCGAGTACCGACGTCGCGACGTCGCTGGAACGCAGAGCTATATAATCTCAATTCTGACGTGGACATAGCTAGACGAATCAAAGTGGGCCAATTGCGTTGGCTAGGCCATGTTATCCGAATGGATGAATATGAGCCAGCGCGAAAGGTTTTTGATAACGTACCCGATGGAAGCAGGAAAAGAGGACGACGAAGACTCCGCTGGAAAGACCAGGCTGAAGAATCCCCCCGTATCCTTGGTGTTACCAACTGGCGAGTAAAGGCGAAGGATAGAGCCAGTTGGAAGAATATGTTGAAATTTGTTTAGTTTGTTTGTTTAGTTAATATGTATGTGTAAGACGTCTGACCTCATGAGGTTGTAATATAGTCAATAAAAGTAAGAGGCAATGGTTCAAACCTCCCAACAAAAAAAAACAACCATGACAAATATAACACCAATGTATACCAACAGTAAAATATAACACAAAAGTCCATAATACGTTGAAGTTTCACGGTTCTCAAGCAAAACGACATGACAAATTTAAGTCAACAGTTCTTGTAACTCCTCCTAGTGTAAGCCGACCAGCTCCTATCACACAGACTCACCACGAAGAATGTGAAAGGAAACGTCAGATGCGCGGAATATTTTCTCTACATACATATATACCATAGAGTTATCGTGAGTTGTTCATGTGTGTTTTTCGTGTTTATTGGTTGTTGTCTTTGGTGGTAATAGCGGATACAACAACCATAGTACAGTTGCGCCCGTAGACCAAACGAGGTTGCAAAAATCAAAATTTTCATGTGCGCCTACGAAATTTTAAATAAGACCATCTTATAGGAAACTTTTTAACGACCTCAAGTATGCTACTCTTAATAATATCAGATTTTTAATTTAGAAGATATAACCGCTCAAATTTGACAGATTTTCGGTTTTCAAAAAATACACAATTTTTAGTTAATTTGGTGCGATTTCAGGTGTAATATCACGAAAACTTGGTAACGAATCATCTTTTTTTCCAATTGATTGATGTATTTATTAAATGTGTAATAATAAAAAGAAAATTACTGTTTGCTTTGTGTTTCTCTAGGTAAATCACTACTTAAAACCTATCCCTTTTTCCCCTATTTTTCAACTTTGATGGGAAATAAAAAAAATTTATATTTTTTTTATCTTTGTCATATTTTCAAAATATGTTCTTTGATTATTCCTTTATATAATTCAAAAGGCTTTATAATTCAGCAAACCCATATGTATTTAGGTAACAGGTGCATTCTTAAGCATGAAAGTTGGCGCAACAAGTTCTGAGAACATGGCGTTGTGCAATTAAAAATTATTTGAACTGTTTAGAAAGTCAACCACACCAACGTTTTTCGCGGAAGCTGCTTTAGAAGAACTCGATAGCTAATACGGAAAAAATATAGATTGGAGAACACATTCAAGGCATCTAGGGTAAGGCAAAATGAGGACCTCTTCAACATGTTGGCAGCATCTTCCGATCCACTGATTTTTTCCCTGCGGCATGTGAAGTCACGAATAGAGTTAGCAAATCATTATACTTTAGAAATGATTAGTCTTTATATGTAACTATATACCTTCTGTTACGAATTGTGGTGAATATTTTACAGAAAATTGGAAAAAAAATTTTAAAAAAAATAAATTTTTTTTAATTTGTTGGGTAATAATTTTAAAACATAAAACCCAAACAAAAATAAAAACAATCTAATAATGTAAAAAATATTTTTTTTTTAGTTACCATAAAATTGATTCTTCTAGAAATTTTAACTTTGATAACCCAGAAGTAAGCACCTACAAAGCCTAGCATCCTTTCCAAACACTTATTTCACAAGCTGAACAGTTATCTATCATATGCCGTTTAAATTGTTCAATTATCTTATTCGGTTCAAAAGAAATGATTTTTGCAACGAAAAAACTCAAATGGCGCCACTGTGCGTCGGTTATATTCTCCAGCAGGAAACTGTCAACATAGTTCATAAAAGTACTAGTTCATGTACTAGAGTAGGTTGAACTAGTTATTGTGCCTCTAGTTCAGTACTAGGTAGAACTGTACCGGTTTTATGTTTAAAAAAATTTAATTGTGTCGTTTTCAATTATAAATGCACTGAAGACTATAAACCTGAATTTATATACAACTGTCATTTGCTTTTATGTTAATGCTGTAAACTATATAAAGTTTTCAATACCAACGTTCATGCTGCGTTCACTAATTATGTTTTATGTGCAAAGAATGCAAATTGTTCTATGTATATACAATGGTGGTTTAAGTACCGGAAGTCAGGCTTAACCAAAGTAAGCTATCAAAATAAAATTATGACAAAGTAATAGAAAACAGAACATGTATTTTTTCCTTTTTGACTGACGGTCTTTGGGTCCATTGAACTTAAAAAGGTTCTGCAAGCTTTTATTCGAAAATAACAAGCGTGGGTACAAATCGCTCAGCAGAAATTTCGTAAATTTTACTCATTTTACCATTTAATACCCATTTTTTACCCATTGTTTGTCCGACTACAAATTTCCCTTTTTAAGTTTCCTATGTTTCCCTTATTTCTTTTCCTTTGTTTCACCCGAAATCAATAACAGCCTCGATAGATAAGTGACTTATTACTCGCTATTATATTATGGTATTGATTGCTGCATGTAAATTTAAAATGGACCAACTTTTAATGACTAGTACTGAACGAACCGATTATGTAGAACCATACAATTTGACTCTAAACTAGCTATGTTAAAGTAGTGCACAACTACTTTAAAAGCGAAACTCGAGTGATATTTCCTCTCAATCCTAGGACCTCGCAATGTAAATATCTACAGCTGTTAGTATTGGCGAGTACTAGTTCTATGGTTCAAACATTCTAGTTCATTACTAGTTCTGAACCCAGTAGCTTGTGATTGGAAAACGATTTATACGTATATATAATTCTATACCAAATTTAGGCATTAAGTGGTTCTCTTAACGTATATAACAGCTCAAAATGAATAAGAAAATGAATAAGAATAGAACGTTTTCCAGAAAAAAATTCTGCAGATATAACCATGGAGTTGCTGATGCGTTGTTCTTAATGCCAGAGTATAAAGTATGAAATGAAATGCATGCAGTTTGAATATACATTTAAATATACAATGCATTTGAAATGCATTTTGAATATACAAACTAGAGGGCAGTGTCGGGGTGTCCTCTGGGTAGCAGATAGTGCCTATTTTGGTCGTCCCGTGGGTTATAAGCGGAGAAGTACTGACCATATACTTACCTATAACCATCAAATAAAAAAAACAATCCACATTGGTGTCCAACTTCTAGCTGTCTTCGTCGAGTTTCAAGCTTTTATTTAAGCTAAAAATGTCTCTAACTAAATGTGACTAACCTACTTCCATATATCGGTCGGCGACCATTCTAAGCTTTGATTTGAACTAAAATCCCGTCATCCCAATTCTATAGTACATTGTCGATGGGTATCTTAACTGTTAATCAATTTGCGGCATAACATCGATACTTTTATTGGTGGCTCGTAAAAAACTTAAATGACAATCAATCAGCAAAACGTTTGAATACATAGCTTTATAAACTGGAGGCATATGTGACACACAATGCGATTCTGCTTGAAACAGAACTCATCAAATTATAAATTCTCAATTTTTGAGAAAGAAAAAAAATTAATTTCAATATATACCGCTCACCGTTGATCATAAAGTTGTTGCCAGCTGTGGAACCAGCTTCAAAATATGGTATGGATTCTTAACATAGCCATTGTGATGGAAATGTGCCTCACATGAAAGATCATTTTTAAACAATTCGGCAGAGATAATTCGAGAAGAGATAACATTGTTTCTCTAGCTGGTGCACCATCTCGTTCAATAGTGCACCTGTCCATTTTCATTTTCTCAAGTATTCTCTATAATAATCTGAAAAATAAAGGAAAACCATACAAAAGTACTGCAGTTAGAGACTATTCAAACCCCTTTGTTTCTTTTGTGCCACCCTGGGTATGTATCCAGCAGCGTAAACGTGGAGGCATTCTCAAAATATGCCTTCTGAGGTAGTTTGTTGACATTCAACTGTGCCATCTCCTAGCTGGCATTCATACAGGCCCTCCTTCCTCCTTCTCATGGGCTGATAAAAAATTCGGTACACATTCACATTTAGCGTTTTGAAAGAGGTCTCTTCTATAGGTACACAATGATCCGATAGAAATGATTGTTCCCCATCTGAATGCAGGCCTGTCAGGAGACCCACTCTGTACCTTAAAAAATATCCCATATGCATGCACACTTCAATCTTTAAGAAGACCTGCTGGAAGGCATACTAGTGGAAGGCGGAACGGACGCTCATTGGCATGCAGACATCCCTTATCCAACCAGGCCTTTGGGCAAGCCTACTAATGCAATGCAAGAGGGTTGCTGTTGATCCTGAAAACTTGTCTTTCTATATGTTCGACATTCGTCTTAAAAAAATTACAATATGCGGTAGCCGAGTAGGTAACACATCCTGATGCAAGTGCTGAGGTCGTGTTTTCGAATTCTGGGGCCGCAGATTTAAAAACCTTCATAATGTAACCTTCATACCTTCTTAACCATCAAAGATAGTGTTTATAATTTAGCTAGAAGACATATATACACTCCGGTTCACTTAGATTTAAAGGCATTAAAAATTCCATATTCAGCAGCCTGTATCTTTTGCAATTTGTAACCGATTGCAGAATTTTAAAATGGAAATGGAAGCTAGACATCTTGAGATATAAAAAACATCATGACAATAGTGGTTTTCTTAACTAAAGAACTTTTTTGAGCAATTTATAAAAAAAAGTCCAAAAATGTGATATTTTTTTTGGTTCACTTGAATAAAGGCACTTTAACTAATTTTAATGAAAAACAGTTTCTCTTGTTTTTTTAATTTATTTTACTTTAGAATAATAACTTTAAATATACGGGTTTTCATTGAGAGATAAAGAGTATTTATGTAATCCAACGAAATATGATTCCAAGCATCCTTAATGGCCCGAATTAGTGACTGCTTGTCATCAAATTGTCTACCTCCTTCATAGACCTTACGAGGTAACCAACCCCAGACATTTTCGATAATGTTTAGATCTGGCGAATAGGGTGGCCAGTCAAGAATATTAACATTTTGGCTTGCAATGAACTCCTTTACTACTCTGGCGTTGTGTATAGGGGCATTATCCTGTTGCAATATCCAAGATATGAAACCAAGTAGTTCACTGAACTTCGGAAAAATCGATTCCAATAACGTTTTATAGCTTGCGCCAGTCATTTTTGCACTTTGAAATTCAAGATCGATGATGCCATAGTACGTAATAGAACCCCACACCATAACGCCGCCCTCTCGGCTGTGCTGTCGGTTCAAAAAACGCTTTTCTTTGCGCAGATCATGGAAATAATAGTTGTAGCCATCAGGCCCATCCAAATTAAACTTCTTCTCATCCGTAAATTTAATGGTTCTCCAGTCATTTACATGACCTCTTTGCTGCACATCCCATACCATGTAGTCTCTTGGGAATTGAAACCGCTTGTCCTTATGAGGAGCATTAGGTGGCGGCTTTTTTTTGTAATTTCAGGTATTTAAGATATTCTACTTGCTCGCTTCCACTCCAGCTTGAGCTCTTATTATTGACAAGGATAAGGCAGAGTTAGAAGCAATTCTGATGATTTTTCTTTTCTCATACGTAGATAAAGACAATGAAACCCTTCCTTTAAAATTTACCATACCCATACCCCTCGGAGTCCTTGATGTAATTGTCGACAACTGTTGGGCTCCGTCCAATTTTTTTAGCTATTGCGCGGTTAGAATGTCCTTCAAACGGCAAACATCGATTTTAGTTTTTTTCCGATAGATTTAAAATTTATTATTTTGCCATTTTGACTCGTAAAATGATTAAGATGTAATAAATTGTAAGAAACAAACGCTTCTTACAAAGAATCATCGCTTACTTTAAAAATATTAAGACAATAATAAAGTGCCTTTATTCAAATGAACCCAAAAATAGCACATTTTTGGACTTTTGTTTATAAATTGGTCAAAAAAAGTTCTTTAGTTAAGAAACCACTATTGTCATGATTTTTTTTATATCTCAAGATGTCTAGCTTCCATTTCCATTTTAAAATTCTGCAATCGGTTACAAATTTCAAAAGATACAGGCTGCTGAATATGGAATTTTTAGTGCCTTTAAATAAGTGAACCGGAGTGTATAAATGTCTGAATATTATAAATACGGAAAGCAGTCGCTTATATTTTTCCCTGAATCTGTCCAAATATTTTCGTTTGCAGGTCTCCTAACAGGCCTTCCTTTGCAGTCCTTTTATTAACCCTTCCATTAGCAAGCTTATCAGAAAGCCCGAAAGGGATCGCCTTCTTGTATGCCTTATCTTTGCAGGTCAGCTAGCATGCCTATCAAGAGAAGGGAAATGTGAAGGGCTCGTCTTCCTATGGCATCCTATGTTAATTTGAAATGGCGGTTGCATCTGTAGGGTGGAGTTTCTGACCCCCATGCCTATAGGAGACATACTCGTACATATGAATATACGTAAATGCCTGTGTTCATATTAGTTCATACATAAATTACTAATTGTAATTTACATAAATTTTTATAAATATATATATGTGTATATATCTATATAACAACAACTTCAAATTAAAGATAATGACATACAAATACTAATTGAACACAAGAGTTGCAGAGATCTCCAGTGGGAATCACCCAATTCCGTAATCCAGTTGGTCAATAATAAAATTATCTGTTTATTGGACGTCGATTGAACCCCAGCAATGAAGAGTTCTATGTTAACCTTCATATGTCACGGTCGCAAATAATTAGTGCTCATTGCCATTCAACGTCATATCCTCCTCGTAATTTAAATTGTTTTTGTGTAACACACTACACATTAAACAAGTACATACATTACAGTCGAGTGAACTTAAACTTACCCTCACCCTAAGTCATCCATTGCGACCGAGTTCTATTATAAAAAACACATCTGCTAATCGGTGACTGTCGTTTAATGACATGAAGCTTTTAACCTAATTTCATTAACGTAGGAAGTATTTTTTGCGACTTCGCATTGAAAACCCGGATGTCCACCAAGCTTTTGTATGGGAGGTTGCAGAATGGGCTTTTCACGCGACTTATCGCATTGGCAACCCGGACGACCACCAAGCCTTTGTATGGGAGGTACCAGAATGGGTTTGGCACCCTAGCCCATTTTTTCCAGTTAAGTATACATTTACAGATTATTGACCAATATTTGAGTTTCAAGATAGTAACATCTACCAGAAAAAAGTTTAAGAAGACACATGTACTAAATGAGTCGATTTGTATGGGAGGTACTAGAAGGGGCGTGTTCAAAACGCCTATTTTCAATACCAAACAAAGCTTGGACAAATAATGTTTGCTGACAAAATTTCGTTGCGATCGGTAAAGGTTTACGGCAGTTATCGAATTGACCAGCTAGCCAGACCGACAATACAAAAGGACCCTTGAAACTTTGAAATAGAGCACTTAAATATTCTACGAAAATAATCCTTGTCAAATTTCACTGAAGACATGTTATCACAAGAATTTGCTTAATTCAATATTTATTCTCGATCTTTAAATTTATTTCGGACAGTATCGGATAATAAAATTCGAACTTGCCACGACCATAAAAAAAGTGTAGCTACAAAGCGGTCTAAATTTTTCAGAGTTTGACTATACTCACCTAGTGTGATCATTCGGCGCAGCAGTCGTCCACCCCCAAAATTAGTGTTGCACAGTGTTATCGCAGAGAACATAAACCAAACCATAGTAAAACAAAAGAATGTGTTACAGTTTTCCGTATAGACAAGTTTCTATTAAAAGTTTGAAAAAAAAATGCAAGCTAAGAAATGGATAAGAGGTTTTACATATGACTCTGCATCGAGTTTTATTCTTCCTTAAAAAGTACCACTTTTACAACGGTTAGGTGATCAAGATGTTTATCATTCAGCAGTCCAAAGAGAAGAGAGTTTCTAGTGATTGATGTCTTTCTCACAAGCTGTATCTTCAATCGATTGAAAACAAATTTGTCTAAAGCTTAACTCGTTGAAAATATCATAAAAAATTAATACCGCTGCTCCTACGTGAATATGTCTATAACTCGATTTCATTACACTGTTTGAATACGAGTAATAAAATATGTAAAATGTCCATAGATTCCAACATAAAAGGTATAGGCAGTACAACGTTCGTCGAGGTATAGGTGTATTAATGTAGTGTACAAACACAGTGCGCTAGTTGTCGTCGATTGATTATTGAGTGAAATAACTACTAAGTGAACGCGTTGAATGCTGTTCGTGATTTTCACTCGAAAGTGTGCACTCAATAATGTGCGTTCAGTTGAGTAATCGGAACAAAGTTCCTTATCGCACGTTGCGGAATGGGGGCTAAATGAAAAAATGTTAAAAAACTTTTTTTTAACTACTTTATTACAACCCATTATTATCAACTATATTGGGTAATTTTGGTTTGGTTTGGTTTAAAGGGAAGTTTTCTAGGTGGAGCCTGTTTATTACATATTGTAGTTTTGAACCCAATAAAAAGTAAATTTAGAAAAGTCAAAGTGCATTCAACACTGTGGGAAATTTGATACATACAAAAAAAAGTATAATTTTCAAGGTTGTGTTATTCGAACAACTAACTTAATTTTTTTTATGTCGTCGTGTTCCCCACTTTCAAGTTCAAATGTATTTTGATTATATGTCTTTTTGTTTACTGTTATTGTTGGTATTTGTTTGTGATGAATTGGAGAGCAACGGACCACCAAACAAAAACAAAATGCCTCGTGATGTTGCCTACCAAACCTACTGTTATCACCTGTTCTAAATACATCTTGCAATGAATAATTTTGTTGGGATCAAGCATTGTAATTATTGAATTCAGCTCCATCTATAAAATATCCCATTGAACAAAAAATTTCCCGAGACATGTGCGATATCTAGTTAATTTCTTTATCTATCATCGTACTATTGGTTTGGTTTGTGTCTGGGGGATATTTCTTGTTTCATGGGAAATTTTCTAGGTGGAGCCTGTTTATTTCATATTGCAGTTTGAACCGAATAAAAAGTAAATTTAGAAAAGTCAAAGTGAAAGAAGTTTAAAAAAATAAGATTTTCTTAAGTGCGTTTTCTTAAAAAAAGTAAATTTTCTCAAAAAAATATTCTTAAACAATGTACCTTTTCTTAAAAAATGCCTTATCTTAAAGAAGTACCTTTGCTTAAAAAAGTAAATTTTCTTACAAAAATACCTTTTCTTAAAAAAGTATATTATCTTACAACAAATTGTCTTTTCTTAAAAAAACTACATTTTCTTTAAAGAGTACCTTTTTTGTAAAACATAATAACTTTTCTTGAGATAAGTACCTACTCTTTCGTAAAAAAAAGCTTTTCTTCAAAAAAAAATACCTTCACTTAGAAAAAATTCCTTTTCTTACAAAAATTCCTTTTCTCACAAGTACCCTTTGACTAATTCCATGTGAAACGGAACAGTTTTTTTTCTTGTTTTCTCCGATTTGAATGAAATTTTGGGCATTGGTAATTTTTACCGAGTAAATTACAGCTGTACTTATAGTTTTTCAAAAATCTCAAAAATGTAGTCAATAGGCTGAATCGAAAATCATGTTTTGTTTTTATAGTGTTGAATTTAAAGAGTTGTAACTTTTTTGTTATGTGAGATATAAAAATAATGTTTTCCTTTTTTAACAGGAAATTGCTTGAAGTTTTAAAGAAAATTATTAAAAAAATAAACAAATTTTATTCTTTTCTTTGAAATTTTTATAATTAATTTTTTTTTGTAAATTCCAAAAAAACTTCGTCCCTAATTTTTTTTAAAAAAAATTTTAAAAATAGCTAATAGTGTCAGGAACACATCCTATCAGTTTCAAAGTGGTCCCTTTTGTACATTTTCTCAAACAATTAAAAACGTGAAAACAGTCGAACTAAAAAAATATTTTCTATATAAAACTTCTAACACATAATAACATTCATATTGCATTAGCAAATTTTTTGTTTAATACAAAGTTAAAAACATGCCAAAGAGATTCCCATAACAATGAACATATTCGATTTAATTTATTCAAAAATAAAAAAATTATATATGTAGTTTTTAAAAATAAGATATAATATACAACATACTATATAGTATAACCTAATGTTATCAGGACCGCATTACTTTTGATGCTGTGTATCTCTGTTGTTGAAGCTGGAATCATAGAGTGAAGTTTCTGTGTCCCAGCAAGTCTAAATGATTTTTCAAATCTGGGACTTAAAAATTGTTCCTCGTTTGAATATTCTGCTTGCGTGCAAAATTCAACATTAATTTTCTCCAATCCTTTAGCAAATAAATACAAATCGCGAGCATTGACAATTTGATTATCTAATGGCCTCTGTAGACTTGCGTGGGCTGCAGCTCTCTTAAGAGCACCTCCTACTCCATCACATGGCCCTTTTCCATGGGAGGTGGCAAAAAAGTGCCACTCTGCATCACATCCAAAATCAAAATTATGGTGTGCTATATTAACAAACTTCTTCCTGTTTTTATATTGGGCTGCGGAGCCGTCAGAAAAATATGAAATTTTTTTATTGCATCTTCACTATTTGCTCGCAAAAATTGCATCAACTTCCTTTGGAATAAGTGTACAGCTATTGTGTTGTGTACCAGAACATCAGAAATTACAACAAAATTAAAGTGCTGCAGTTTTCCGTCTTTATTTTTGTAGTAAATTACAAATGGATGAATTGTTGCTTGGGAGTTTGTCAAGTGATAATTTTGAGTACAGTCTTGAATCACAAATGAATAATTCTCCGCGAAATCACATATGACGGCATATTCTCCCTGTATGAGATTTGATTTTAAATTCTCTAGGAACTTATTTTGTTCTGTCGCTATGAAACTATGCGTTATAAGCTTTTTAAGGTGATGTGCAATTGAATCAACAAATTCATCCACAGGCTTAACGACCGTAATCAGATCGCAACGGTCCACTTGTACCCATTGCTTATATGTAATATGCTCAGTATTACTTTTCAAATAAGCGTTCCGCAAATTAAGTTTAAGTTGGTCATCACCAGGACAGAATTCGCAATCGCCAAGATATCATTTTGGCTGAGCGGGATTGCATATTGATTGTGAAATCCAGTGATGATATGTACAAAAATCTAGGTTTTCATCCGTCGCTAGAGAGCTGATTTTACCTCCAAAAAACATTAATTTTACATTTTGATGCAAGGTACAGACACACACAGTGTGAGTACCACTTCCTCCGCTTAAAATACACTCTCTTGGCCTCAGTTCAGCAAATTTTCAAAATCCTATTTTCATATGAGGAAAGCTGTCCTTGAACGAGTTATGGAGTTCTCGAAGGTTGCACAAAATTAATCGTTTTTGTTCTTTAATTTTTTCACCGCAGTCTTTTCTAACCGTAACATAGTCATTTTTCCCCGGCATTACACGGCTGTTTTTGTCGGTCTTGTAAAAGCTATCTACTGACTTTTTAATTTCCTCACTAACACGCTCACCCAATCTAGGCGTGGGTGGTATCCCTGTCAATAACGAATATAGGAAATTATTCTTAAAGTTACCAGGTAACGAAATATAAATGTAATTACTTGTCCCAAGTTTTATATAGAAAATATTTTTTTTTAGTTCGACTGTTTCCACGTTTTTAATTGTTTGAGAAAATGTACAAAAGGGACCACTTTGAAACTGATAGGATGTGTTACTGACACTATTAGCTATTTTTAAAATTTTTTTTAAAAAAAATTAGGGAGGAAGTTTTTTTGGAATTTACAAAATAAAATTATTTATAAAAATTTCAAAGAAAAGAATAAAATTTGTTTATTTTTTAATAATTTTCTTTAAAACTTCAAGCAATTTTCTGTTAAAAAAGGAAAACATTAGTTTTATATCTCACATAACAAAAAAGTTACAACTCTTTAAATATAACACTATAAAAACAAAACATGATTTTCGATTCAGCCTATTGACTACATTTTTGAAAAACTGTAAGTACAGCTGTAATTTACTCGGTAAAAATTGCCCAAATTCATTCAAATCGGAGAAAACAAGAAAAAAAACTGTTCCGTTTCACATGGAATTAGTCCTTTCTTAAAAATAAAATAATACCCTCTCTTTTCTTTTCTTGAGATAAGTAGCCTTCCTGAAAATAAGTAAATTTTCTTAAAAAATATAACCTTATCGTAAAAAGAAAAAGAATTTCTTTGTACAACAAATTCATACTCTTAGGGGTTTTCTTACATAAAAACATTAGCTTTTAATAAAAGAAGTACCTCTCATCAAAGAAAGGACCTTATCGGCAAAATATAATACATATTCTTACAAAAGGGACCTAAAAATATACTTTTTTTTAAATACATTCAATAAAAAAAAATTTGTTAAAAAAGTTTATCATTTTACAAAAAGTATATTTTCTAAAGATCCGTTTAAATTACAGTATTTTTCAGCAGGCGCCTTGGGCAAGGTTGGAACTAACTAGGACATAATATATAGCGAAAGGAACTTCGTTCCAACCGGGTGTCCCCTGACACCTCATGTAATTTTTATTTCTATGCGGTTTGTAATGGATACACTTAGGACGAAAAGTGCACATGCAAAATAAATTTATACGTATATCTACAAGGCTATGCCCGATTCTGATCCGCGATCGGAATAGAACCGTGTTTGAAAATTACTAACTAGCCCAACTAGCCCAAATGATTGAAAAGGTCAAATAAGAGAGCAAAGATATGATATAAATCGTAGAAGATACCAGTTCTACGTCAGTCATATCACAAGTGTTAAGAGTTTCCGTAATTTTGGGGCAGAGCCACAGCCCTGCTGTATATATTTTATACGTCACACTAGAGGCGAAGTTCTGAGGACCGAGACGCTTAGAAATGTGAGGCCTTCCGCATATTTCTAGTTCGCACAATATTATGCGTTCTTACTGAAGTAAATCCAATGTATCCCAATTTATACGATAAAACCAGATACAGAAAATAATTTAACAATGCCAAAGGTGTTGTTTCTTTTGTTAATGTATTTTTAATAATATCAAGTATATATATATATATTTTTTACATATTTATTAAATATCACAAATTAGTTTAACAATATTTAAATGCCAAATTTGTGATTAAGAAACTCATTAAGAAAAATCCTCAAACGAAAATGGTAAATGTTCTTTAAATATAAATGTTACTCGAAAAAATGCAATAAAAGTGTACTCGCAAAAAGTGTTATTAGTCTTTTTTGTGTGTTGAGTTTTGGGTTACAATTCGCTACATATCTATATATTTACGTTAATAGCTTTTGATCTTATAGTATAACATACATATATTTTTGTTTACCTTTAAAAGTATACGTTTTTAGGTGAGAATTTACTTTACATTTACATATGAGTATCGTTTAGTTTCACAGCTTAGAATCGAAATTTTACACTAAACTTACATGGTAAGACGCTATATAAATTTATTTGCTTCTTCTACGTATGTATAAAGTGAACATTTTGATTTTTAATTCGAATTTTATAATGTATTATAGAAATTCGTCTAGATTTGTTTGTTTGTTATGTACTAGCTTAGACGCTAGACCCTCCTTACCAAGTCCTAGACATGTATGGTAAATTCTTGTCTTTCCTGTTCCTTCTTCTCGTGATATCTTGCCAACAATGAGGTTAACTCCTCCCGATCCACTTTACTTAACTGACCATCTTTGCTCTCCATGACACGCTGCACTTCCAGGTCTAAGGCTCGTTGTTCGTGATCACATTCGGCTTCACTGAATTCACGTGAATCGATAAAACCGGAAGGTGGTCGAAACCCCATATTATTTGCCCCAGTCATAGCTGCTATTGTAGCGGCTATGGAGGCAGAAGTTTCCGCATTAGTAACCTCACTGTCTAAACTGTAAATGAAAATAAATGAGGGGGAGGAAACAAGTGATTGGTTAGTCTTTAGGTTATACGAATATTCTGCTAACTAATGTTTATTACAATAAACATGACAAATAAAGCTTAAGAATGGATGACATGGAGAAAACATAAAAATGGGCCCAAATAAAATAAAATTGAAACACACGCTCTGAGTCTGGTAAAATTAGAAAACACTCTTACAACTTTAGTATCATTTGCTGATTAGCTGACTTCGATCTTAATTTTAAATTCAACAAATTCCGGATGTGTCTGACTGTGGGATAAGGTAGATGCGACACGGGTTCATTTAGCGTTGAGGATCTATTTATTGCGTATAGTCATTTATTAATTATTATTGTAAACCAACAGCCAATTATCATGGGCCAAACAGAGACGTCATTTAACGATCGATGCCATCCTGTGCGTTTTATGGCCACGTACACGTACTTTGATGCATTTCCCTCCTAAGTTTACTACTGTCCCCGAAATATCCCTGCCATCCATTTTTAAAACCAACTATTTGTACGTTATTTTCTATGATTTCAAAACTTTATCATCTAAGATTATTTAACATCCAGAAGACATGCATAAAATATTTGCAAAATTTTGAAATAACCCAAACATCCTTAAATAATAATTTTTCGTCATACTTTTTTGTACAAATTTAAGGCCAATCTACTTTAATTGTTTTCTCATTTTGGTTGAATCAATAAATGGTCATTTGCTTTTCATCATTTTGTTTGGAGTTTGGGGTTTAGGTACCTGAACTACCTGTTGTTACTACCAGGACATAAACGTCTCTCCAGCGAATCTTTGGCGTTTATTTGCTGCTGTTGGTGTTTGCGATTACGGTGACCACCACTGCCGCCGGTTCCTCCCCCGCCACCCGCACTACGCTTTTCCCCAGACGAGGAACAACTTGCATTGTCTTTGCCATATCTCTGCATATTCATACGCCTATCAATGGGCGATGACGGATCATTGTTGGATTCCGTCGATGAGTCCGGCCGGAACATATCTGCTTGCATGTGTGTATTTGTGAAACGGATGAAATGTGAAAAGAATATAAGGGGAAGGAAGAGAAGAGAAGAAATGGGAGCATGAGTTTAGGCTCTTACCAAAGTGTTGGTACAGTTGTGTTGTGTTGTGTTTTTACACACCTACTCCACTACGACCATCACTGTTGCGTGACTTACAAGGAACTCTATAAGTAGGCATATTTGAAAATTCAGTACTTGGACTAATACTGGTGTCCGACTCGGACTCACAATGGCCACTACCATTGTTAAGACCCCCAGCTACGCCAACACCACCACCCCCACCACTACTGCCACCGCCACCAATGCCACTACTACTGCTGTTGCTTTTATTACCGCTACCTCCACAGCCACTTCCTCCTCCACCACGACCACCAGCATCGTTACGTGATGATTTTTTCATATGACCAGATTGCGAACCAACGGCCATGGTCATTGACTTGCTTAAAGTTGATTCATCTGTATAAAATAGAGCAATAGACATTTGGGTATATTTGAGGTTAGGTTTTCATCTCTAATTAGCAGATTTCTATTTTCTATTTTCTGCTCTTTGCTCTCCAACTCACTCACCATCTGTATTGTAGTATCGCTGCTTGTGCCACGATGATTTCGATTTTACATGACCAAATCCAGATGATGGCAACAAAGGATATGCTGTGGCATTTAGATTCTCGCCCTCTGGATGACCGAATGTTTTGAATTGCATCGTGTAGTCCATGGGTGAGGCGGCAACACCTCGGGTCGGCGTTTTGGCCGGAGCTCCCGTTCTGCCACCATTGACACTAAATGTGGCATATGGCGAAATCTCATACATTTCTATTCGAGATTCATAAAGGACATGATAGTTCATATAAGCACGGAGCAAACGTTCAGCATTATAATAAAGATGAAATAGTGGAATGTTGCAACGGAAAACAAAAAAAGAGGAGCCATTAAAAACCAAAATTACACAGAGAGAAAAAAAGATTTAGTAACTACTACGTGCCTAGTCGGATGAACACGTCTGCTTATGCCCTTGCGATGAGAGTTACACTTTACTATTCTGACTTCCACTAATAACTCATAGTTCCATAAGAAGTTTGTGGTTTCTTTCTTAGTCATTATATAGGGAGTGAAGATTATTAAAAATCATAAATATGTACCGAGGAATATTGAGATTTTCAAATTTGAAAACGTAGTGGTCGATAAATGCAAGAATATTCTAAGAGTATTACATGGTCGACTGTTGACATGCCCCATTATGAGAGTTTGTGAAGGCCTCGATTCATAGAAACCGCCGCCTGGAATATTCTTAGCACTTACGTGTCTAAAATGTACTTGATTTTGTTACAATCCACATAAAAGCGCAACATGTGACAATATATCTTGATAGATTCTTGATTGGACATCTTGATAGCTTTAGATTTTGAATTTAATTTGCTCTATTTGCTGCAGTTTTCGTTATTTTTTAATATTTTATTAGTTGTATTAATTCCCTTCATCGCACAGGGAAAAAGATTAGTTGGATATCAATTCAGGCATTGGAAATTCCATGATAAAGTCTATATTTTGATTAGAATTCATAATTGCCAAACATCAGAATTATTTATCGATGTTATTGATAGATTAAAAATAGGTCTTATTAAATACAAGTTACTACTACTGAACTTTAGTTGTATTAACCAATTTGAGTATTTCTAAAAACTCATACATCTGAAATGGAAGATACAACTAATAAAAAGTACAATATTCGAATTCGTGTTCAAATATTAGTCACTGTAATCATAATTTAGTTTCTGTTACAAAGTTTTGTATTCGATTTTGTTGTTAAAGAGGAACTACGTATATTGGAATGTTACACGAGGACTTTACAGAAAAACTATTATTTTAGACAGAAAGTGATAAACAAAGTTGTGAAAAAACAATAAAGAGTATAGACATCAGCCAGCGAAGAATACATATTATCATAAATTGGGGTGAAGTGAGACTTCATAATCGTTTAATCTGACGCCACTATTGACGCCTTCGCAAACACATGCAAACAATTGTGGATACTTGGTTGGAGGAACTGTTATTCTGGATGACACAAATTAACTTAAACATACATATGATACCCAGGGTAACCCATCCCCATTTTTGGTGGAAAAAATTAAAAATTTCGAAAATCTCCCTGTATCTGGAAAACGAAGCGTCCAATCCCAAAAATAAGAAATTTTTACGGGTTTCTAAGTGTTTCGCACAAAGTGTTCCAATTCGCATGAAATATTTTTTTTTGTCAAAAAATCGCCAAAATAAGAAAATCGCAAAAATTATAAACTTTTTATCTCCTTAGGAGGCTTTCACCTATGGATGTCTTCACTTTGAGTTTAAAAAAATCGCTAAAACTAAAGTTTCTGGAATGAAAAATCGGTAAAACGCCCCTATGCCAATTTAGTTCTTGCCATTTGTTTTATAAAAAGTGATGCTGTAGTAAAGAAATCCATAGGTTACAACCTCCTACGGAGGTGAAAAAAATTTATTATTTTTGCGATTATTTATTTTAACTCGGACATACATATAAATGTGATGTTAGTTTAACGGATTTTAAGTGATGCCGTATGAGAGGCATCCATTGGTTAAAGCCTCATATGGAGGTAAAAAACTTACTTACTTTACTTTACCTTTGCTGTTGGACGCACCCTTTCCGAGTTATAGCTATTTTTTTATTTTAACGATTTACATATTTTTTTTTAGAAAAAAAAAGTTCATACGAATTGGACCACTTATGAAAAACCCTTAAAAAGGCGAAAAAATTAGTTATATTTTGATTGAACGCTCCGTTTGCGAAATATGTACATAATGGCGGTTTAACGATTTTTTATTCGAAAAAATTTAGTTTTAAAGATTTGTTTAAAAAAAAAAGTAATGCCGTGGTAAAGACATCCACGGACATCCATTTTTACTGCCTCCTCTGGAGGTAAAAAAATTTATTATTTTTGCGATTGGACGCACCGTTTCGGAGTTATAGTCATTTTTTTATATTAGCGATTTTCTTATTTTGGCGATTTTTTGAAAAAAAATAATTTCATGCGAATGGGAACACTTTGTTAGAAACCCTTAGAAATCAGTAAAGATTTGTTTTTTTTTCGCTTGGACGAACCCAGGTTTTAAATAATTCTGTTTATATTTAAGTATAATATACAAAATTTTAATAAAACATTATTTTTTTTACTTTTTTTTCTATAAAATTCAAAATGGGTTAAATCAACACCAAATGGTTGTGACAGCCATCAAATTCAAGTACATAATTAGTTGAGCATACCAATATATTATTTGGTACAACCGAATGAGTTCTTACATTTCCTGTTCATCCAACTAATAGAATATTCACCACTGCAGGACAATTTGATTGCTACAACTAAATCTTAATTGACAGATCACATTTATTTCTTGTTGCTGTGGCTTCAACTAAATATTTCAGTTCTTGCAACCAAAACTGAATTACAAATAACTTGATATGCACAACATATGGTGATGCGGAACACAATTATTGGTAATCACAACTGAATAATGTGATAGTCCAAGGAACCGCCAAATTTTAGTTGGCTGTAAATATAATTGTGACAACGAATCTCTTCTCTGTGTGATTATTTGTTTCAAAAGTGCACAAAATCATTTGCCGAATGAGAACCAACTCCGTCAAAGAGCAAAACGCAAACACCAAAAATAAGCATGACAGCATGACCAATAACCTGCTGACAGATTTAGAATCAATCTGCTTCCCTATAACATCCGTCTGCAGCAAATTCAGTTCAGTCTTACCTAAGGGGCCTTGAGTTGTTTATGCCATATATATTTCATATAAGGCGACCAGGAATATATTATAATCTACGCGTTCGATATGGGGATCCGATGCATCAATACTCGCCTGCAAGTGTCCATTTGTCAGCTGTTCACAACTATACATCAGGAGCTATGACAGGGTGTGAGATACCTTTTCCGTTTCGAGAATATGTATCAGAATTCTTTACATCCCAGGTATAATATTATCAGCCTGGGTATCAAAAGATCAGGCACAGCCTGAATTTCCACTGTACGTAGAAAAATCAATGCAAATATAACGTGTTTGTACCTTGTCGGAAATATAGTATACTTGTGTCCAAACACATTGGGTTTCTTTTTTTATATTACATGTTGGGGACACAATGATTAAAAAGTGATAACACATGTTTTTGTAACGCAACTAAGGGTTTGGTTTTTGAAAACTGTACAAAAAAGCAAAATTGTGAAAGGCAACAATGAAAACAATGCTTGCAAAGATATACATGGTTTCTGCAATATATTGCTGTGGCCGTTTTTTTTCAGCGTGAGGATATGGTTAAAACCCCGGAGACCGTAACGAGTTGAATCTATCGATAGCCCATTTATTCCTAGATATACTAGTTACAATTTCCGGCACAACTTCTGATCACCTATATCTGTATCCTATTTGCCGAGAAAAATGGGTATTCATAATGAGATTAAGCGAATCCAAAGCCTACATAGACAAGAAGTTGTGAATATTGATGATTTCGGTAGAGTATTGTTTTGGATGTTTTCACACTAGTAGATGCTCCTGAAACAATTCTCGTTAATTTGAGAATTGCTTATTCCTGTAATGTGTGATGATATACCTAAATACTTGTGGATAAGGGAGCTGATGAGATGCCTTGGTTTGCATCGAAATAGCTTTATTCCCAATCATCCACCGAAATAATCAATTTGTCTTCTTCTTTTCTCGTTAGTTTGAGAATTGCTTATCCCTGTAATGTGTGCTAATATAGCTAAATACTTGTGGATAAGGGAGCTGATGAGATGCCTTGGTTTGCATCGAAATAGCTATATTCCCAATCATCCACCGAAATAATCAATTTGTCTTCTTCTTTTTATAAACTTTTCCAATAAAAATTGTTTATCATGGAGAAAATGATCTTGAACCGGATTGTGATTGAAAAATTTAAACTTTCAAAGATCGATAAAATAAAAAGAACATCTGAATTTCGTGTTTTTCGTGTTTTTCATTCGTGTTTTTCTTTCCCCGTCTAAGCGCATTCTTCTATTTTTGGCTGTGTGGCACGAAGCGCCGTGCTTTTGAAACCATACATCGTTCATATCATCCTCTTCAACTTTTGGAATCAACAAATTCATGAGCATGGCACAATAACGGCAGCTCCTTGCTTATTTTCGAAGAAAAATTGTCCGATGATGCCGCCATACCAAAAACCGCACCAAACAGTCAGTAGTTGTGGATGCATCGGCTTCTCCTAGACGACGTACGTGTGGCCTTTCTGAACCCAAAATGAGTCTGTTGTATTTGTTAACATAGCCACCGAGCTGTAAATGAACTTCATCGGAAAAGATGATTTTTCGCTAAATATGCTCAGCTTAAGCCAAGCGGCTTTCAGCCAATTTAGCGAAGCGAAAACGCATCGGATGGTCAAGAGGCTTCAGTTCTTGGACTAATTGGTCTACCTCGGTAATTTATTCAAAATTTTGCGCAACGACGTTCGAGAAATGTTAAATTCCTGCGTTCGGTGGCAAGTTGATGTTGATGGCTGTTCGAGCACACTTTTAGCTACTGCGACAACATTTGCCTTTGAACGAGCACATTCACGAGTTCTTTTCTTTTCTAACTTTCCCAAAAGTAGCATCTAGTGCTTGAGAATATGCCGCTTGGAAGAAAACAAAATTTATCACAATGTTCCAAAATTCCGTAATACGCTTAGAGATTTGTCACTTTGCATTTTGAGCTGTCTTAAATTCCTTTTGTGCTCTAACATTTTAATTTCTGTAAATTGTATTAAGGAATGTCACTCAATGCTCTTATATAAATTTCACTCACTGTATATTAGGTTGAACTGAAAATCAATTTTTTTTTTAATTTGCAATCAGAGATTACGGAAATATCCAACTTGTTTGCGCAAGGATACTTTTGGTTCACTGCCGGCGGATGAATTCTCACTTTTAGTTATATCAAACGACTCGGTATACGATACAATGGATAAAATATTTTGAAATCCTGATCAAAGTTGCATTTTACAGTAGAAAATTAAAAATTTTTAAACATGTATTTCAAATTTTCCTAAAATTTTCATAAATTGTCTTAAAATTTTGCGAATCCCTTAAGATGATTTTTTTCTTGCGTTATAGTTAAGGTTTAATGAATTTTTATTCTATACCTCTTTTGATAGAGACACAGTTTTCAAAAAGAAGCAAAATGCAAAATGCATCTTCCTGATTCCTGGCAAACCGTATAGCTATATTAAATCTCCATCAGCGGTTATTTGTAATGATGCTTTTGAAAAATGCATTAAATTAAATGCAAACGGAGACTCATTTTAATTGAGAACAAGTGTTCGAAAAATATCGACAGAAAATTATACAAGAAAACACTTGCAAAAACTTCATTCATCTCCAGAGATCCATCGGCTCCCATTTGATATGATT
This sequence comes from Phaonia tiefii, assembly GCA_963931995.1. Lineage (NCBI taxonomy): Eukaryota > Metazoa > Arthropoda > Insecta > Diptera > Muscidae > Phaonia > Phaonia tiefii. Next base: position 125,978,475 of record OZ008367.1, read on the forward strand.
TGTGTTGCAGCCTAAACGACAACACAGTATCGTCATGTTCTGCGTTCAAATTCAATTCGACCTATTTTTCAACAGCAGCATTCGAAACTACCACCGATCAAGATCTGTGGCTAGATCTGAAATAGCTATAAGGTGTGCAAGCTATCATGAGGAAGCATGTTGCAGAACTTCTTTTTGTAAACCGTATATCGAAATATATATACAGAAATATACAGTGGGCTTAAACTTGAACAATAAAATAAAAAAAGACAATTAAAAAGGCTGAATAAATAAAACTCATAATACCTGAACGGAAATATTTATAATCAGGATGTCTGCTAGACTGGACCTATGTTGTATGGAGAAAATTAAAGTTTGTCGAAACCTGCGGGCCATGGGCTCATTTTGTTTATATTTATATCAAATATCACCGTGCAAATTTTGAGCGCGATCGATAAACCTTTACCACTCTCTCAAGAGCCTTAAAGTTACAAAAATAGTCTATTTTTGAAAAATTTTCCAATTTGGACCACCCAAACGGAAAAAGGATGCACCCTAATTTCCAGACTATATTTTTCCTGATGCAGGAATTCATTACGAACAAAATGACACCTCACAAGCTAAAATCGGAGTAAGACTCACGAAGTTATAAATGATTAAAAAAGGTCAATTTAATAAAATGGAGGAAATTTTCTCTTAACCCTTATTAAATGGGGTAAAAATCGATTTAAAGGTTTTCAGTCAAACAAACAGACCTTAATAAGGGTTAAGAGAAAATTTCCTCCATTTTATTAAATTGACCTTTTTTAATCATTTATAACTTCGTGAGTCTTACTCCGATTTTAGCTTGTGAGGTGTCATTTTGTTCGTAATGAATTCCTGCATCAGGAAAAATATAGTCTGGAAATTAGGGTGCATCCTTTTTCCGTTTGGGTGGTCCAAATTGGAAAATTTTTCAAAAATAGACTATTTTTGTAACTTTAAGGCTCTTGAGAGAGTGGTAAAGGTTTATCGATCGCGCTCAAAATTTGCACGGTGATATTTGACATAAATATAAACAAAATGAGCCCATGGCCCGCAGGTTCCGACGACTTTCAAAATAAGGACCAGTCTAATGTCTGCATTCATAAATCTCTGTCACAATTTAAAAAAAAAAAGTCTTTATACAGGGTGATTCAATTGTAATGCAGATCTTTGACAGCAGTTATTTTTGATATGTTAATGTCCTTTTTTTCTTTTTTTTTCAGGTAATTAGAACTACAAGCTTCTGTGCACTTATTGATACTTAGTTGAACAACGCACAAAGAAGAGCTAAACGTTTTTTGAAAATGGTCGTTCCACAAGAAGCGCATTTCGGGCATTCCGTGATTTTTTCGGCACAGAAATTCAAAGAAACTGGGTAGTTGCAAAACATCATAATATCAGTGCGTCTTCGCACAGGTCATTCGGCCGAAAATAATGCTGCTGTGGAACTAAGTGTGCACAAGATCACAAGGCATTTTTCTGTTGTTTGGATGTAAATATAACGTTTTTGTAGCTTGTCTTTAATATAGTATACTTACTTCCAAACACATTGTGTTTGGTATTCAACATAACATGTTTGGGACCCAATGATTAACAGGTTATAATATATGTATTTGTGACCCAAAAGTGGGTTTGTTTGTTGAAAATTGCTGAAAACAAAAACGTGACAGACAATACAGAAACAAAAAAGGGGCACTTCTTCACTTCACGAAAACAATGCTTGCAAACATGTACATGGTTCCTGCAATATGTTGCTGAGGCCGTTATTTTTCAGCGTGTACACAATACAATTGACGATACAGGAATTGAAGCCCAGAGAGTATTTCCAGCGCCGCGTATTTTTCAATTGGATGCCTGAACAACAAGCAGTTATGCCGAACTTTAAAAAAAATCGACATCACATTTTTACCTAAATGAATACATTAAATGCACATGTTATTCAAGAAAAGGCTTTGCACCCACAACGAGCTATTGTTTGGTGAGACTTTTGGGCTGGCGGAATCTTCGGACCGTACTTCTCCGAAAACGAGGCCGGTAGCGCTGTTACGGTGAACGTTAACGTTGTATGATAATAAACTTTTTATGGACTGAATTAGAGGACATAGACTTCGACTATATGTGATTTCAACAGGACGGTGCCACTTAGCACCGAACGAAATTCCCAAGACAGATTGTCTCACGAGATAACGAGGTCAAATGCCAGTCTAGATCTGTCGATTTGACACCATTGGACATTTTTCTCTGGGGCTACGTGAAAAGTATGGTCAATGTCAATAAGGCCGAAACGATTCCAGAGACGCAGAATGAAATCAGAGGAGTCGTGATGGGCGTTTAACGGATATTGATTGTTATTCATAAATTCTGTGGGCTAGTACTATGTTCCTTGATCTCTAACGAAATTCACTCTCTCGCGTTAGACTAAAATTGGGTGTTTCTAAGTCGAAATGTTCGTTCGACTGACGCTATATTTATTTCCAAATGACAGCACAGTCGAAATAGACGAACCAATATTTTTAATGGGCGCGGTAATAAATCCGAGAAATTGCGATTTGATCCAATGCGTCATTCTACAAACATGTGATTTGGGTTGGTTGTACCTCTTACGCAGCAGATGTCAGCCAAGGAGGGATTTTTGGAAACTCTAATTTGGAGCGGTAGTAATGGGCGAGGCAATAAATCAGAAAAATTACTGATTTTACCAAACACGTCATCTTACAATCATGTAGGACTGAAGTAAGGATAATGCAATTTGATGCAGGCTATGCCCTAAAGAAGTAGACTTCATCTTATAAGGGATTATTGAAAATCTAATTTGGGGCGGAAGAAATGGACGTGCCACTAATCTCCTCTAAATATAAAATCGTTGCGTGATTGACTGACTGACTGAACATTCATCAGCGCCCTGAGCAAACGGCTGTAGGGAGGATGAGGTGGTGGTTCCCCGTTTAGAGTAGACGTCAGCTAAGAAGGGATTTTTGGATATTCTAATTGGGCAGGAATGGGCGTGGCACTAAATCTGAGAAATTCAAATTTTGACCAAACGCGTCCTCATAGAAACATGAAATTTGGGGTGGATGTTCGTCTTAGAAAACAAAAATAATAAATTCAGGATTTTTTAAAATTTGAATTAGAGTCGGTAGAAATGGGAGAGGCATTAAATCAGAGTAATTGCCGTTGTGAGCCTAACCATGATATTTGAGGAGTATGTTCCACTCCTGCAGTAAAAAATAAAAAATTTTGAGTTTTTCGAAGTTGAAGCTAGGGCAGATAGAAAGTGGGCGTGGCAATAACTAAAACCAATTAGCACCATGATCAAACGACTGAAGTAAGAATTATGCAATTTGATGTGGGTGTTCACCTAATGAAGTAGACTTCAGCAAATAAGGGATGTTTGGGTATCTAAATTGGGTGCGGAAAAACTAGGAGTGACACTAAATCATTCCAGTAATCATTCTGGCCCAACGAAAGGTCCTAGAATCATGAAATTTGGTGTGTACGCTCAAATTATAGAGTAGCTGTAAATTATCCGAAATTCGATTAGGAGCGGAAGAAATGGAGTCGTAGCATTTGATTGATACCTCCAAAAACCGGTTCCTCTTTACCGAAAACCGGTTATTTAAAAGTGAAACCCATTTTTTCGGAAAAACAGGTTTTGCCGGAAATACACCCGGTATGTATAAGCCGGTTTTCAGTTTTAGGTGGGTAAAACCGGATTATTAAGAAAATATGCTTTCACTTTTTTTGCGAAATCATTGGGGACTGACTATCGGTTTAAGTTATTATTCCTTTTCATAATTGATACACCTACATTTGCATTCCCTTTGTTTGAACAGAGGTGTTTTATGAAAAAAGTACAAGAAAACAAATGGAAGAATTGTTTAAATATTATCACTCTCATGTCCTCTTTTCAATTATGAATTACTTAGCAACCTTCTCATCTTTCCCTTTCGGGAATTGAATTATAATGTCAATGTTGTTTCTATACAAGTAAATTATGAGCCAGTTTTTGGGTTACAGTTCAACGCTGGTAGAACATGTAGATATTTTGTACACTTACATCTTAGAAATCGGAGCGTGGCAATGAATAGGGTTAACCGACGTCCCACCAAGAAGCTAGACGTATGAAATTTGGGGTGTATCTTCCCCTTATGGATTAGATATTAGAAAAGAAAGAAGTTTTTGAAATCAGATTATGGGTGGTAAAAATAGGCACCGCACTGAATCAAAGTAATAAGTATCATGACCGAAATCGTAAGCTTAGATTCATCCAGAAGGAAGAAGTTAAAAGAAAACTTCATAGTTGGGGATTTGAAGGTCATTTGGAGTACAACCGAACAAATTCTAGGAGCTAGACTTATGGAAGTTGGAGTTGTTAAACCTCAGTCCAGAAGATATTTCTCAATATTCGAATTGGGGTCTGCGGAAATTCATTAGGGACGATAGAATCAATGCGTGGAATTGAATTAGATTTATTATTCTGCTCAAATCCAAACGTGCAAAACTAGAATCACTAATTTAGGAAAAGTGTTCCACTTATAACATAGACTTTAGCCATGGAAAGTTATTTGCAAATTTTAGTCGGGGCGATTGATTAGTAGCGTGGGATGAAATCAAAATTCGTACCAGAGTCATGAAATTTTGAGAATAGGATAAAAAAAATACAAAGTTAAAATATATTTAAAATTAAAAGACGTTAGTAAGAATTTTAATTTTGAGGTAATGTTGACTCTTTGAAAAAGTTACCAACTAAGAAGCTATTTTGATATACATCGAAAAGACGAGTGATTAAAAAATAAATAGATGTATGAAAGTAATGTAGACTGTTTGAACGATTTTTTTTGATTTCGAAATATAACACTTTATCAGCGAACATCTTCTCAGAGTGAAGAGATATTTGATAGTAAATTCTGTGACTTTAAACGAAAACTGATAATAATGGCGGGAGTTAATTGTTCGAAGATGAGAACTTAATGTGGTAAAATGGTACTAGATAATTTTATATATATATTACTGTATAGCTGCGTGTGAAGTAGCGGGCAATTGCTAGTATCCCTATGTATTAGTTATTTTCAAACCATATTGATCACAAACATCTATTCATTTTACCAAATTACTCCAAAAATGGAAACTTCGAATTGTAAAAAAAACTTTTCTAGTATACCTTACTGTATATGTATCACGCCTACTTGTTCATCCAACTAGTTATGCTGGTATATAGTTTTGCTATTGCAACATTTACATCGTTACTCTTTGTATTAACAAAACTCAACTCGACTCAACTCACCTGCTTCATTATTTCCTTTGTCCACTGTTTTAACGGGTGAAGCACTATACACCTGCTGGTTGCGGCGATTGTCGTGGTCTTCTTTGTAGTCACCGGGTAGTGCGCGGGACTCGTAACCCTCTGTTATGGGGCCACACAGTGTGCGACGATGTTTAATAGTTAAAGCACTATGGGGTTAAATTCGACAAACATACACAAACACGTACAGCACCGACAGCAGGAAACAAAGCGAAAGGAATATAAAAAGGATACAAAAAAGGGAAATGATAGGAAAAAAATTGGAATATAGAAAAATAGAAATAACGTTAAAATGGCACATAATTAAAAACGTGAGAATTAGATGAGTTTCCTTTTTCACAGACAAAAAAAAACAACAAAGATAAAAGAAGCAACTTGAAAAAAGACTAATTACTGGGCGCAGATAAGTTAATTCGGCCGTTGATCTGGCATAATGGAGTCGTATTTTATAGCTGTCAGTTAATACGAGAAGGAGAGGACAAGAGATTAATTAAAGTCACTTTATTAACAAATTCCAGCGACTTTAAGTCGACATGAATTGTATAATTCATTCATGAAAATACAATTCTTCAAGTGTTTGCAAGAAGGATGTTTGCTCATTATAGTATCGGGAAAGTAAAGGGGTATGTATGTAGATCTGATACTGTAAAGTACATTTCACTTTGGCAATTGCGTACAAACTCCAAACTGTCATGTTTTTGTATTGCAGAGGAAACTGTTTTTTTGTGAATTTGAACTTCAAGTCCCAATTTATACCAATCGTTGAATTTATCGTAATTGCCTGAATTTCATTAGTTTCGAATATTAATGTACGAGAAGTTCATACTACAAGCTTTCAAGGTCTGCTACATATTTTTAACGGTGAGTTTCAAACTCGTCACTTAAATGCTCAATTTGAAAGCTTACAGAAAATTTTCATATTAAATGACAAGCATCGGGCAATTAAAGTACATTTAAATGCAGATTTTTTAACTGTGAAACTGGCCATAAGTGATAAATGGTTGGTTTTCGTTGGAATAATAAACAATTCAGAAAACATGCCTATTCACTGTGCCTGAATTGGTACCATTGATAAGATTATCAATCGTACATAGATTACTAGACCCCTGGTCATTCAAGACATTTGCTTTTTTCAAGACATTCACCGTATCGAAGTTGCGGATACCAAATACTGCAGTGTTGTAAAAAAAGTTATCCGGGTATGTGTTTGAAGCTGTAGTCACGAAAACACAATACTACTACTTCCACTTTGCATCGACTGTGTATTTGTGCACACACGCATACACACGTACACGAATGCTTTGTCGACAGTACGCAGAAGTGCTTGGTTATTGCAACTTCGCTTGTGCAGATGTCTAATGTACACCAACAGTATATTCACTTTACTGTTGCAACTTCGCTACAGTACATGTCTTGACAAAAAACAAACGTCTTGAATGGTCAACATGAAAGTCTATTGTTCAATTAATCTTGTTATTATGTTTTGACCTCTATACTCTTTTCCTTACGAGTTAAGCATGCCAAATCCAAATTCCAAAAATGCCGAATCCGTGCAACATTGCGGAGGAGTGTATAAAATCTTAGTGGAAGATGTTTCTATGAAACATTTTCTCGGATTTCGGATCAAAACTTATAATACTACGACATCTGCTCATTAAATTCTTATTGCATTTTTATTACAACCAACAAAACTGTTGTGACTAGATGTGTGGAATAAAGAGAGGTAATTAAGCCGAAAGCTAAATCTGCGTGTACCATGTCACAGAGCGCAATGTCCTTTGAAAACAAAGTCTTCAAATCACGAAAAAACACCAAAAAATAGGTTTCAAACTAGTTCCAAAAATTGTATTTGAATTCATTCTATATGGAACAAAAACTCATTGATTCAACTCTTTTATAATTGGAAACATTATTTCGACTAAATCGAAACTAAAGCGACTTGCCATTCATGAGCTTGGTGGATAACTATCTAGCTGATGAATTTAAAAATATATTAGCAAAAAATTATGTGAACAGGATAGTGATGCGATCAACATAGATTATATTCTTATTTGGTAGCAAGAAGGGTTATAAACCAGCAATAAACATGAAATAAACAATAAACATAATCATGAAAGACAAGTCTTTGGTTCGCTTAATATCACTTAAAAAATAAGTAACTTTTTAATATTTTTTTCTAAACAAAATAAAATTTATTGTAATTTCTGAAAAACGAAAAAAAAAACTAATTTGATTGATGTTACGAATTAACTTTCGAAAGTAAGTTGTTACAGGACATACTTTGTGAAAAAATTCTGTAACCCCCTCAAAGTATGCTACAGAAGTCATCAAAATATATTGTAGCAAATTGCGTATCCTGTCATTCACCGATTATCCGATTTTCATACTTACATAGTTATTGTGGCCACTGTTATGATGACAATAACAATAAGTGTAGACAGCCAATCGCCATTGGTGGGATTTGTTGCATTTATCAGATTATTCATCAAATCATTCTCCGATGGAAATACAGATGGTGGTGGTATCGTCACTCCATCAATATTCGTTGTAGCAAAATGATAGTGCTCTGCCGTTTTGCCTGCATCATTTGTTGCAGATATGCGAAGCTGGTACCATTTGGCCGGTAGGAATTCACAGAAAATTAGATTTGCACGATTCTCTTCGGCATTAGAAATATCTGATGTCACAACTGTCCAACGGATGTCACCTGTTTGCAATGGAAACGAACATAAAAAGAAACATTTTGAATGAAACATATAAACAACAAACATTTTGGAATTACAAAAACATACAAATTTCTAACAACCCATTCCGAAAGATACATGCAAATACAACTGGATATGAATGCTGCCTGCAATGTATCACATTGTAAATTTTGAACGGAAATATATTTACAAGACACATTTCCTTGAGGGTCACACAATATCTCGTAATACCCTAAGGGCATTTTGCATTTGAAAGTATGCACTTCGTATTCACAAACATGTATGTAGATATTGGTAAGTGGTTGGTTCTGTTGCATAGGGTGGTTTAGTGTATGGAAAACAAAATATTACATATTCCTGTATAAATATCTAGTTTCCCTATTATATTTTTTTTTTGCCCAAGCTCAAGACCATTCTGTATCTCTATTATTAAAGATATAGTTTTTTTTTTAAATAAGTTTCCCAAAATGCATCCTCATGATTCCCCGCAACCCGTATAGCTATTTCAGATCTAGCCACAGATATTTATCAACGGTTGGTTTAAATAACCGGTTGTAATGGTATCCGATGGTTCTCTGGAGATGGATAAATGTTTTTGTACATGTTTTCTTGTGTGTTTTGCTAGCGATATTTATTGAACACTTGCATAGTGCAGAATTATCAATTGAGATCAAATGAGATTTTGTTTGCATTTAGTTTGATAAATATTTCAATAGCATCATTCCACACGACAGCTGATGGAAATCTGTGGCTAGATCTGAACTACGAGGGTGGTCCCAAAGCTAGCCGATCTGACGTATAGATAAATGGTGACATTAGAAAACAAAATGTTTTGGTGAAAAGTGGCAACCTCATAAAACCGATGTTTTAATTAAAAAGGTTTTTTTAAATCAAACAAAACCGGTTTTAGATACCAATGAAATTCTTAGTTCCTGTGAAAGTACGTTCGATGCCATTATGTATGGAACTCGATTTCTTTTGCATGGCCGCCACGAGCACGCTTGCAGAAGTCCAGACGCTGAACCCAATTTTCGACAGTTTTCAAGCATAAATCGGCCGATACTGCTGCAATTTCACGTTCGATATTCGTACGAAGTTCATCAATCGTCGCTGGCTTGTTGGCATAGACCATAGACTTGACGTAGATCCACAGGAAATAATCTAACGGCGTCAAATCGCACGACCGAGGCGGGAAATCTACTGGGCCATTTCGTGAGATAACTTGTTCACCAAACTTGGTTTCCAATAAATTGATTGTGGCATTCGCTGTGTGGCTTGTGGCGCCGTCCTGTTGGAACCACATGTCCTCCAAGTCCATATTATCCAATTGGGGCCAAAAATATTCGGTTATCATTGAACGGAAGCGATTCGCAGTCGCAGAAATGTGCCTGTCTTGATCATCACGGAAGAAGTACGGCCCAATGACGCAGCCGGCCCATAAACCGCACCAAACCGTAATTTTTTCGGGATGCAATGATGACTCATGGATTACGTGTGGATTGCTGTCTGACCAATAACGCATATTTTGTTTATTGACGTAGCCATTCAGCCAGAAATGAGCCATTCAGCCAGAATGACGTAGCGCTCTTAAAGTTGGAACATGGAAACAATTGTTCAGTGATATGTACGAGTAAGTCCAAGCAATTCAAAAGCCGAGCTAGATTCTACTCTGGGAGAGAGTGCTCCTTCGTTTACGACAATAAAATAGTGGGTAGCAGAGATTAATCGAGGCCGTACGAGCTGCCAAGACGAACACGGTAGTAGTCGACCAGTAGTGAGGTGTCCACGCCAGACACGGTTAAGAAAATCCACCATATGGTATTGGCTGATCATTGGCTGAAGGTGCGTAAGCTAGCTGAAATGATAGGCATTTCAAAAAATGTGTACATCATATACGGGTTGAATTTTATGTTTCGGGATTTGGCAACCCTAGTGTTGCAATCTGGCAACTGACAGCTCTATCGTAAAGTTGGACATTTTGTGGTTATGCGTACTCAGAACGGTTTGACATACGAGCGCTATTTGTGTAGTTTACAGTAACTTCAAAGATTCATCTCGGCCCAAAAATGGAATTAAATCGTGAACATTTTCGTGCGATTATTTTTTACAACTTTCGACGTGGATTAACTCAGCAACAGTGCATGGATGAACTTAATTCAATTTTTAGCGATGAAGCTCCATCAAGGACCAGTGTTTATCGATGGTATGGTGAATTCAATCGTGGTCGTAGTTCACTCCAAGACGAATTTTGTGAATATCGTCCAAAATCAGCTGTTGTTCCGAAAACCATTGATGCTGTGCGCGAACTGATTTTAGTGGGACCAACATACATTCAATATTGTATAAACATTTGACTTTCATAAAAATTTGTTCGCGTTGGATCCCACACAATTTGTCAATCGCTCAAAAAAACGCTCGTGTCGACTGGTCGAAAGAAATGCTCCAAAAATACGATCACGGTGCTTCGAAACACTTCTATGACATCGTGACAGGTGACGAATCCTGGATTTACGCGTGTGAGCCCGAAATTAAACAGCAGTCAACTGTATGGGTGTTTCAACATGAGCCAAATCCAACAAAAGTTGTTCGCGCCCGAAGCAGTTCCAATCAAAGGGTCGCAACCGTACCACTAGAACAACGCAGAACAGTGAATTCTGAGTGGTACACAACCATTTGTTTGCCAGTTGTCTTCCAAGAAATCAGGAAAACCAACCGCCGAAGACGGATCACTCTTCACCACGTCAATGCGAGCTCTCACACATCGGCTGAAACAACTACATTTTTGAGCACCCAAAACATCGATTTGATGGGTCATTCGCCGTATAGTCCTGACTTGGCACCGAATGACTTCTTTTTATTCCCGAAGGTAAAAACAAACTGAGAGGTCAACGTTTTTCAACACCTGAAGAAGTGGTTGCTGCATTCAGAATGCATGTTTTGGAGATACCTCAATCAGAGTAGCAAAAGAGTTTCGACAATTGGTTCAAACGCATGCAAAAGTATATAAATCTTCATGGGGAATATTTTGAAAAACAATAAAGTGATTTTCGATGATTAATATTTGTTTTTCTTCTCTAATCCCGAAACATAAAATTCAACCCTCGTAAAAGATTTACCACCAATGAAGAGGTGAAGACAGCGGTTGATAGTTATTTTATGGAATTTGACAGCTCTTACTACAAACAGGTTAACGAAGCCATTGAATATCGCTGAAAAAGAGTGTCGAACTAAACGGAAATGATGTTGAAAAATAAACAACATTTTTCACAATTGTTCTGTCTTCTAGACTTCGTCGGCTTGTTTTGGCACCGCCCTCGTAGTTATACGGTTTGGCGAGAATCATGAGGATGCGTTTTGCAAAATTTATGTTTAAAGGAGAACCTATATCTCTATTAATAGAGATGTAGAATGTTCTTGAGCTGGGGTAAATAATACAAGGTAGTTCTAAGTACAACGCCAAATAAATATACATCATCCCTGGTAAATAGTGTCCCACTACAATCCATGAAGGTACTACGTAGTATTACTGTCTCACAATTAGACAGCTGTGCCCTTTCCAGTTTCAGGCTCATTGGTTGGGACTCATCGTTTTACAACAATGCCGAAAATCATTTTGCGAAGCTTTTTCGTGTCTAAAATGTAAATAAGGTGTTTAGAGTAGGGGTCGAACCTACGTTCTCATGCTCTCGAGCCGCTAACACTAACATTGCACCAACGAGGACCACAAAAAAAGGTTCAACATGCGACTTTATTGTCAACAAGCTGATCCTGGTGGATTCCAAACTGTCTGCTACTTCATTTCCAAGTGTAATTGACAAAACCCCAATTGACGTTGAAATAAATAATCTCAAATTTTCAAAATTCTTAATGATACTGCACATTGACATGTGAAATTTGAAAATTGCAGAATGATATTAGAGACTATTAGAGACTGTATGACAATTCCAGGGAGTTTCAGCTGATTAAGTAGCAATGCTTTTCAAATATTGTGAAAACTCCGTTTCTAACTGTGGAGCTTTAAATTTCAGATAGAAAAAATAAATAAAACTATCGCAGCAACTTATTTATTGACCCTATCTTTCATCGCTAACAAAAACTAGTACTGAGCCGATTCGGCCAAACAAATAATTCAAGTATTGCATTGTTTCTCCTGTATACATTCTTGCTACGAGTATTTTAGTAATTTTATTAAAACTGGGCTGGAGTCTACTACAACTCCTACTCCGACGCAGGCCCAAGTTCCTAAACTCCAACTCCATCACCACCCTCATAAAGCTGCTTATAATATCGTATATAACTACTCCAGGCTCAATTAACGTACATTTTTCCGAAGCGCCACAACTTGAAAACTGGAGTCAACATATAAAAACACCTTCCAATTACAAAATGCCATAACTGATTTAATTACCCAGTCTGAATCGTGCTGAGTCGGGCGTCATTAATAATGCCAACCGACTAAGATTTTCCTGGTAGTACTGTAAAGGGTTTTCCAACAAGAGGTGTTATTTTGAATCACCCTGTATTTCGGTAGCTGTCACTTTTGAAGCTTTTATTCTTTGACATTTGACAAGAAGAAACTACGCCATTACTAAAAATGGAACGATACACGCGTCAACAACGCATTGAAATTATTAAAATTGGGTCCTTGAAATGCATAAAAATGATCCGGAATTCCATCGAAAAATCATCTTGACTGATGAGGCCCATTTCCACCTCGGTGGCTACGTCAACAAGCAAAATTGTCGCACCTGGGACTCGGAAAACCTAAGAGTTATTGTTAAGAAGCCTCTCCATCCTCAACGTGTGATTGTTTGGTGCGGTTTATGGTCCGGCGGGGTCATTGGACCTTACTTTTTCGAAAATGAGGTTGGATCAACAGTTACGGTGAATGGATTCCGCTATCGAGAGATGATTAATGATTTTTTATGGTCGGAGTTGGATGGTATTGATCTGGACAACGTTTACTTTCAACAAGACGGCGCTACGTGCCACACAAGCAACGAAACCATTGCTCTTTTACGGGAAAAGTTTCCGGACCGTGTTATCTCTCGAAGAGGTGTTCACAATTGGCCACCGAGATCTTGTGATTTAACACCTTACGACTTCTTCCTTTGGGGCCACGTGAAAGATAGGGTCTACGCCAACAGCCCAGCGTCGATTCAACCTAATAGAGATGCTAACAATAGTTATCATAACATTCTAATAAATATGTTTCAGCATTTTCCTTATTTGTCTTTATCATGCTAGTAGAAACACACATTTAAAACCGGAAAATGCAATGATCCTCAATAAAGCTGTATTTTATATGTCTTGGACCAGGTTCCATACATATTTTCACATGTCCTTACCACACCAATCCTTAAAACTCAACTTGAGTGCTAAAAATAAGTCAAAACTGAAAATCTATTTAAGGGTTAATTTCGTACTTATTCCGAGTTGGTGCTAAAATGTCCAACAAAACTGCACTTTAAGGGGTTAGTGTGTATTGAAAAAATATTCTACATAAAATTTCAAAATAAATCACCGACAACAAAAGATAAAGATTACAGACCTATCGTTGTTATTTTTCAAAACTCTTGCTCTTTAAATCAGTGTTTCTACTTGATCCAGCAATAGAAAAAAAATTCCTGCATATGCAACCCCTACAACCAATACAGACACAACTATTTAACTATTTATCATTTAAAATGCAATGAATGACCCTCAATAAAGTTGATTTTTATCTCTCTTGGGCCAGGTTCCATACATATTTCCACTTGTTCGGTAAATTAAGTCACATTATGTGCAACAAAGGGCAAACTTAAACCTGCTTCTCTTTTCAAAATTAAAATTGATTTTTAATTAAATAAATGAATTCGTGTTTAATTTTATTTTTATTAATTATAATCCCAAATGTTTTCCACGGTAATGACATTAGACATTAGTCAAAGTTGCTCACGCACATAAAAATAAGAAGGTTCTGACTACGGATTCTGGTAGAGGGGTTAAAAAATAGACGTGTATTGTGGGGGGGGGGGGGTGAAGTTACCCCCTTTCGCACATTCTTATGACGAATCGGCATAGAAAACCATGTTATCCTTACATTTTAAGTAGAGTATGGAATCAACAATTTTATGTCCAAATTTACGAAAAACGTTATTCTGGAATACTTTGATCCTCTACCGCCTCAATATATGAGACTTTTTTGCTCGTTTTGTTTAAAAGGTCAAAAACACCCCTAAAACAGGGTTGTAATGGGTTAAAATGTACTACAATAATATTACTCATAAAATTCTGTAGTTTCTTACCACACCAAAGCTCAAAACTCAACTTGAATGCCAAAAATAAGTCAGAAGTGAAAATCCATTTAAGGGTTAATTTCGTACTTATTCCGACGCTAAAATGACCCACATGCAGTTGGGGTTGGTGTGTATTGAAAAACTATTCTACGTAAAATTTTACTATAAGTCACCGAACACAATAGATGTATATTGTACTCAAAATAATAGACCAATGCTTGTAAATAAATTACGACTACTGTAGGCTACAATCGGGAAGGAAATAATTCGGTCTACAATTTAAAGTTGTTATTTTTCAAAACTCTTGCTCTTTAAATCACATTGTTTCTACTTGATCCAGCAAAAGAAAAACATGTCTGCATATGCAACCCCTACAACCAATGCAGACACAACTAGATTGTCCAAAACCGGATAACCGGGTTTTTGCTATTAACCGTGGGCCGGTTTTCTTACAAACGTAATTTTCGAAGAAACCGAAGACCGGTTATTTGATTTCGGTTAACCGGCTTTTACTCAACTTGTGTTAATAATATCCTTACAAAAATTAATAACAAATTATATGATTTTCGAATTTTAATGCAGTTTTGGAATATCATTTCATGATGCAAAAAGTTATAAATGACATTTCCAAATAATTTGTTTATTCCAATTTCAAAATGATTTTATGAGTTGAATAAGAATTAAATTAGTTTTTTTATAATTCCATAATGCATATTATTTTATAATAAATATTTGGAATAAGATTTTCATTTTCATTTTGGAATTTAAATTAGAATATGATTTAAAATGTAATTTAAAAGTATAACGTGAATGTCTAATTTAAGTAGAGTTGTAAAATTTTGAGTGTTAAAGACGAATATGTATATGAAATGTTCGCTAAACAAATACATTGGAAGTGCGATATATTTGCAATATAATTTAAAACAAAAAAAAACTGGAAAAACCGCCTCCGCCGGTTTTTGCCAAAAATTTAAAACCGAAACCCGGTTTTTTTGAACACTCTAGACACAACACAGATGCAGTAGTTTTAGTTATTTGGTGTTAATGACCAACGGGCACAAAGGACCAGAATATGATGTGATGTTAGCGAAAATAGACAACTTACCCAAAGGACGATGTTCAATTGAGAAATGATGAATTGGACAACCACCATTATTCCATGCTGACAATTTCAAATTAACGCAGGACGCATTTGTTGCAATTAGTTCGTTGCTATTTGGAGCCTGTGAAACTGTAAATAGAAATGAAATGGAACATCAGCTAAATGAAAATTACCATTAGGTAAGTGAAAATTGTGGTAGCAGAACAGTATGGAATAAAATTATGTTGGCTTAATAAATTAGTTTGGTGGTGTTTTCTAATTAAATTAGCATTCAAATTCTCCACTATGCCCGAAATTATGTTGCTAGTCACTTATCGTATGTGTCTGGTGTTGCTCTGTTTTTTTTTCGACTTACCTTTACCCTTGGTCCAGACATTAATTTCCTCACTGGATGTACCATCCCCCACTATGTTGTGCGCCGACATTTTGATAATATACTGATTGCCACATTTCAATCCCGTTATGGTGTATGCATTATTCTCGGGCATCAATTCCGTTTGAGACCATGTATCTCCCATGATATGATAGGATATGGCGTAGCCCTGCAATGGAGCACCCCCATCATCGGGTGGATCCCAACTAACACGTATGCTGTCCGCTGAAGCATACTGCACAATGATTTGCGGTGCTGCCGGTGGTTTCATGGCAATCACTTGGTATTGTATTTCATCACTGCCAAAAAGATTGTTTGCCGTACATGTGTAATTTCCGGACAAGCTACCCTCAACTCCTGTGTCATGCAATGGAATGAAAGACAAAGACAACGAAATATTGCAGGTAAAGAGCTAAATTGAAATCGAAGGAAATGACATAGTGAATGCATATAAGCTTCTCAGAGGCCAATTGATCTAACTTCACAAAACATAAAGTGGAGTGAAACAGAAGTTTGCGACTAATGAGCATATTCATACAAATTTAAAGTGAGGCCCATAAATACTTCATGATTACTCCTTTATTATGATGATAAAAACCAAGGAGATTATAAATATCTCTAAAAATCATTCAAATGTGGAGTTAGATCAATTGGCATGAGAGTAGCTTATATGTATCTGCTTCTACGAGAACATTCAAAAATCTTAATTAAAATTGTTTTTTTGTGTTGTTTGGTACGAGACGCTTACCAATCTTCGATACTTACTGTGGATTTTCAAATTCCCCTCATTTGTCACTTCATAGAAAGGACTAAATGTTACTGGTCTGTCACGCGTAAGCCATCGAGCTCTTGGTGTGGGATTCCCCACTGCCAGACACTCAAGGATGAGACTTGTACCTACAGCTTTTCTTACCAACTGGCCAAATGACGCTATTCTGGCAGGAGCTAAAAAGAGAACAACATTTTTAAGTTCAACCATACTTTGTACCCTGCTGATGTCGGTGGTATATATTTATTTACAGGATAAATGCTACAAAACTTGGCATTTAATTATTCAAAGGGTAACACTAAGAATTCCTTATTATGTTTTTAAAATTACATTCATTAAATATAAAAGATTAAAAAGGATAAGCAGCTCAGAAGAAGTTTGACAAAACAAAAGCACCACAGCCTCAAAATTTAGATAAGGGGATTTCATACAATTCAGTAACTCCCAACAATTTTCTTTGGACTTCTGCCAGTTTTAGTCAAAATTCTGGAGCCTCCCCGATATGATTTTAAAAGGTCAGCACTTCCAGTGATACCCAGTAAGTGCCGCAATAATTGTGTCTATTTCCATCATATTTAAAGTCATATATTTCCATGTAGGGCATTATTTTGGATCGATTATGAAAAGTACAACCTTGCCCACATTAATGTCGTGTCTAATATCTGGTGTCTAATATCTGGTACTACCGATTGTTTCTTCCGGTAGTACCAGGTACTAGACACTGTTTTCACGCGCGCCAGTGTCAAAGTAGCTCACAAATCACAAGTTGTATGTGACTGGAAAATTATAGATTTTTTTTGATAACAGATTCAGATTTGCTGAGCATATTTTCACATAACTGTTGTGTTTCGTGATTCAGTATAGAGGTTTACGCTGATTGTTTCTGCTTCGGCGGCGGCGTAGGGACCTGGGAAAACCGGCGGCTTGGTTGACTAACCTGGCAGCGGCAGCGGATTTTACTAATTATTAGGAAATTGACCCGGCTGCTGCTGCGCAGAATTCAATTCTTAGTAAATTTTATCTGCTGTTGTTCTATTTACCTGTCATGTGTGCTGCAATATGTTGGGGAATGGGACTGGATATTGGTGTTGTAGCGTGTGGAATTTCGCCTGGCTGTTATTTTGCAAAATGCACACTGTCGTTTAATTACATAAGTTAATTCTTGGGATATTAAGCTGACTGTTATCATGAAATATTCTGATTGTGGTTGTGTATAATTTATATTTTGTAGTTTTTTGATTGCTGTGGTTGCATCAGAATTAAACAAAAAGATATAAGCGGCTGAACCACGCCGCCGACGCCACAGCGCCGACTTCTACGTAATACGGCGGCACCAATCTCTAAAAACGGCGGCGGCGATGGCGTGGCTCAACGGCGTATAGGTCTAATTCAGTACAACCAGCGATACAATTTAAGTTGTACTTAAGTAATATCGTTTGAAAACTATTATTGTTTGAATGTGTAGTTCTCTTAGCTGTAGCAAAAGAGCCTCTGAAATGCAAACCGGTCGCTAACAACTACACAGCATTGCCGTGTTGCATTTTTATCATCATCAACCACAAAATACAAAAGAACATCCGCGCCATCTGTCTGTCGGAAAGTACATAGGCTATGCTCTTTTTATTTTTAGCTATTGAAATTTCTTTATAGTACCGTATAACGCCCGGTATTCAGTTTTTATGAAATTTTCGTGGCCATAAGAAGTAAGTGTATAAAAAATAACGAAAATTTCATGAACCGAAAATTTCGTTCACTTTTCATTTGCTTGGAACTCAGATTTTTGCGGAAAGTTTTAATGCAAAATCGATTACATGGTTGGCACGCTAATATTATTTAGTTCGGCAACAATTGTTTGATAATTCTTTGGCACCACAATTGTGACATTGCGATAATTTTAATAACCAAAAGCAACACCACATGCGTAAAAAATAAATTATTGTGCGTAGAGATCCATGTTATAAATGAAATAGTTCAAGGTAAATCTGAGATGTGTGGTAATTTTACACAACGAAATATTCTTTTTAGATATAAATGTCAAAATTTCTGACGAAAATTTCGGAAGAACTGAACATGGGGCTTAAAACGAGAACGAATCCCATCTACATCTTCTTTCCATCTCCAGAGAACCATCGGTCCCCATTAGAAATGATTTTTCTTGTGGTCTAGAAGGCAATACAATGTTTACAGGCAATTGTTTACAAATGTTTTCTTGTGTGTTTTCCTTGCGATATTTTTCCAACACTTGCATAGTGGAAAATTCTAAAATCAAATGAGTTTTCGTTTGCATTTAGTTGCATTTAGTTTTTCAAAAGCAGCATTCCAAAAAAACCGCTGATGACGATCTGTGGCGAGATCTGAAATAGCTAACGGTTTGCCAGGAATCATGAGGATGCATTTGTATGACATATTCTTTTTCAATAAACCATATCTCTATTTATAAAAATATACAATGGCCTTGAGCTTGAACAATAAAATAAAAAGGTGCTTTTAAGAAAAGGAATTTTTGTAAGAAACACCCTTTTTTTAGAGAAGGGTTTTGTTTAAAGAAAAGGGTTTTTTATGAAATGGGTATGTTTTTTAAAATTGGTCCGTTTTTCAAGACTAGGTACATACATGTTTAAGAGTAGGGACTTATCTCAAGAAAAGTTATTTTGTTTCACAAAAAAGGTACTCTTTAAAGAAAAGGCAGTTTTTTTAAGAATGACAATTTGTTTTAAGAGTATGTAATTTTTTAAGGAAAGTTATATATTTTAAAAATAGTAACCTTTTAGGTACTTTTTGTAAGAAAGTTATCTTTTCTAAGCATAGATACTTCTTTAAGATAAAGAATTTTTTTAAGAAAAAGCACTTTGTTTAAGAATTTGAATTGGTATTTTTTTTTTGAGAAAATTTACTTTTTTTAAGAAAATGCACTAATTTAAAAAAATTTTCTTTTTTCTGCAATATTTACTAAAAAGCGGAAAAATTTAGTTTTATTTCTAAGCATACTAAAATGTTTAAATTGTGTAAATATATATGACTATGTCGTACTACTTCATAACTACAAATATATATAAATTTGTAGTTTGAAGTTTTCGATAAATTTTAAAAGCAGTTGACAAATGCCAAATATTTCATCTACCTTCCTATATTCCTACATTCAGCATTGGTCTTACTAAGAGTCAGTTATGATTAATTGCTGACCAATCAATAGGACGGTCTTACATAGACTGTTCGCACTTTCAAAATTTATGTCACGTCAGTCAAAATTAGTGGCATAGTGACATCGTTCTAAGAAAATACTGTTGACAATATTTTCACGACAAAATATCGAACTGGGATGTGTTCTATTTTGTATTCTACATTTGTGTTCTATTTTTCACTATATTGAAATTTACTCTTTTTTTAAGCTACGCTCTGTTCCACCTTTGAATATTAGCAAGCAACGTTAATCAAATCTTTCGTCCAAATACTTCTAAATAAAGCTACTGAATTTGATGTCACAACACAGGATACTATAACTGTGCTGCAACCCACAAAAACCATACAGCTTGACCACATGCCATTTAATCACAAAATAACAGAAATATTATATTGAATGTGAATTACGTAAAGTATAACAATTAATTTAATATTATACAACGGTTTCTAAATATATAAAGTATCGTATTGCTCACTGGCGAAAATATATACAAATCATTTTTTAAATTGAAATTTAACGCAATTTAAATCAGCAACCCCAGCAACACAGTGTTAATTCGCATACATTTCATTATGGGCGATATGACCATTATCTAATTACCTTTACCGGATACAGCTATAATCTTTTATGCTTGAAATTGTAATCATCGTCGGTGTTGAAATGGTTAGTTTGCATGGCTTTTGTACGTGAGCACATGAATTCGGTCTCTGCTCTGAACACCTTTCAATTCCTTCGACTACTGTCACATCGCTTAGTGACGCCGATCCTAACGAGTAATTCGTAATAAAATAGCGCCTCAAAAACCCGAACGGAATCGATGTAAAACGGTAGGCCTCAAGCAGCGAGTGTAAAACTAGAAAGCGCACAACGCACTGATTGTGAGAAGCTCTTCCGAGTCTAGTCAGGGGAACTAATGGGAAACTATTTATTTATTTATATCTGCGCTTTCATATTTTATTGTTCAAGCTCAAGACCATTCTATATATCTATAAATAGAGAAGTAGTTTTTTTTTTAAAAGAAGATGTTTTTGCAAATGGATCCTCAAGATTCCTGGCAAACCGCATAGCTATTTCAGATCAAGCCACAGATCTTCATCAGCGGTTGTTTGGAATGCTGCTTTTGAAAAATTCATCAAAGTAAATGCAAACCAAAACTCATCGGAATTGAGAAATTTCCATTATGCAAGTGTTCGAATTATGTCAAAATAAAGTGATAAATTTTTTGATGGCAAATCATCCACTTCGCAGTTTAGTTGCGACATCTTACGGCTGTATTCTAAACGACGGACACACTCGTTTGGTAACAACTGTTGGATCACTGGAATTTTGTATCTGAACATTTTCAAATCCAATGTCAAAATGTGCCGCAGGGAACACCAAGAAATGTGCAATTGTTTGCACGTTTTCTTGTGGATGTTTCGGGCTCCTCTACCACTATCGATGTTTTCTGACGAAGAGCCGCTACATAGCCCTCCGAGGCGTCCCGTGTTGTTACGCTCCCTTTAAGTAGGGTAGCCAGACGTAAAATTCTTCGCGATTTCAGCGCTTCACTTTAGGACATTTCCTCCGATAATCACGTTGCGTGAACACCACTGAATCGAATAACGATTCCTTGTTATTCACAAGAAATTTCGCACGTGTCTACTTCACGAATGTCAAAATCAAACTGGTAGACGATGGCATTTGCAACTTTCCAATAGGCTGATACTCATTGTTCTACCTTGTAAATGTCTTGCACTTCCGTTGTCTCTTTGCAATTATTTAGATTTAGATGTGATTTTGGACATTTTGGGACAAGAGTTTAACCAAATAGCAATATATATGATCGCCGTAAATATAGCATTTTTCGCATGACAAACTAAAAAACCCACGACAAATCGATTTAAACCTAAGGCACACTGATATTATCTAATACGGTTTCAAAATGCATATTATGCGAACAAAATCGGTCAACAAATTATTCTTTTCGAAAATTTTGACTTTTGATCGAAATTCTAAACTTGGAGTCGGAGTCGCCCAAATTTTTACGACTGCAATTTGAACTGAGTTGGCCGCCAGTGGTGCCATTTTTAGTTTTCGCGCCTCTTGCACATGAGTTCCTTGGTTCGATCCCTCCTTTGACCACCTTAAATTTCTTTCGGCGGCGGGCATAGTCGACACTATCAGCCATTAAAAAGCTTCTCAAAAAATACATTTCGGAGCCGGTGTAAGACAATATGTCCCAATCAGTGAGTATAAAACTAGAAATCGCACAGCTCACAGGTAATGCGAAACGGTTTTTTTTTAATTTGAACTCCGACTCCAGGCAAATATCCCCGACCCAACTCCCAACTCTGACTCCACAGCACTGCTTAGAAACAGCCTAAAGTATTAATTTGCGAAAAAAAATAATTACTGGTTTACTAAATTATTTAATCTAATCCTGTTTAACTAATAAACTTATAAATTTGTTTAAGTCCAAGACAAGTATATGTATATCTCTACTAATAAAGATAATATAGTTTTTAAAAGTTTTGCAAAATACATCCCCATGATAAACAAATAAAAAAATCCAAGTACATACTGTCATTTGCTTGTTGTTCGTCCGAAACCATTGGCAATTTCTTGTCAAAAATCCACATATATTTCAAATAATTTCAAATTTTAACACTTATTGCTAGAAAGTTTTGATCCATCTTCAAAATTTTGCCTAAGTAAACTCTGAGCATTGTTGATTGAATTTTTCGACTTTTATATTAATGTTCATATAAATATCAGTGTGAAATATGATTTGAACTATTTCATTCTCTAAATTAAAGTAATACAAATTACAATCCAATGTAAATTAAAAACTTCCAGCACTGAACTGTGTACACAGCATATTTAGATCAATGGACATAATATTGGAACATTTCAAATTACAACAATTTTTTGTCGACCCACCCTATGCCCTCATTCCAAATACAGAAATATAAAACGAAATTGAATTTAAATTCTGTAAACTTACCACGTGTATTTGTGGCTTGTGCTACCACAGATGTTGGCTCGCCCTCTCCCACAGATGTTGAGGCTGAAACCCAAAATTCGTACATTTGATTTTCGGCCAAACCACGTGCTTCATATGTAACCGGATAACCTGACTCATCCACACGCACCATATGAGCTGGTCCAGAAATGAGAAACGAAAATAGAAAACACAAAATTGCATATCATGGTTAAATTTTAAAATGTATTTTTAATTGAAATGCAAAAACAAAAAACACGTAAATCAGTATGTATGAGCATAGGACAATTATTTTAAATTATTAATGAATTTTTAATTTAAATAGTAAAATGTACATGTAAAATTCATCAGGCGACTCCATATCGAAAGAACATGGTAACTAAGCCCTTGTATATACGAAAAATGGGATTATAATTAATTTGCAAAAAAAATTGCTTAAATTAAGTTTCCGTTTTGTTTGAATAACTATTTAAAATAAAAATAAAATCGTTCTTAGGAAACACGAGGAAACATAATTGAGTTTTCCACATTTATGTTCTGACACATAGTACACAAGCTTATCAGTCCCAATGAAAACAAATTGCCTCTATCTTATAAAACTGTTAATATACCCCCCCATTTACTTTCAATTGTTCCCAATAACTTTTGCAAGTCCTGGAGTTGCAACGATAATGTTGCTTGATGTTGATGATTTCATTATCACCAAACAAACGTACTTAGTTAGACCTTTCCTTTAATTATTTGCTAATTACACTGACAAATCTCTACTCATAACATTGGCAACAACGGAAAAGTTGGTCAATAAATGAACCAAAAACTGAAAACCGCCGCAAACATTTCTTAGTATCGTCTTCCCTATTATCTGGAAAAAAAGTATTAAATTGAAATTAAATGCCAAAACTTTTTCATTTCAAATCCAGCGCAAGACGAAAGAACAGAAATGCTTAAGCTAATAAAACTAACTGTATCAGCGTTAGAGGAAGCAATATTTATTTTTTGGCCGAAACAAGAAAAACTTTGCTTTATTTTTTCGCAGGATGAGCTACAGCAGTGGAAGAAATTACCCCCTATAACGAAAGGCATCGTATGTGCACCATTCTGCACCTTTCATAACTTTCAATGATAAGTCGAGAAAACTTTTCCTATCATCATTATTTTTTTTGTTCGTACTCTCACAAAACTTTTATTTCCTAGTTGTACTCGAGTTTAACGCTCTTTTTTTTGTATTTTTTGGTAACTCCAAGTATTGACCAGCTGCAGGAGGAGGATGTGTATTTAAAAAAAAAAACGGAAAAGAACTGAAGTAAAATCATTGAGTACTTACATTTGGCTTGTCCTTTACGTCCGGCTTCTCTTGAATAGACTGTGTAATGGGTGATGATGCCATTGCGATTTCTCGGCGGCAGCCATGATATCAAAATGGAATCTGCCGTTAGAGCAGCTGCTTTAATGGAAGCCGGTGCATCTGGTACATCGTCCTCGGTTTGGCAATATAGCGGTTGACTGGCCACACCATCACCCGTGGCCGTGTACGCCAGCACTCGTATTGAGTAATTGGTTGCTTTGTGCAGTGTGTGTAAATAAGTTTCCAAATTTGATGTCCGTTTTATTTCTAGTTTAGCTGGAAAATCAACTGTGGCCCAGTACGTCATAAAAGAAAATAAAATAACAAAACCGAGAATTGAGCAAAGTGTACGAGCATTTGTCAAAGAACTTTAGGAGAATTAACTAGACTTCAATATGAAATATTAAATTTTATAAAGCATTTTGACAATTGCACGGAATTCCAGAACAAAGGAGTGTAAAATTGGGAAAGATTACAAAAAGTTGTTAAAATTATATTCATGCAATTCACAAGCTCTGTTGTATCGTTGTCTTTATCTTTCATTTTAATTTATTTTATAGCCAATATTATTGTGTATTTTAAAAAAAAATATGACTTACGACGAATATCGTATTATTATCCTTTGACCTTGTGAATTGCACAAATATACAGATAATAAAAATATTAAATCAATTGTACTTCTATATAATAGGCGGTTAATTTTCTTTCTATACTTTTTCGAGTAGAGATTTTATCGCAGATGATACTGGCCTGGAATTTTTTATTTTCTCCGGTATTCACATACAACATGATTATTTCTTGACATTTTCGAAATGAACTTATTTTCGTCATTTTTGAGTGTTACACAGTGCAACACGAAAAACTATATCCACAACGTGATAAAAGACAAAAAAAAAGAGACCCGTGTCTCCCAGGTTTGCCCAAAGTGAAAAATTTCCCGAAATTTTTTTTACTTTTGCGGCTAACTAAATGCTACCTAAACGGTGTTAAGAATCATTCCTAGGAAGTTCATATGTTCTAGAAAGTTGTTTATTGAGATCTTTGGTAGTTGATTGTTTCCTTGAATTTTGAACGTTTCGCTACCTATGGACCTGAACATGGGAAAAAGGTAAAAAAATTTAATTTTTTAAAGTTTTTTGCAATTTTGACCTTGAAGATGAAGTTTTTTTGATTTTATATGTTCACAATTTTTGTTCTTTATGACAAAAGCTCAGAGAGTAAATCAAAATTCCGAACGGTTTGCAAGATATGAGCCTGACAAAATGATCACTTTTTTGCAAAAATTACATTTTGGGGGCCCATAAAAAAAGTGCATGACTTTGGGCAAAACTGGGAGACACGCGTCTTTTCTTTTGGTCTTTTATCACGTAGTGGTGTCCGTATATGGTTATATTTCCATGAACAAATTACACACAGTGTTAATGTATGAGAAGTTCACACTACAAGTTTCAAGGTCTAATACATTTTTCTAAGTGAATAATGGTTGGGTTTCGTTGGACTAATATATAATTCTGGAAAGCACACTGATGTTCATGATTAGTTTCGAACTCGGTGACAAGTTCATCATAAGATTATATAAGAAGCATTGGTAAGATCACCAATCGTTTATACTAACTTTATATGCAATTTACATATGCGAATTGGTATCGATCGAAACTCACTCCCTCAGTATCAAGTCCCACGCTGCTCGCGTATGCTTATGATATAGATATCATTGGGCGCACAATTAGAGAAGTTACTGCGGTGTTTTCGAGAATTGAGAAGGCAAAAGTGGGTCTGACGGTAAATGCAGACCAGACAAAATAAATGGTTTCAACGAACAGGGCATCCACTCATCCAAAGGGTGAACGTTTATAGCCGTTATAATTTCGAGGTGGTGGACGAATTTATATACCTCGGACCTGCCGTAAACAAACCAACAACGTCAGCCTTAAGATTAAGCAGAGCATTTTGTGCTTGCGAATAGATGATATTTTGGGCTAAGCAAGCACTTTAGAAACAAAGCCCTCTCTCGAGTATCAAAAGTCCAGCTGCACCAGACTCTCGTAGCTGTTATTTTGGGCTAAGCAAGCACTTTAGAGACAAAGCCCTCTCTCGAGTAACAAAAGTCCTGCTGTACCAGACTCCCATACAACCTGTCTTGCTTTATGGCGCAGAATCATGAGTTTTATTGCAAGCAGAAGAAAAATCGGTAGGAGTCTTCGAGAGAAAAATACTTCGAAAAATGTATGGCCCTATAGTGCACAACGGCGAGTGTCGGAGACGCATGAACCATGAGCTGTATGAGCTATATCCCGGCATTGACATAGTTAAGCGGATCAGAATAACGCGATTGCGTTGGCTAGACCGTGTCAGTAGAATTGACGAAGACGAACCAGCATGAAGGGTTTTCCAAAATGAACTCGAAGAGAGACGAAAAATAGGAAGACCAAGACTGCGCTGGAGGGATCATGTTGACGATGCCCTGCGTACACTTGATCTTACCAACTGGAGGGATATGACAAAAGATCGAACTGTTTGGCGAAATATGTTATCCTCATTTTGTAAGGTTGTTCGAGACCGGGTAAGTCTTGGGATTCCATTTCTCCGAAAAAATATCAATCAAATTTCACAACTATCACAAATTTGGAGAACATATATTAGCAATTGTAAGAGTTTTCGAAACCGAACTCGAAGGAAAACGAAAAATAGGAAGACCAATGGGCTGATTATCGATAGCAACCGAACCTCAGTTTAGTTGCCAGTTGCCGAAAAGTTACTACATATGACAACTGGCAACTGACAGCTAGCAACTTTAATTGCTTGATAGAAATTATATTGGCAACCACGAATTTTTGGTTGCTGTATAGTTTTTAAAACAAAACAAAACGTTCAGGTGAACTATAAGAAGCCAAAAGCTGTGGTTCTAAAGAAAATCCTAATTTTGTGTTGTTGAATTCTAATGTTTATAAAAATTTGTGCATATTAAATACAATAATATTTATATAAAATAGAACCTAGTAGCGGCAAAAATTATCGGAGCTCGGGCAGATCAAAAGTTATGAAAAAACGAAATTAAAGAAAAATATAGAAACACGAAAAATATATTTTTGTTGTCGGACAGACCAATGGGGCCCACAGGTCCAAAAACTAGTCCAGTTAGAGACTGCTAGAAACAGACAATAGTGGGTACTCAAATGAAAGGTATTTTTATCCTAAATTTAATGGTGTGATTATTTTTGTGGAACGGCATCTGTGCACCCAGATAACCCCAGTTTACCATATTATAGTATGTCTTGACATTTAGTGCGTGTGTTCAGATTAAAGGGAATGATGAATCTGCTTCATTGCTAGTCATTTTAAAAACTTTCAAGAACAATTTACCAGACTATAAATAAAAGGTCTGGAACTTAGGTCCGTCCAACAAAAAATATCATGTTTTTCGATTTCTATATTTTTCTCTAATATCGACGTTTTTTTTATCAAGTTTTGAGTTGCGCTCGAACTCCGGCAATTTAGCCCTAGTAGCCATGTGTTTGCCCTGAAATCAGAAACCTGTTGCTCCAGTGGAAGGATGTCTGCCGTCATCATACCTGATTCGCATTTCGTAGTCGCACATCTACAATTAGATCATTGTTATGATAATAATTATTATAGTATTATAGGGCATTATAGGGCATCGTGAGTACAACCAGGATGTCTGCCGTCATCATACCTGATTCGCATTTCGTAGTCGCACATCTACAATTATTATAACTAACCTGCAAAACATTCAAACTAAACTAGCCGTTTCTATTTATGTATAAATGGTGAACTTCTTCGTTCGCTCCAATAATACGTACGTGTGTCCCATCCATACATACGAAAACACCAGGAAACTTCGTTTTCTAGTAAAGCCGGATTTTATTTTGGGTATTTTCTTCCTCCGTCATTTTTGAAATAATCCACATCTTATAAATGATTTTTTCAGTTAGATGCACAACTTCCTTTAAAAGAACCAACAACGTAGGTTGAGCCATGCCAAGGTTGAAGTCGTTGTAATGGGACTTTTGGAAACTTCCCTCCGCAAAAATCCTTAAAGCTGCACATACTTTTAAGAGCAGAGGTATTGCTGTCGCCCGATTACTTCGCTAGAAATCAGTTTCCAAAATATACTCTAAATAAACTATTCCTTCTTTTGGATGGCGAAAATATGCCTAAAACGGAATTGTTTATTAACAATTATTCTCATCAATAACATTCCAAAGGATTGGAGTTGTCTCTTAAGTGTCTTCTAATAGATGCCATGTTTTGTATTTTTATTTCTCACACATTTTAGTTTTATTGTTTGTTTATATTATTTACAGTTGGCGAAGTGTCGATAATCGACCCTATCGATAATCGATCCACAAGACTCCGCTGGAGGGATCAGCGTACACTTGGTATTGCCAACTTGACAAATAAAGCAAAAGATCGAACTGGTTGGCGAAATATGCCACCTTCAGTTTGTAAGGTCCCTGACCCCCCGGGATTGCACGAGACCGGATAAGTAAGTAAGTTTTTTAACGAAAAATTTAAAAATATTAAAATCCAACAAATACTGTTACATTTTCAGAATAATAATGATCCTTTTTACGGGAAAACGAAACAACACATGAACATGTTATTTTGTGTTAATTTTGTATTAATTTTTCTACAAAAATTTAAACATATTAATTTCCATGCGAAACGAAAACCCCGTAATTTTCATTCTGTGAAACCGAAACCCGGTTTTCAATAACCGGAAAACCGGTTATTAAAATTCAGGGTTTTTGAACACTCTACCATATTTAGTATTCCAATAGGAACGAATGACATTTAGTATTCCAAATGGTAATGGAGACATAAATATCAAGATTCCCAAAAATGTACGAACTTCACACTCAGGACGATCGGTT
This sequence comes from Phaonia tiefii, assembly GCA_963931995.1. NCBI lineage: Eukaryota > Metazoa > Arthropoda > Insecta > Diptera > Muscidae > Phaonia > Phaonia tiefii. The sequence goes on from OZ008367.1 coordinate 126,007,411, forward strand.
GCGTTTGGACAGAGTATCTGGTTGTATCTTCTATTATTTGATTGACAAAATCTAGAGTAAAGTAATAGGAGAAGAAATGAAAAGGAGTTTCAAGTTCGATTATTTCAAAAGAAAAGTCATTGCAGACTTGAAATAGTTTATTCTGTTCTTGAAAATCAAATCAAGTCTTTACATATCAACGTGATTATGAGCAGATCCATGAGAACTACTTGTACCTGAAACATTGTTTGTTTCTGGGAAAGGGTGTTCGACTAACAGGGGATCGTGCTTCACTTCACGAACAAGCTCTTCATAATCGACTAGTGCTTTTAACTACATACTCCCGAGTCAACAATTCCCCGCGATCATCTTCATTCAGCTCAGCATCATCCTGTGATAGATAAGCATTTTGTAATTCCTCCAAATATTCTTCCATATCCATATCAGATATATTTTTGCGAGACAGTCGATAATAAAGTAGAGGGTTCCCATTTATATTTCGCATCCTGGCAATACTACTGTTGCCGGATGCAATCTGGAACTTCATTGGATTTTGTAGGATAAACATACAGAGAACGTTTTCACTTACGAGCACTATTTGATGTGTTTACAGTGTTGAAAAATTCATAGCGTAAAAAAGATGGAATTAACCAGTGACAATTTTCAATGCGACATGAGTGTCTCAATCAACAACCACTGTAAATCGCTGGTACCAAGAGTTCAGTTTTGGACGTCGTTCGCTCCAGGATGAATTTCGTGAAGATCGTCCAACTTCGGTCTTTTTGCCGAACACCATCGATGCTGTCCTTGAACTGATAAAAAAAGACCGACATGTCACTTACCGTGAGATTCAGGCATCCTTGGGCATTAGTATGACAAGCATCAATAAGACATCACATGTTGATTTGGGCGTGAAAAAATTTGTTTTCGTTGTATCCCACATAATTTGACGAATGCTCATAAATAGCTCGTGTCGATTGGAGGAAAGAAATATTGAAAACACAACCGCTGTCACTCAAATGCAGTGTATAACATCACAGGTGACGAATCATGGATCTATGCATATGAGCCCGAAACAGAACAGCAATCTGCCGTATGGGTCTTTTAAGACGAACTAAATCCACCAATACTTGTTCGTGGAAGAAGCACATCAAAGCAAATAATCGCGTTTCTTCGGTATAACCCGTCACGAGGCCACAGTGCCTTCAGTGGAACGTATGACGGTCAATTCAGGACACATAAGCTTAAACAATTGGCTACTTGAGCACTCAACTATTAAAGCGTTCAAAACCCTTGTTTTGTAGGTGTCTCAATTGGGGTGGAAAAAGTGTTACGAAAATCGGACATCCTCATGAGTTTTTCGGCAGTACGGTCGAACTTCACAGATTGTGATGACATAACCCTAAAATTTGTAAGGTTAATACTCCCACACATTATTTCGATTACAACGGACCGCTATAGTTTCAGAATAATGCCAAGCAATTTGTCCTAATAATGGAGACTTCTAAAATAGTTCCTATTCCTAAATACAAGATGAATTCATGCATTGAATCATCTGCATTGCTTTCGGGGAATCAGTCTGGCTTCCGGGCAAAACACAGTTGCGTTACAACTTTAACGGATGTTGTGGAAGACCTAAGACTTAGTATTGATTACAAGCGAGTAAGCGTTCATGGTTTGCTTGATCACTCGAAAACGTTCGACACTATAGACCATGATATGTTAGGACTTAAACTTGAAATTTTTTTTTAATTTTTCTAGGACATCATTCAGAATGATAAACAAACTCTTCCCTGTATAATCGGAGACAATCTGTTTGTACGGGATACATTTTTGTCTAGAGGTGTTCCCCAGGGATTGATACTGGGGCCCTTATAAATATTCGCGTTGTATATAAATGATCTTCCGCAGCACATACATAATTGTAAGGCCCACATGTATGTAAATGATGTACAGCTGTATACTAGTACACCCATTGAATTATTTGAATTATTTATTATCTGAATTCATTTGACCATCAGTCAATATGGAATTGGGCAAACGCAAACGGACTTTCATTGAATCCGGGCAACTCAAACTGTCTTTTGATCCAAAGAAAGTCAATATAGTGCTAAACGGATATAGAATTGAAGTAGTCTCGACCGATAAAAAAACACAGATTAATTTATTCATAGATTTGCCAACTCGCTCATCGGTTTACTGATTGAAGAGAAGCAAACTTGTGTTTGATCGCCATGAGAAAAATTATGGCACTGAGGTTTAACAAGCACAGCTGAAATTATAACTGTGAACGTTCAAAATATGTAAATATGTACATATATGAACATCGTGAATGCACAAAACTAAAAACATGATCTCTTACAGCCTTAAAGGAAATTACAACTTTAAACATAACGAGGATCTAAATCAACTAAATTTGAAACATATGGTAGGGCCAAACCAAAACAGAACGAGACAACTACAATTAGAATAGTTCGTTCTATAAATAGAACTTTCAAAACTTCTGCATCAGTGCGTGTAAGTAGGAAAGCAATGTGTAAGTAGCGACAACAATCACTCTGCACACAATCAATAAATGCCTTCGGTTAGTGACTTGTGTATATACACACCGCAGTGGCTTAACGGGCTAGACGCTGCTGAAGATGATGCTTCACAAACATCGAAACGATCGTCCAGCGAATGTGAGTTCGAATCCCACCCGCGGCATTTACATTTTTGTCACTAACCGGAGAAAATATGATCTCTTACAGCCTTAAAGGAAATTACAACTTTAAGCATAACGAGGATCTAAAACAACTAAATTTGAAACATATGGTAGAGCCAAACCAAAACAGAACGAGACAACTACAATTAGAATAGTTCGTTCTATAAATGGAACTTTCAAAACTTCTGCATCGGTGCGCGTAAGTAAGAAAGCAATGTGTAAGTAGCGACAACAATCGCTCTGCACACAATCAATAAATGTCTTCGGTTAGTGACTTGTGTAAATGCACACCGCTGTGGTTTAACGGGATAGACGCTGCTGAAGATGATGCTTCACAAACATCGAAACGATCGTCCAGCGAATGTAAGTTCGAATTCCACCCGCGGCATTTACATTTTTGTCACTAACCGGAGAAAACATGATCTCTTATAGCCTTAAAGGAAATTACAACTTTAAACATAACGAGGATCTAAGACAACTAAATTTGAAACATATGGTAGGGCCAAACCAAAACAGAACGAGACAACTACAATTAGAATAGTTCGTTATATAAATAGTACTTTCAAAACTTCTGCATCACTGCGTGTAAGTAGGAAAGCAATGTGTAAGTAGCGACAACAATCACTCTGCACACAATCAATAAATATCTTCGGTTACTGACTTGTGTAAATACACACCGCAGTGGCTTAACGGGCTAGACGCTGCTGAAGATGATGCTTCACAAACATCGAAACGATCGTCCAGCGAATGTAAGTTCGAATCCCACCCGCGGCATTTACATTTATGTCACTAACCGGAGAAAACATGATCTCTTACAGCCTTAAAGGAAATTACAACTTTAAACATAACGAGGATCTAAATCAACTAAATTTGAAACATATGGTAGGGCCAAACCAAAACAGAACGAGACAACTACAATTAGAATAGTTCGTTATATAAATGGAACTTTCAAAACTTCTGCATCGGCGCGCGTAAGTAAGAAAGCAATGTGTAAGTAGCGACAACAATCGCTCTGCGCACAATCAATAAATGTCTTCGGTTAGTGACTTGTGTAAATACACACCGCAGTGGCTTAACGGGCTAGACGCTGCTGAAGATGATGCTTCACAAACATCGAAACGATCGTCCAGCGAATGTGCGTTCGAATCCCACCCGCGGCATTTACATTTTTGTCACTAACCGGAGAAAATATGATCTCTTACAGCCTTAAAGGAAATTACAACTTTAAGCATAACGAGGATCTAAAACAACTAAATTTGAAACATATGGTATGGCAACCAAAACAGAACGAGACAACTACAATTAGAATAGTTCGTTCTATAAATAGAACTTTCAAAACTTCTGCATCACATCGTGTAAGTAGGAAAGCAATGTGTAAGTAGCGACAACAATCACTCTGCACACAATCAATAAATATCTTCGGTCCCACCCGCGGCATTTACATTTATGCCACTAACCGGAGAAAACATGATCTCTTACAGCCGTAAAGGAAATTACAACTTTAAACATAACGAGGATCTAAGACAACTAAATTCGAAACATATGGTAGGGCCAAACCAAAACAGAACGAGACAACTACAATTAGAATAGTTCGTTCTATAAATGGAACTTTCAAAACTTCTGCATCGGTGCGCGTAAGTAAGAAAGCAATGTGTAAGTAGCGACAACAATCGCTCTGCACACAATCAATAAATGTCTTCGGTTAGTGACTTGTGTAAATACACACCGCTGTGGTTTAACGGGCTAGACGCTGCTGAAGATGATGCTTCACAAACATCGAAACGATCGTCCAGCGAATGTAAGTTCGAATTCCACCCGCGGCATTTACATTTTTGTCACTAACCGGAGAAAACATGATCTCTTATAGCCTTAAAGGAAATTACAACTTTAAACATAACGAGGATCTAAGACAACTAAATTTGAAACATATGGTATGGCAACCAAAACAGAACGAGACAACTACAATTAGAATAGTTCGTTCTATAAATAGAACTTTCAAAACTTCTGCATCACATCGTGTAAGTAGGAAAGCAATGTGTAAGTAGCGACAACAATCACTCTGCACACAATCAATAAATATCTTCGGTCCCACCCGCGGCATTTACATTTATGCTACTAACCGGAGAAAACATGATCTCTTACAGCCGTAAAGGAAATTACAACTTTAAACATAACGAGGATCTAAGACAACTAAATTCGAAACATATGGTAGGGCCAAACCAAAACAGAACGAGACAACTACAATTAGAATAGTTCGTTCTATAAATGGAACTTTCAAAACTTCTGCATCGGTGCGCGTAAGTAAGAAAGCAATGTGTAAGTAGCGACAACAATCGCTCTGCGCACAATCAATAAATGTCTTCGGTTAGTGACTTGTGTAAATACACACCGCTGTGGTTTAACGGGATAGACGCTGCTGAAGATGATGCTTCACAAACACCGAAACGATCGTCCAGCGAATGTAAGTTCGAATCCCACCCGCGGCATTTACATTTTTGTCACTAACCGGAGAAAACATGATCTCTTATAGCCTTAAAGGAAATTACAACTTTAAACATAACGAGGATCTAAGACAACTAAATTTGAAACATATGGTAGGGCCAAACCAAAACAGAACGAGACAACTACAATTAGAATAGTTCGTTCTATAAATAGAACTTTCAAAACTTCTGCATCACTGCGTGTAAGTAGGAAAGCAATGTGTAAGTAGCGACAACAATCAATCTGCACACAATCAATAAATGTCTTCGGTTAGTGACTTGTGTAAATACACACCGCAGTGGCTTAACGGGCTAGACGCTGCTGAAGATGATGCTTCACAAACATCGAAACGATCGTCCAGCGAATGTGAGTTCGAATCCCACCCGCGGCATTTACATTTTTTTCACTAACCGGAGAAAACATGATGTCTTACAGCCGTAAAGGAAATTACAACTTTAAAAATGGAGGATATTGTTCGACGTTGCTGACAGAAGTTCGTTTCCTCATTGAAGAAGCGCAAAGAGAAACGCCAGATGATATGTATAAGAAATCTATGTATAAATTAATCTGGGGTAAAAACCTATGCATTATAATGAACAATAATTTAAAATGGTGTAATCATTTGTGAAGTATTTGCGGATTGTTATTCTTTCAGTAAGAAGAAGCTTAACACAGTTTTCAATAACATTTGCTGATATGTATACGGTATTGGAAAATACCATAAAATTTCCTAAAATTCCATTAAACTACACGGTATCTCTCTAGATAATCAATTTAAAGTTCAAATCCACTACTCGGTCATCAAGTCATGTACAGTTAATTACCTCCGTATCTTTTCCGACGCCTAACATTTACAAGATCAAATAGAGGAAACAAGCTTATACGCTTTCATTATAAAACATTGACATCCGAATGACAATTTTTCATAAACGTCATGTCTCTCTGGAATACTTTCCACACTCCATACAAAAACCAGCAACAGTATTAAATTTATGACGCTTTTGTTCAATAACTTCTTAATGTCAATCTTAATCTTATAGATTTTACATTTTAAAACAATATACAATCTCATTTGTTACTTTGTTTTTATGTTTAAATTTGTATCTATTTCTTTTCAAGGATGCGATTATTTTTTTTTTTGGTGCGATTGTGCTTTTTACGATTTATGTACATTGTATGTTTATCTTTCTTTTATATTTTTCATGTTGTTGTTTATTATTAAATGTTTGCTTATTTTATTAAATTCCTATACTAAAATTATAAGATTTAAATCTTGTTGTATAGGATAAGCAAATAAATAAATGAATAAATATCAAACTATTTACAAAAAACGGTACAATCATGAATTATATTTTGTGTGGGTTCACAAATTACAGTCATTTTAATCCATATTTCTCTTTGTTGATAAATAAAATAGAAATAGGTTTGGACAGAAATTGCTGTTTCATTTTTGACAAAATATGCAATTTGAATCATTTGAAAATTTCTTTCACTAGTCCTGCTCCTATTCAAGTATATTCACTAACATCGAATGTAAATAATTGCGTTCATCAGTAATTGCATATAATACTCACTTTGATTCACAATCGGGCGATATAATATTTTATATCCTTGAATTATTCCACCATGAAATTGCAATGGTGGCTCCAGCCACGAGATTTTTAGACTTTGTGATGATAATGCGGTACAGTTGACATTTTGCGGTGCAGCTTCCGGCACTGTAATATGTAGTAGATGAAGATAACAGGAAAATAACATGAAAATATAAGTGTAAAAATTACATTTATATACATATGTAGATTCTTTCATATTAAGTTAAAGTATAAATATGTATCCCATTTTTTTCACCTTAAAATTTTGTAATGCATTTGGGATTGGAAGTGTAGAAAATTTTGAATTAAAGATAATATAAATTGCACAACCAAATTATCAAGGTTAGCGTTAATAAAGTGGCTCGATTCTTCACAAACTGTAAACTATAATGGCGAAAAATTGATTCTTATATTGAATATTCCAAAGACTAAATAGGTAAATGTATTTTTTTTGTTTTTCGTGAGAATTTTTCGAAAGAGAACATTTGTGAGCTAGAAAAAGAAATGTCTCGTGTATGTTAATTATACGTGATTCGTACAAGAAAAATTTTAAAATTTCGGAGGTCTTTCCGCTTTTTTGCACCAAAACATGACAAACTAATTGAAAATGTTGATTCTGTGGAATATTGTCAATGTATATCTCGAAAACTAACTTCATCCTAGGAAAAATGTTTTCAGATTTTATTTCCTCATACAGGATTATTGAAACCACTATCTGCAATGCCTGAGAAAAACACTGATCTCAATATGAAAACAAACAAGATGACATTTTAAACACTTTCACTGTGCGCTATGGTATTGCTTTCGGCCATATCGTCGCCTGTGTCTTGGTTTGCCGTATACGCCAAATTGTCGTTTGAGAAAAACGACTTCAAAGTTTAAAATCTGGTAACCAACGGGCAAAAGCAATACTCTACATCTGTGAAACCAATGAAGATAGAAGAACGAGTATCATCGTGCCGTAAAATTGGGGTGTTTCTCGTTCCAAATCCGTTTCAAACTCAAACCCGTCAAAATGGTGTACACGGCAAATCAAGATTCAGGCAACGATATGTAATTTTTAAAAGTATACAAAATATTCCTATATGTCTCCTGTCATACATAGGAAATATAAAAGCTCAGTTTTAATACATTGCACCTATTGCACCTCTTTGTGTGGCTCACTTGAGTATTTATAACACACAAATTTACAAGAAAAATATTTAAAAAACCCGCCAGGAAAAAAAATCATAGCATTACGCTGGAAATATTACAGAGACGCTCAAAGCATTTTTAATGTTTGTTGTTATTAACATAACAATTTATACAGCTGTTAACTGCATTCCGGGGTCGACGCGGTGTAGAGTGTCAGCAGACACCAACTGTTTGCCTCCGCAGAATTATTTTATTACGGTTTTTCTGTTGGTTTCTACAACATCATACTTACCACCCTCTGCCGTTGTACCAAAGATGGGCGTACTCCATGGTCCCGAACCGAAACTATTCAAGGCGCGCACAGTAACCGCATAGCGGGTATACTTTCGCAGGCCACGTAATGTGGCCTTGGTTGTGGCCCATCCACTTACAATCACCGACTTTAGTGAATTATTGACAACGCTAATGTAGTTGATGTTCTGCTTCTCCTCGCTGCAGTTGACGGTGTAGCCAATGAGTTCGCCATTCCAGGATTCTCGTGGAGGTATCTGTAATAAAAACACAAATGGGGATGTAAGAAGGATTTTAATGCGTGTGAAAGCATAAGGTAAAAGGCATGAAGAACAAAATCATTGATAATTCTAAGAACGAAAAAGGAACACTAAATGGAATCTCTAGTGAATGATGTTTATTCCTAGTATTCGTCTTAGTAGTACTTTCTAAAAATTTACAAGTTTCCAGGATTCCAAAGATAGTATTATTTTTTGGTGATCTCTTTCTATTTCTAATGTAATTGAGTTCCATTAATTACATGTAGTCATGTGATAATTTATTCATTTAATTTTCTTTATTTCTTTTATTTAACAAAATATTGAAATTGAACATCTCATTTGTGGAAGCAACTTGAGAAAGATTCTCAGTTAAAAAGTTGGTTATTTTTAAAAGTTTTTTCTTTGATATGGTTGTGCAGACGGGTTACAAGTTATTTGGATTAATTAAAAATCGTAATTTCAATTAAGCGGAAATATTTTAATATTCGTATCTGGCAAAAAGTATTATTAACTGATTTTGGTATTAACTTGTGATTGGTATAGGTGAGGTTAGAATGTACCTAACCTGGCTTCAATGTTAAATGTAAGTTCTACCTCTCAAATCTTTCTGTAAACTTTTACAAATATGTTATACTGTTTGGAAATTATGATGAAAATTTAATTTTGAATCCCTCTATTTTTTATAAAAGGTATCAGAAAAGGCATAGCCTTCCCATAAATTTACAATCATCATACAAAATTGGTTTACTTTGGAATATTAGACTCAAATTTTTTCTCCATCTTATGCAGTGTGTCGTTATTCCTTCTATCAATAAATCGAAATATTATCATAGGAGTAATATTATCGGCAGCTCAAACAGTAAATAATGACGGCAGTTATACGTTGCATTACCAGAGTTAATGACTAATATTCAAATATGGTGCTAAGCTGATACGCCTTTGGATAATGACGCTATCCAACTTCAAATGCTCAGTGAAAGCAGATCTTATTAAATCATTTGGTACTAGGAGAGGTTTCTGATAACCTCTTAATTGAGAAAATAATGAAAAAACTCCTCAACTAAATCAAAAATACATCAGCACAAAACCACTAACTTACCCCTGTCAAATATTTATATGTGCAATGTATCACGTTGAGTTGGAGCTTTGAAAACTAAATTTTTTTTTGATTTTTATTTTATATATTAGGTTATATTTATGTGTTCTTTAAAATTATAAGAAAACATATTTTTTCATTTCTTTTTTAGAACAAAAAAAGTGTTTGATATATTCTTCATAGAAAATATTTATATATACAAAAACGAAATTTAAAATTAATTCTTATTCATATCCAATTAAAATATGTAATTAATATGATATTGAGTTGCCCTTGTGTATACGAACTTGTTGCAGTCTTCGGGGCATAGAACTCACTAAGTTGCTTAAAGTGGAGATGCCAATTTTCTCCCATTCCGCCAATATTGCCACAGTTTTAGTTCTTTAAGCGTCGTAAACTGCTTCGATTTTGAAAACTCATTGGCGGAAAGTATCCCCCAGAGGTCTTCAATTGGGTTGAGGTCGGGACTTATGGCTGGCCACTCCAGTAATGCATTATTTCGGGTCTTTAAAAATCCCTTGTTAGCCGAACAATGTGGATCGGGGCGTTGTCTTGTTGAAAAGTCCAGTTATCTCCATAAAATTCGCCAGCAAAGTTAATTAAATTGCTGTCCAACAGATCAATGTATGCTTCCGCATTCATTTTAGTTGGGACAAATCATATTTCTGACTTCCCTCGTGCTCCAAATGCAGCCCATATCATAAGAGATCCAGCACTGTGGTTTCGCTTGTAGCACGGACATCGTAAATCTCTCCAATATTTATGGTGACCATCAGGTCCGTTCAAATTAAACTTTTTCTCATCACTAAATATAACGGTTTCAAATTCGTCTTCCCAAAACTTGTACTTTTCTGCAAAAGCAATACGCGCATTTTTATGGCACTGGGTTAAGCGTGGTTTGGCCATTTTACTTTGGTACCGAAGACCTATATCATCCTTGAGCAGTTGCTGGACACGCTGTATCGTTACATTTAGACCCAATTCCACATTTATTTCCCTACAACTCATATTCTCATTAGCTGCTAAATGCCGAGTGCGCTGCTTAGTCCTCTGGTCTACAGTTGGGATGCGTCCACTGCGCTTAATACAATCATAGTTTTCGGGGACTTTGAGGAAATTCGAACTGTATTGCGATGCCGATTTACCGCAGCTGCAATCTCGCCAATTCCTTTAACCTCAAGTCTTATTCCAACAATTTTTCCGCGCTCCTCGTCAGTAAGATCACTTCCACGTGGTATGTTCAACTAGAAACAAAACTGTGAATTAAACGTTTCTTAGAATATATTCATAACGATCACTTAACTCACGTACAGAAAGATATTTTATATTAAACACCCGAGAAAAGTAGAGTTGTTCACTTTAAAGTTTCAGGAACGCGACTGCACATATAATTATTTTCTATTGAATTGCAAACTTACAGCGATAATCATAGACAAGGGGACTACAAATAAAGTCCAAAAGAGAAAAAAGTATATGATAAAGAGAGAGTGATATTCTCGAACAAATTGTATATGATCGACGTTAAATTACAGTTAGTTTTCAGAAGAAAAGAAAAAAATTATTTTGTACATATAAATATTTGACAGAGGTACGTACGTATGTATGAGAATTAATTGGCAAAGGTTATGTTCTAGAATCTAGAATCGAGAAGGAAGCGGCGAAAGACGGGGTGCCCAGTAAATGAGGGTAAACAACAATTAATGGTTTCAACGAACAGAGGTTCCACTCGCTTTCAACCCAATGTGAACTTTGATAACTTTATGATATGATATGAGGTAAACCAAAAACTCTGACGTCAGCTTGAATGTCAAATGGAAATCGGTGTTATTTGTAGCTTAGTAAGCCATTCAAGGATATACTCTTATAATAACTATCTTGCTATATAAGGCACACAAATAGTCACCGCTCAAACCCACCACAATATTGTCAGTCTTGTAACGAAAATCTCTCCGAAAAATATATGGACCTATGATGAACATCATATGAATTACGAGCTATATGCTCTGTATTCTGACACCGAAGTCGATAAACGGATTAAAGCAGATCGGTTGCGTACTCGATGGAAGCCGTAAAATAGGACGACCAAGGTTTTGCTGGAAGATTAACAACTGGAGAAAAAAATTATAAAAAAATTATATTATCTTTGTTATGTAAACCCCTAACTCAAACAGGTAATTAATAACCAAAAAGGAGGAAACTTTAAAAAAATTAGCACAAGATCAAATCAGTGTTGGATGTATTTAATTTGCATTGGATTTTAGTTTGAATTATTTTATCTAATAAGAAAAAAATAACTACCATTATTCGCAATGGCAATTATAAAATATTGCATTTGCATTTTTTGTTCAGACTTGAAACCAAAAAAGACTTCAAACAAAAATTTTTTTTAGTTTCTTTTCTGTTACTAAGTTAAATTCATGTTTTAATTTACATACATATGTTCTGACCAAATAAATTTCTAAAGAGAAAAATAAACTCCAAAAAGAAAAAAAACATAACCATTTCCCTGATTTTTTCATGTAAAGTGCCAAAAATTTAGATTTTTTTAAATATTTGTATGGGGAACTCACCAAGGGGGTTCCAGGGAGTATGTCACTGGCATGGATGGGTCGGAATTCCAAAGTACGTGGGAGTCGGTCATACATTTAGACTCGATTGGGGCACTCTAAATGGATCACAGTGGGATTTTTCAAAATTTCGGATTTTTCAAAAGTCGGGACATCAGAATTCGTTTTAGAGGTATGGTTCCTCGGTCAAAGTTTCTCATTTTGATCCCTAGAATACGATTTTCCTTGTCACTTGAGCGATTTTTTGCCTCCCTACAAATCGACCCGCCCTACTGTGCATATAAAACATTTGAAAACCACGACTGCCAGATATAAAGAAAATGCTTGCATATATGTACAATCGCCAATGGTATTTAAATTTTTTTGAGGTAATTCAAATTAAACTACAAATTAGAATTTGCTCCATTTATGAATAAAGTAATACAAATTAAATTTTAGCGGTTCCAAAAAAAACCCCAACTTTTTAAAACAATATTTCGGGTTTGCTAGGAAAATTGATTTTCTAATAACACTGGTTTCCGCTTTATTCGAAAATTCGGCTCTTAACGAAAGCGGTTTTAGATATTTAGTTTTGGCAAAACCGATTAAACAGGCTGTCTGGGAGTTTTCAATGAAAGTTGACGCAATTTGAATAAACCCTGATTAATCGCCATAAAATAACCAGTTTTCGGTTTGTATGGAAAAAATTAATTGCTTTTCGGGTTTTGACACTTTTCCAGTGAAAATTTTTCGGAACTACGAGGGAGGTCTCAAAAGTAGCCGACCTGACTTCTAGATGGTGCCAGTAGTTTGAATAAAATATTTTGGTGCAAAGTGACAACCTTATAAAACATATGTATGTTTTAAGCTTCAAGGCGCCACGTTCTTTAGTATATTTATTCGAGCCATCTCAGTGAATTTGTAACATGTCAATTTCAGTCCAAGCAATATTAAATATATTATACTCTGGCGGAGTCTGCTCCTTCTTCTACGACTGTAAAATATTGGGTAGTAGAGCTTAAACGAGGCCGTACGAGCAGTCAAATGGTCGACCAATTGAGGTGTCCACGCCAGATACAGTTAAGAAAATCCACTAAACGGTAGGATGATCGTCGACTGAAGGTACGTGAGCTAGATGCAATGATAGGCATTTCAAAAAGTGCTATACATCTTATATTGACCGAAGATTTGAAGATGAGAAAGCTGTGCGCAAGATGGGTGCCGCGATTACTTTCAATAGAGCAAAAACAGCGTCGTGAAGATAGTTCAGTAGAGTGTTTGGGGATGTTTCACCGGAATAAAGCTGAATTTTTGCGTCGACTTATAACCATGGATGAGACACCACTTCACACCTGAGACAAAGGAACAGTCAAAGCAGTAGACTGGAAGGGGAGAATCGCATCCAAAAAGGCGAAGACGGTTCCATCTGCTGGCAAGGTTATGGCGTCTGTTTTTAGTGATGCGTATGGGATAATTTTTATTGATTATCTTCAGAAAGTAAAACCCGTCAACAGAGAATATTATGCTAATTTATTGCAGCGTTTAAGTGATGAAATTGTTGGAAAATGACCGCATTTACGGAAAAAGATAGTGTTGTTTAATCAAGACAATGGTCCAGTTCACACATCCACTATTGAGATGGCCAATATTAATGAACTAAAGTTCGAATCGCTTCATCACGCACCATATTCGCCATCCGACTATTTTCTATTTGTAAACCTGACAAAATGCCTCGGTGGTAAAAGATTTGCTAACAATGAAGAGGTGGAGTCAGCGGTTGATGGTAATTTTAGGCAGTTTGGCACTTCCTGCTACAAACAGAGTATCGAAGCTATTGAATATCGTTGGAAAAAGCGTATTGAGCTAATAGCAGGTTATGTTGAAAGGCAAAGAAAATATTTCCCATCTTTTTTTGTGTCTTCTTTGTTAGGTCGGTTAGTTTTGGGACTTTAGAAAACTAAATTTTTGAACTTTTTGAGTGCAACATTTTCAGAAATGAACACAAAAAGGCACTTTTAGGGCAAAGGGCCGAAAAAATGTTGAATTTTTTCGGGTGTACCACATAATCCCCAAAATCAAAATCCCCAAATCAAAATCCCCAAACACAAAATACCCATTTTCTGTGTGATCGCCGCGATTTTAAACCTAATTTGAATGTATTTCACACAGAAAATGGGTATTTTGTGTTTGGAATTTTTTCTGAAATTAAAATTCAAAACAAATTGTAAATATTTATTCACAAATATTTATTGGTTATGTCATGAATAGTAGTAGTAAACCAAAATAGATAATATATATAACAATAAGGGGAAAACAACAATATTTCGTTATAAAAATAGTTCAGTTAGAAATTAAAATTTTAAACATATTATATAATGAATTCACAAATGTTTAATAATGGGATAAAAACAATAATTTTTCCTTATCAAAAGAGAGAAATTAAAATATGGGGTTCCATAGTTGTTGCACATTGTTACAGCATTGCTTGCACTTTTGTTTATATGATCGGTAATATCGTAAAAATTTGGGGATTTTGTGTTTGGGGATTTTGTGACAATATCTCTGAAAAAGTGTGGGGATTTTGTGTTTGGGGATTTTGTGTTTGGGGATTTTGTATTTGGGGATTTTGATTTGGGGTTTTTTTTCGTCTGGGGATTTTGTGTGTGGGGATTTTGATTTTGGGGATTATGTGTCACTCCCACTGAAAATAGGCATTGGGTATCTCCCAGACAAATTGACACATTTATAATTATAATTTCTACTAAAACTTTTTCCTGATATACATATGTGATTAGATTCAACTCACACATTTGTTAATAATCTGTAAATGTCTACTGAATGGGAGACAAGTGAAAAGGTTGCCACGCCCATTCTGGTACCCCACATATAAAAACAGGGGCCGTCCGGTTTGCAGATACGATAATTTGCATAAAATATTTACGATCTTAATGAAGGTAGGTATTAGGCTATATTGTCCCAAAAGCCAGTCAAGTACTAAAACAAGGGTGATTTTGCCACATTCAAAACTACGTCATAACTTCCGTCACAAACTTTTTTGAAATTTGATGTTGGGCAATATTTAGTCAATCGCCACTCTGCTGAGAAAAATGGGTGAATTTTCCACTCCCAATCAAGTACCTCTCATACAAAAAATGGGCGGCAGTTCTATTGATTGGTGCGCTATCTTTTGTAAACTTCAAAACAACACTTGGTGCTAGAGAAGGTTTCATCAAAAGGTACCTAAGAGCTAAAAATTTACAACATCGGCACGCCCATTTTATACCTCCCATACAAGATATGGGCGGCAGTTCAGCTGGTCAACAATATATCTCCCGTAGATATATACCCCCATACCAAAAAGGTGTGACTGTCCAGCTGATTAATGCGGTAACTCATGTGAACCAAAACCGGTCTTAATGAAATTTTGGTACCATAAGCTACTGTGTAATAACAATGTACTACTTTGCCACGCCCGTTTTTTACCACACATACAAATGTTAGGCGATAACTCCTTAAAGATACAACAAGTCCTAATTGCGAGTAACTTGGGGATTAGATAATATTTTGGGCAACGTCAATCTTCTATTGAATATGGACAACTTTAAGGGTGAGGGTATGTTTAAGTCGGTTCACCCAACTAAACTTTCTGAACTGGTTTATATTAAGCGTGTTTTGGTTACACCGCTTGCTTATATAATCGCTTGTTTTGTATGAAGAACTTAGCGAAGACTTAGCGACGCGAAACGTTTTCGCTAAGTTTAAAAAATATATTTTTTTTCACATCTTTTACCGCTTTCTCCCCTTTTACATATTTTTGAATAAAATTGCTTATCGTTAAATACCCGTTTTCTTTGCAACTTAGCAAGCAATAATCGCTTGCTTGTAAACAAAACATGACTAATGTAATCTAAATAAATAAAAACAAGTCGTACGTTAAATAACTTCTGAACAGCTTTATTTCTTTATCGAAGTCAGGTTCGTAACCCAAAGGAGACTCTAAACTAATGACACAAGTGATTTCTCAGTGAACTTACGAAAAACAAAATATATTATTATGTAATTTAATATTAATTTTAATTTATTCAGGCCAACAAAAAACCTTGATTTATTCATTCCTTTATAAAGCAACAGAGGATCATTTATAAATATTCAGAACACTGGTATTCATTTCGCTAGATGGGTTCCCCGCTATAAAAACTGGTTCCGTGGGCTCCATAGGGCGACAAATTTTAAATTTTAAAATTTCGACTTTTCAAGAAATAATGAATTTTAAGTTAGTTGCATTTTCTGGATTTACGAAACAAACTAGGTTTAAAAAATTTACGTTATTTAGATACAGATGTTTTAGCTTTCTTAAAATTCTATGCTGATATGAGCGAAACTTTAGACGTTAGACGTGTTTGTTTGAATACAGGTTTTTGTTTGAAAAATATCACTCATCTGTCACGAAAATTATTGATTTCATGCTAATAATTATACTTGCAAAAAAGGATTGTGAATGCGTGTATTCGCATTGGTTGGGCTAAAATATCCAATGATGAAATATGCCAAACGCTATGCAACAGCGGAGACATTCCTGATGATAGTAGTGATGAAGATAGAGACACGAAAAATTTCTTTGCAATGAACTCTCAACTAATATTGCTCAAGAGGCTTTTAGTTATGAGAAAGTGTCTCCTTAGGGAGAAGCCGATATTAGTCTTGATATAATTGCATCAATTCACGATTCGTTTATCGCTTCAATGATCGATGACACCAGTTCAACCCCTATAACTTAAAATACTCCAAAATCCAGTGTCAGACTGTCTTCTGATTTATTTCATTCTTAATTTCAACATGTTCGCATTCACCCAAGTCCTCAGAATTTAAAAAAATAATATGGAAAAGTGATTATACCTAATTTAGAAATCAACAGGTTCGATCCTAAGCCTCCCTGCTGATGTAAAGTCATTGGTGACACCTTATCAAGTTAGGAATTATTTATATCCACCGAGCTTGGAAGAGCTTACAATTAACGAAACTCTCCGATATGCTAGGGCAGATGGGAGATTGCTATTCAATGTTCCAGACGTACGTATATTTATCGGCATTAATTTGTATATGACGTATTTTAACGTGTAATAATTTGTATATGACGTATCGGGTTTTTCAATAAGAGCGCTACAAAAGTTTTTTAAATAAAACAAAACCGGTTTTAGATACCAATGCAATTATTCATTCCTGTGAAAATACGTTCGATGCCATTATGTATGGAACTCGACTTCTTTTGCATGGCCACCACGGGCACGCTTGCAGAAGTCCAGACGCTGAACCCAATTTTCGACGGTTTTTAAGCATAAATCGGCCGATACTGCTGCAATTTCACGTTCGATATTCGTACGAAGTTCATCAATCGTCGCTGGCTTCTTGGCATAGACCATAGACCAGAGAAGTAGCCCCACAGGAAACAATCTAACAGCGTCAAATCGCACGACCGAGGCGGCCAATCGACTGGGCCATTTCGTGAGATAACACGTTCACCAAACTTGGTTTCCAATAAATTGATTGTGGCATTCGCTGTGTGGCTTGTGGCGCCGTCCTGTTGGAACCACATGTCCTCCAAGTCCATATTATCCAATTGGGGCCAAAAATATTCGGTTATCATTGAACGGTAGCGATTCTCATTCACAGTAATGTGCCGGTCTTGATCATCACGGAAGAAGTACGGCCCAATGACGCCGCCTGCCCATAATCCGCACCAAACCGTAATTTTTTCGGGATGCAATGATGACTCATGGATTACGTGTGGATTGCTTTCTGACCAATAACGCATATTTTGCTTATGGACGAAGCCATTCAGCCAGAAATGAGCCTCATCGCTGCAATAAATAGTAAATTTTAATAATTTCGACTCGTTGTTGGCTCGTATATCTTTCCATGATGAAATGGCAAACCTTACTGAAGAGAAATGTCAAAAGAGCGGGAAAAAATATGACGTCGTTTGCTGTCCCTATTGATTTACTTTTATAGCGTCTCTGTTGAAAAACCCTTTATATAAATAAATAAAACAAATGTCTTTTTGAAAAAATTAGCCAATATCAATTTTGAAAAGTTAGCCAATATCTATACTTCAACGAGAAGGATAAGAAACCATTTCATGATAATCCGAAATGCGAAAGACTTTACTTTATCAGGCCTGATATAGATACACTATACATGACATGTGGCAGTGTACAAAAAATGAAAAGATTGTCTGTGGATGAGCAAATTTGATTCACTAAAATGTGTGGATACATGAAGCATTATCTGCACAATAAAGCCAAAATGGAGGGTTTATGTTTTGTGCGACACTTCAGGGTATGCCTACAAGTTTGAAATGATTTCACCTCAAACAATTTTAATTCCACACTACATTTTGATGCAATTTTTGTTTGGATCTCTACTCCATCGCCGATTGTAATTAATTTAAGTTTACTTTCAAATTCGTATGTGTGCCTTTTATCATTTCACTGAATCTGTCTTCTCTGCAACTAATAATTGTCATCCACCATCTCTGTTTTACTCGTAACCGTTTCTTTGACAAAATATAATAAATTGATTTTAAACGGAAAAAAATTAAATAAAATGTCCCAACTTACCTGCCAAGTGACAATCAATTCACTCTCTCCACCCGTTTGCACTTGAACATTCGAAGGCGCTTCGGTGGGTGCCTCCTCCTGTGTCTTCAACACAATTGGCTCTGTGAAGGAACTCCGTTCTATTTCGTTGATGGCCTGCATACGTATCAGGAATGTAGTTGCTGGCGTCAGACCAGCTACAATGGCACTTTCACGTAAGTCACTGTCATAACTGACAACAGAAAGGAATTGGTTAGATAGTGAATAAGTTGCAGGAAAATTATGATGAAATTGACAAAAGTGCAAAATATACAGAATAAAACGTACTGTGGAATATAAAATATAGTGTGTGTATTAAATTTAAAGAGGAACGCCATTTTAGAGATTGTTTTAAGGACCTGTTTCCTCCTTCACGGCACCTCAGTTTTCCAATTTATATTGCATTGTGATGTTCGTCATTTACGTGCATTTTAAATTTTAGCAGTTCACCCAGTTTTTGATAGCAAATTTTATTGAAGTTTAGACACAATTTACGTGTATTTTGAATGCAATAAAGCAATTTTTACTAATTAACCTCTTTAGTAACGACCGTGAAACTAGCCCTAATTTTCCAACTTTTGGAACGAGGTTCCTTAAAGCACGTTGCGGGAATGAAATAAATGAAAAAAATTAAACAACCTTTGTTTTAATACTATAGGATTTTCCAGTAGGTACTTGACAACTTTCACTATTTCTCTGATCATCTAACTGTTACTTTCCTTTTTTCAGTAAACTCAACATTTTCATCATAGTAAAGTACACGAACGAACAACGTATGCAGATTATAAAAATGTACTACCGAAATTCGGAGTCGGTGACCGCAACTTTAAGAGCGTTAACTCCAATTTTCGGTAGTTATTCTCGCCCTAGTAGACAAGCAATAGCAAGTTTAGTGCAAAAGTTTGAGTCTACATATTCATTGTGTGATGTTGCCGTGCCAGTGAGACAACGGGTTGGTCGAAGTGACGAAAATATCGCTGCCGTTCAGGCGTCCGTAGCAAACGATCCAAATCAGACGATTCCGAGGCGTTCTCAAGAACTGGGCATCGCCAAGACCACTTTATGGCGAATTTTGGGTAAAGATCTTGGTTTACACCCATACAAGATCAAGCTGACTCAAGAATTGAAGCCGATGAACCATTTGACGCGACGTACATTCTCCGATTGGGCTCTGGAATTTCATCGCAAAATCATCTTCAGTGGCGAAGCTCATTTTTGGCTCAATGGGTGCGTCAATAAGCTAAATATACGTCATTGGTTTGGTGAAAATCCACATGTGCTTCATGAGTCACCACTTTATCCACAAAAAATACTTTTTGATGTAGTTTGCATACCGGCGGCGTCATTGGACCATATTTTTTCGTCGACAATAACGATCGTCACGTTACTGTGAATGGCCATGATTACCGATTCTTTTTGGCCCAAATAGGAACACATGGACTTGGACGACATGCACACGTTACAATCAATTTATTGAAGAGTGTGTTGGGTGAGCGTGTTATCTCAAGAAATGGACCAGACAATTGGCCGTCTCGTTCGTTCGATTTAACGCCTCTAGTTCTTTTTCTTTGGGGCTACGTCAAATCATTGGTCTATGCTCACAAGCTGACGACGTTGGAAGAACTCAGAGCCAACATTGAACGCGAAAAAACGGCCGTTACGACCGAAATGTTTGACCGAGTAATCGAAAATTGGGTCCAACGCTGCCGACGTCCTCGCCGTCGCCATATGAACGAAGTTGAGTTCCACTCATAAATGTTTTGATTGTATTTCAAGTCGATCATAAAGTTTTGAAAATATCTCAAATGGTTTGCGTTTTATTAAAAAAAAAAAAAGTTCTCAAGTCCTAATTGGAAAACCCGTTATTATGCTACAAACCCACTATTATCAACTATATTGTTTACTTTTGCTTTGGTTTGTGTCTAGACTAACTAGGTGTCTCACAACAATGTACATATTCTTAAAAAAGGACCAATTGTAAAAAAAATTCACATTTCTTAAAAAAAAAACATTTCTTCAAAGAAATACTTTCTCTTAAAAAAATATCTTTTCTTACAAAAATTCATTTTCTTAAATTACATTTTCTTTTCTTCTCTTGAGATAAGTAGCCTTTCTGAAAGTAAGTACAATTTCTTAAAAAATAACATTTTCCTAAAAAGAGTTCCACTTCTTTAAAAAGTACCTGTTCTTAAAAAAGTACTTCTTTGTTAAAAAAATACATACTCATATGACTTTTATCTTACAGAAAGAGGACCTTTTTCTAAAAATAGTACCTTTTCTTAAAAAACATTAGGTTTTAATAAAAGAAGTACCTCTGTTTAAAAAATTACCTTTTCGGGAAAATATAATTCATATTCTTACAAAACGGATCTAAAAATATAATTGAAAAAAAATATATTCTATAAAAAAAAAATTCTTAATAAATAAATAATCAATATTCTTCGAGCTTGAGGTCAGATTTGCTACACAAAGGAGTAGCGAAATATCGAGGAAAATAAATATAACAACAGCAAATCTGACCTCAAGCTCGAAGAATATTGATTATTTATTGATAAGGAAAAGGTCGAACAACAGAATAAAAATACGTTCTTAATAAATTTTATCATTTTACAAAAAGTATATTTTCTTAAAGATCCATTCAAATTATCGTATTTTTCAATGGCCCCTTAGGCGAGTTAGAAGTAACAAGTATCAAGTAGATAATATATAGCGAAAGGCACTTCGTTCCAACCGGGTGTCCCCTGACACCTCATATGATTTTTATCTATTTGTATGATAAGCGAAGTATTTTTGTACAACGTGAATGCATTTCAATGTATTTTTCAGTGTATTACTTTATATCCACTTACCTTTTACTTATACTTGTCGATGGCAATGTAACATTTATTATATTCTGACCATTCCAATCACTGCCGGCCATACCCAGTACAGCATGAGATTGCAAATATTTCAAAGATTGATATTGCACCAGATATGACAACACCGGGGAGTTGCCATCAAATGGGCGACGCCATGAAAGTTTCACTGTGCGTGAACCCACTTCAAAGACTTCGAGGTTGGATGGTGTATCGGGCCGTTCCTGCACCGCTAAATAGGTGATTTGTTCAGCTCGTCCATATGGATTCTCGGCAATGCATTTGTAAATGCCCGAGTCATGACGATCGGAACGTGCTATGGTCATTTGAGAATCAACACCCTTTTCGGTTTTCATTTCCGCTATGCTAAAGCGGAAATTGTTCAAATCAATACGTGCATTATTGTGCGTCCAAGCGATATTAATGGGTTCATCACCTTTGGCATGACAGTCGAGTGTGACAGCATCATTGCGTCGTGACGACACATTGCGTGATGTTTGTTCAAAACGTGCCGGCTCTGAAGTGAAGTAAAAGTTAACCATTGGTTTGCATGGCAGGCAATCAGGTTGGCATTTATATACACATACATGTGCGATGTTGTCGTTGTTGAAGTGAATTTTGTTGTTTAATTAAACGCCATGGCCGGCGATAAAAATAAACGGAAAATAATACAAATTCATGGAGGGAGATTTATTGGATGTGTGTCAATGGTGTCAGTGTAATGTGATGTATATGTATATTCATATGTTTATGTGTCCTTTGAACTCACCATTGACATTGATTCGTATAATTTTCTTAAGTCCCGCTCCAATGTCATTTGTGGCCTGACACATGTAGTAACCCTCGTCAATGTCGGTCGCCAGATTGAGTACCAGTGAATGGTTACGCATATTTAAAGGTTTGAAATCCTTGTTTAATTTACCTGAAAGAAAATTAAAAAACTAAATCTACATTCATACGACAGAAAAAGGACGAAAAATTGCACACACTTGTTGATACACATTTACTCTGTTGAAATTAAATATGCATACTTTAATGTCTGAGTAGTTGACAGGTACCTATGTGTAGGCGAATATGAGCAGCGAACATTTGGAATATATAAGTGAGGAGATAAAATGGGTTGTTAAAGGCTCCATATTGGGAACGCACCGAAGTACTAATGTTTCAGAAACTACCAGATTTAAATTTCACAGCACTGCAAACTTGGGTTGGGTGATTATATAATAGCCTTCGTACTTTTTAATTTTATTATTATTAGACATTTATTTTAATTTTATACTATTCTGGTAACTATTTAGAAATTTGTGTATCACCCAGAATGTTCGAATAATAATATCGTCTTAAGTAGGTATCAATTTATTTAAACTGTTCATCGAGTCATTGCCTTAAACGGACGCTACACTTGCAGATATGCATGACTGAGAAAAATCCCGTCCGACTTTTGATATTCCCTTTAGAATTTTAACAAGTCGGACCAACATTAATTTAAATATTGCTGTTAATGTGAATGGTTATGAAAGTAACGCACTTTTCAGAAATATTTGAATTTTTAATTATTTTTTTTTTGGTTTTTGTAAATCTATTCAAACCATATCAACAAATATGTTCAAAATCAGTTTCCTTGTAAGCCCTTTTCTCTTGAAATTTTTCTTCGAATTGAAAAATCTTGGTACGACCAGCCCACACCCTAATGGATGAGTCGAAGCGACATTAGAAAAATCGTGGTCGTATTGATTTTGAACGACTTATTGGTTCAGACCACAAACTTCACAATACACCGGCAGATAACTCTGACAAGACTACTTGTCGGCAATACAGATTTGTCAATGTAAGGCCCGCTTTAGTTATTTTATCTATTTGGTATACACACTTCACGAATGTATTACTTGACGGACTATTTTCTGTAGATACAAGAACGCACTCAAGAATAGCTGCTTTTAAATAAATGAACTTTATTAGACTCAGACTTTCGATTCTTTGAATGTAATTTAAACGTGCAAATTTCACCGAAGATTAAGCAATAAAGATAGATATTTATCGATCAAATTTGATCACTAATATTTCTGTCCCGCCCTTAGTTTACGAAATTTCGGGTATTGAATGGAGATTAAAAATTGTATCTATTTTTTCCAAAGTGGTTTAAGATGTAACATAATTCTCAACAAACTTAACCTGACTCATTCTACAGTGCTGGCAGTATGATTATAGTCACAAAACCGATTACTACATGATTCCAAAGTGAAATTAAAGAATTCTAATTAAAATTCAAAATACATATTCATATCAAACTGTGAAAATTTTTGAAATGATACTGAAAATTTTGATTTAAAATTGGAACATTTCAGTTTGAAGTTGACTACATTTCATGAAACCATTTTAAATTGGCAGAAATACCAAATTAGTTATAATTTTCTAATTTAATATGATATTGAAGTTTGGCTTTCAAAGTAAACTTTTGAGATGGCCAAACATATAGAAATATTGGCAAAAGAAATATTGGTGTCAATAAAAAAATCCAAATCAGTGCAAGAACAACAATAACAAAAATAATTAAATAAACATTTTGTAGGCCGTACCCATGGGATCACAGGGTCCAAACACGGGCTTCGAGGATGGTTTTAAAAAAGCGCCATTTTAATGAACATTTTTATATACATGATACCTCAAAATATGAGGAAAATATTATATAAAATTTGACGATAAATCGCTGAGTTATCGGAATTTAATATACTTTAGTTTTTTCTCCTATCTTTAAGGTGTTTGTGTTATAATGCTTTTGCAAGGCCGGCTTTCGGTCGGGCTTAGGGATATTCTTCTCTGAGGTAGGTCCAATACCGTTATTTCGGCATATTATTTTTGTTTTATTAAGAAGCGTCGCGTGGGACATGGGACTGTCCGTGGAGATGGAAAGTTTCTGATAGCCATCCACTTGGAAGTGGCCAGAAATGATTCCTCCATTGGGCAGTCCAAGAAGCTCACTACTTCCACGCAGTATGTCCTGGCCAATGGCTTTATCGGAAACCTCCCTTAGCTAGCTAGAGTGAGAAGGCGAAACAAATGAGCAGTCTGATTGGTTATGCGATCACTGATATGTCTCAGGTTTAGTAGGTGACTGACTGATGTCATAGGCAACGTTTGAAAGCTGCGCTGGCTACGATATTAAGGCCCTTATTCATAAAAAGTTGTGAGATGTTTGAGAGTCGTTTTTTGTATGATAAACCTCTCATAACTTTTTATGAATAAGGCCGTAAGATTGTACTAGGATATTTTAATGCTAAAGTAGGCAGGTAAAATGTATTTCATCCAGCTATTGGCAATTTAAATCTATATGCTGACAGTTCCGACAACGGTATGAAGCTGCTGATTGACTTTGGAGGGGCAAAAACATACATGTAATGGACGTACGAGTGATCAGTGGAGCTAACATCGATTCCGATCACTACCTGGTAGCAGCAAAGATTCGTACAACCAAATGTAGAGAAAGCTAAACATCGGAAAGCTGCAATTACCAGTGGTAGCCAATGCCTACTCAAGGAAGCTCTTGCAACTTTTGGAACAAACCCCATCCCCTCCTGACGGCGATCCTGAAGAGCAGTGGAAACCCATTTACGACCCTATAAAAATTGTCGGATCAACCGTACATGGTACGATGAAGAGTGCTGCATTGCAAATGATGAAAAGAACGCTGCACTTATGGCAATACTTCAGTTAATTCAGCTGCATAGGGAAAAAGAAAGAAGGTAAATCGTTTCTTTAGGCGTAAGAAACGGCAGTGGAGTCAGCGCGGAGTGAGAAAGTTGAAACACACTGCAGGAAGAGCGAAGCCCGAAAAAAACTACCAAAAAGTCAAAAACAGTTCAGAGCCCCCGTCTGTAAAGACAAGGACGGAAATATAATCGCCGATGTGCAGAGCATGTTGGGTATATGGAGAGATCATTTATCCACGCTTCTGGTACCTGAGATATCCACTGCTGATGAGAAAATCCATCACAATTTGGATGACGACGTCGATCGCCCCCCTCCTATCCAAGACGAGGTCAGAACAGCTATTGCCTGGCTTAAGAACAACAAAGCCGTAGGAGCCGATATATTACCGACGTATCTGTTGTGTGCATGCATCAGCTCATTAGCAAAATTTATTAAAATGAAAGCATGCACGGCGATTGGAGTCTCAATTTACTATGTCCCATATTTAAAAAAAAGGTGATCCGAGTCTCTGTGCCAACTACCGTGAAATAAGCCTTTTATCCATAGCATATACGGTTTTTTCAAGTATAACGTGAGAAAAACTAAAGCCATTTATGCCTGACCTGAGTGGACCACACCAGTGTGGCTTTAGGCTTGGAAAATGAACAACAGACCAGATTTTCACGCTACGCCGAATCCTGGAGAAGATCCACAAAAACAAATCGACACCTAGCATCTATTTTATAAGGCGGCCTTCCATAGCCCGATATGGGAGGAACTCTACGAAGCAATGTCTCAGCTTGGTGGTCATGCAAAACTTATACGCCTTTGCAAAATGACCTTGATGGATACCAAATACGCAGTAAAAGTTGGTAAGGAACTTACTTAACCTTTCGAAACTAAGCGAGGCCTCAGACTAGGCGACACCCTATCGTGCGATCTCTTTAACGTCTTAAAGGAGATCATTCTGAGAAAAGCTGCAGTCAACACGAATAAAACCATCAGCTGGAAAAGTCACATGCTACTCGCGAATCCGGATGATGAAGGTATCATTGGGCGCACAATGAGAGAAGTTACTGCGGTGTTTTCGAGAATTTAGGAGGAGTCAACAAAAGTGGGTCTGACAGTAAATGAGGACAAGAAAAAATTAATGGTTTCAACGAGCAGGACCTCCACGCGATTAGACCAAAGGGTGAACGTTGATAATCGTTATAATTTCGAGGTGGTGGACGAATTTATATACTTCGGATCTGCCGTAAATAAAAACAACAACGTTAGCCTTGAGAGCAAGGGGAGAATTGTACTTGCGAATAGTTGTTATTCTGAATACTTTAGAGATAAAACCCTAGAGATAAAACCCTCCCTAAAGAAAAGACCAGCTGTACCAGACTCTCAACCAACCTGTCTAGCTTTATGCCGCAGAAACCTGCGTCTTATCGCAAGCAAACGTAACATCTGTAGGAGTCTTGGAGAGAAAAATACTCCGAAAAATGTATGGCCCCTATAGTGCACAACGGCGAGTATCGGCGACGCATAAATCATGAGCTGTATGAGCTATATCCCGACATTGACATAGTTAAGCGGATCAATGTCAGTAGAATGGATGAAGACGAACCAGCACGAAGGGTTTGGAAGAACTGGTTGCCAAAATATGTTATCTTCGTGTTGTTAGAGTTGTGCGAGACCGCATAAGTAAGTAAGAAGAGCCGCGTGCAATCATTAAATTATCGTTTCTGGGCAGGAATAAGCGCCGCAGCCAAAATTTTTATTTCCGGGAAGAAAGAAGCGCCACTGTCGAAAAAAAATATTTTTTCCACACCACTGTTTGGTGTGGATTGTGGACCTGCGGCATCGATCCGTACTTCTTCGAAAATGAGATTGTCATTGTTATAAACGTTATCAGAGAGCACTACCGCTCGCGTTTTGCCAAAAATTGGATGAAATGGATGCGAGCGACATGTGGTTCCAACAAGACGTCGCTACGTGCCGCACAGCTTATGTCACAATAGACTTTCGTTCTCCTGTAGGAAATCTTTTTTTAATAAAGGGTTTCCACTCTAAATTGAAAAAGAAAATTTAAGGGAATTTGAGATAACATTATGTACATTAAGAAATTGGCAAATATAATCTACAATTTCTATGTAAGGAATTCTTTGTGAAAATAATAAATCTTATTTGAAATGTAAATTAATAATTTTATATTAATTTTATGTTTCTAAAAAAAATTACTAATAGAGGTTTTTTAAAGGTTGGTATTTTTATTGGTAGGCGCAAACATTGATATTTGTGATTGTGATACAAAATACAAAATTGTGCATTTCTAATGAATGGAGTATTTTTACCATATCGTCAGACTCCTGAAATAGTTCGTTTCCTCAAGGAATATTTTAATCATGTTTATGCGCAAAAGTTTTTCTGAAACAAAACTTAGTGCTTTAGCTAAAAATGTTTCGTCACTTACTAACCAGTACTTCACAAAATGCACTACAAATATTTGTATTGCTACAACGAAACATATATTGTTACATCGCCTATGACATGTTACGTTACATCAACGACAAAAACGTACGATGTACGATGCTTTCATTGCAGCAACGTAACCATGCTAGCAAACAATGTTTATACGATATTTGCGAAGTGGAGTTTTTGTATTAAAGTTTAAACCAAAAATTTTAGAGAAGAAACTGTCTTAAATTGAACTCAAGCTTATTTTTCCATTGCATCACGTAAAGGGATATCTGATTCTGTTTTGTTAGACTCTCTGATTGGGGCCGGAAGATTTACACCGAATAAAGAAAAAATATTATTTTCCATTTAATATTCAAGAAGACGCTAACAAGGTTATGAGCACCAATTAAGTCGATAGTGTCGCCGTCATCAAACGAAGTGACCGTGTCTTGGCGCATACTAACCATTTCAACACCGACCGTCGCATGGTCTAAACTTCTTCCAAATGTTCTGTCGTTCATATTCCCACCCGTATATTCCTAAGAAAATCTCGCATGCAAACTATTTCGGTTAATCTGATTCCTTCATTTCTTCTTTTCCTTTTTTTATAAACATTTGTTGTCCTCCGGTTGTCACAAACTAATCTCGCTTACATTTTTAAATCGTCCATTACATTTCTTTAATTACAGTTTGCTTTTCCCAAAAAAAATTGTAACAAACATCAAGCTCTAATCCTGGAAAAATGTTCCTTCCTTTCGTATAATTAATTTTTATTTCGCTTGATCTGTATGTATATAAAGAATTAACAGCATCCAAACTAATCAATTAACCTGATTCCTCTTCGCTACCCAATTTCAAGCCCAGAATACATTAATAAATCCCTTTTTTCTGCGTTTATGTTGGTCTTTCAGTTATCCTTATATTTTCCTGCTGCTGATTATTGTATGTATTCAATGGATAAATATTGCAAATAGAATAAAACGATTTTGATGAAGACCAGAACATCCTCCTCCTATTCCCTGTTAAGTCCTTTGGCTGATGACTATGTCGGTGGCGTCGTTGCTGTTACCATTGCTGCTGCTTCATCTGACGTCCGGCCGCCACCAAATACAAAAAGAAAATGGAATATTAAACTTTAATGAACCCTCTTTTAGTGATTACTCTCTCGTTGTTATAGCTGGCAGTTTTTTGCACTCCAACTCCACCATCGAATCCGAATTCAGCTATGACTGTGAGTGCGACGGAGGATACTTTCATAGGTATTTACTTTGTAACAGGATAAAGATGATACTGAGAGTGTATTTAAACAAAATGTTTAATGGTCACGTAGGATGTGTACCGGCATTCCGTTTGGTCTTCTTCAAATCTTGTGCTTTAAGCTCCTTTATGTATAAAAATTCGGACGCCAAAATTGTTTGAACAGTTCTAATAAATGTTTACTTTAGTTTAGTGAATTCAATAGTTGAGCTAAGGTAAACTAAGGAGTGCAGTTACTGTTGAAGTGCCATCAGTTAAGAAGGTGTTATGGAAATTGTGGTAAATCTCAGGCAGCCATATTTTTGGCATGTTATCCTCAATAAACTGGTACTGGTGGCGCTTTTAGACAATATTTAAATTTTAATAGATTATATTTTTACCGCCGCATTGATGTTTTGTCTTAGGAAACTATATATTTGTATATGTTTTAAAGCAATTATTTCTCAGTGCTTTCAACCTATATCGTTTGCCCATTAAAATCCACTTTTTCATACCCACCTCTTGTACAAAAAAGCTGAAAAAATATTTGAAACACAGTAGATTCTACTTACCTTGTCCTTTGAACCAGGTAATCGTGGGTATCGGATATCCTTCCGCCTCGCAATTTATTGATATTGTATTGCCAAGCATTATAGCCGTATCCATTGGTTCGAACGACCAGCGTGGTGCAACTAAACGTGATCAAATAGAGCAAAACATCGTTTCATATAGTTTCGTGCATATATACTCGTACATTGTAGATACTTAGTATATATCAAAAGAATATTAAACATTTTCGAGATAGACCAGTATGCAACACAGTTGCTAACTCAAAGGATACAAAGTACAAGCCCAGCGCGCACACACACACGCGCACCCAACACCAAAAAAAAACGAAATTAACAAGAAGAACGAAACATATAAAGGAGTTTTTCCAAACGAAACTAAGAAAAAATAGCAAACGAAAAACTTGAACACAGGATATCAGTGGGCTACAAAAAGGTCATTATTAATGAAGTAAAGGGAAGTGAAACGAAAGAGATTCCTTTGGTTGGTAATAAAAATATTGGGAGAAAACTAAAGGTACGGGTTGATACGTGTAGTTGTGTAAGTAAAAGCTTTTTACTGACACTTTCTTTAGATTGTTTACTTTGTAAATCCAAGGTGATTTATTTTAAGCCACTCACGAAGAACATTCGAACAGACTGACAATTTCTCTACGATAAAAGTGTATTACAAGTGGATACATTTTCTCAGGAAGAACAAAATCGCGAGAGTATTGGCAGGGACTTATACTTAGTTACATTAGATATTTGTGATAACTTTGAACAGTTTTAATTATAACATAATCGATATTACTTATTCACCACAGTGAACCAGTAGAACTCCTAGCAGCATTGGTTAGCTATCGTAGTACCCATCCCATCGACAGCAGCCTCGTCTAAAAATGGCACTGCCAGTCTAATTCCAATGCATACATGTCATTCAAATTCCTTATGTTCCTTAACATGTCAAAAGTTGTATCTACCATTTGTCTAAGAGCTAAATGTCCACGCCGAAAATCGGCATAGTATGTCCCTCAAAACTTTTACTCAGAATCGGGGAAAATTCAACACTGGACATGTAATTTTAAACATGTGGCAGGTCGAGTGTTGTTTCTCACAGAAGCCCAAGATCGCTTCCACGTGGGGTAAAGAAGAGTAACTTAGTTTAACGATAAGTAATGTTACAATTGAAAACTGCATCGCCAATACCATCTGAGATAACAGCACAAAATGTTAAGTGTGCAGCTAGGTCAGGTGCTGGTGGCAGTCCATGTTCGACTCACTTTGAATTTGAAGTCCTGCAATTATATTCTAGTTTGCTTTAAAGTGCTCAAAATTGTGTATGTGCTCTGACGAGACAAATGTCCAAGGCTCTTTAGATTGTAAGTATAATCTACTGATATATACTTAGTGGATTCTTCCACCTCTTCATAGTTGCAGTTATTATATAAGGATTTGAATCACAAGCTTTTGTGTGACCACCCTGTAAGTCCAAATATAACAATCTTCTTAAAAATGAGATAAAACGAATTATGGGAAGATTTTTTTTGTTTATTTATTCGGCCTTTTTATTAGAACTTTTTATTTCATTATTCAAGCTCAAGACCATATATATCTCTATAAATAGAGATATAGTTTTTTTAAAAAAGAAGATGTTTTGCAAATACATCCTCATGATTCCTGGCAAACCGTTGTAGCTATTTCAGATCTAGCCACAGATCTTCATCAGCGGTTGTTTGTAATGCTGCTTTTGAAAAATGCATCAAACTAAATGCAAACAAAAACCCATCTGAATTGCGAATTTTCCACCATGCAAGTGTTCGAAAAATATCGCAAGCAAAACACACAAGAAAACATTTGGAAACAACTTCTTTCCATCTCCAGAGGACCATCGGTTCCCACTAGAAATGATGTTTGATGTTGTCTAAAAAACAAAACAATGTTTACAGGCAATTGTTATTGCCTGTTGTTTCGACGTGCTCTACGTTCATCAGGGACGGTTTTTTTTTTAAATAACAATAACAATTGCCTGTAAACATTGTGTTGTCTTTTGGACAACAACAAAATTCATTTCAAATGGGGACCGATGGCTCTCTGGAGATGGAACGAAGTTGCTCATGAAGATCTGTGGCTAGATCTGAAATAGCTATACCTTTTGCCAGGAATCATGGGGATGCATTTGCAAAACATCTTCGTTTTTAAAAACCTATATCTCTATTTATAGAGAAATAGATGGTCTTGAGCTTGAATTATGAAATAAAATGTATAAAACGAATTAAGCTTATTGTATTTTGGAATGATATGGCTTAATTAGAAATATCAAATATTCCCATTATTTATGGAACAAGGGTTCGCTCATATGGATGCCGCGGCTGGGTGCGCAGTAACTTATGCTGTCAGTCCAATTTTTCAAGACTTTCTTGACGATATTTGGCTCTATCGCACGAATGGCTAGAACGATATTTGCACTAGGGGTGTGGATCGTTTCTGGATTTTTCGCATAGAATCAGTCTTTAACAGCACCCCAGATGAAAATGTCTAAAAGGGTCAAATTGCAGCTCCGAGGCGGCTTATTGTCATCGTCAACACGCTGAAAATCTGTTTCTTTTTGTTGTTTGGATGCAAATATAACATGTTTGCAGATTGTCGAAAATATACTATACTTGTGCCCAAACACTTTGTGTTTGCTATTCAATATAACATGTTTGAGACACAATGATTAATAGACTAATATATATGTTTTGAGACCCAAATGTGGCTTTGTATGTTGACAACTGCTAAAAACAAAAACGAGACAGACAACAAAAAAACAATAAGGCAGCAGATCTTCAATTCACGAAATCAATGCTTGCAAACATGTATGTTTCCTGCAATATGTTGGTGGGGCCGTTATTTTTCAGCGTGAAGACGGCTGATAACCCGAATACCAAACTTAGTGCGCAAAAGACCGATTGTTTGATGAGCTGTGTCACATGGTACACCATCCTTCTTAAACCAAAGATTATACAAGTTCATATTTTCCATATCAGCCCATAAAAAGTCCGTAATCATGGCTCTGTAGCTCTCGCCGTTGACTGAAATGATGTCTGCCACCATTTCAAATTCCACACCAAACTGTTACTCTGTATGGATGCATTCGTTTCTCGGCAATGTCGTGCGGTTTTTCCAATAATAGGATACGGCAATATTGTCTGTTGACATAGCCGTCAAGATGAAAATGCGCCCCGTCTGAAAATATGATTATTCATCCAAACTCGATGTGGGATCAGAGTTCGTAATATTTACAACATTTTGTCAACGTTTTACAAGCGTAAAATGACTCATTTTGGTCCGCTTAGATATCATACTGACTGTTTGTCATTTCGAAACAAAACATATTTCGAAAAAATCTATCATTATTAAAACAACATATGATTTAAAACGGAACCTGTTTTTGGAGAACCCGTTATAACAAATCTGTGATTGCATTTTATACGTCATGTCACAATTTCAAGAAATAATTCAAGTCGGTAGAAAAAATGGTCCACATTCATAAACGATTTTTCAATAGCCATGAATAAGCTTCTGGAAATACCGTTCAGAACCGGTGTAATACTGTAGGTTCCAATAAGGAAGTGTAGAACTAGAAAACGCACATCACATTAGTTATAGGAATTTCTCCCCAATCCCTTTCAGGGTGAAATGAGCAACCACTTTTTTTCAATAGGGACGGTAAGGTCTGTTTGTTCATGGAGGTTATGTCGTTTTATGTTTTGTTAAATTTCCTGTGTTTTAGTTTACAGACAATAATGACTTACAGCGTCGAGCATCGCGTGCAAATGATAATACTTTATAATCAAAATGGGTGTTCCCTTATGACAATGCACAATAAAATCATTTTCAGCGACTAAATTGACGGATTTAGGATGATGCCAATCCCTGCGAGGCCCACTCAGAGACAACGCTGCCGCAGAAGTCACTGTCGGTTGTGGATTTGGGACCTGCAACATCATCATTGTGTTCAACTTCGAATGCAATGATGGCATTGCTTTCACCGTCAACGGATAGTGCTACCGACTATTGATAACCAAAAACTTGCAGTTCCAACAGAACGGTGTTCCTCACCACTCTGGTGTTACTACAGTGGGCACTCTACACGAGCGATTTAAGGACATGTTTATCTCACGTAGAGGAGACGTGAACTAGCCACCACGATCGTGCGATTTGGCCACATTTCAGTTTCTCTTTTGGGCATTCTTAGGTCTCACGTATTTTCCAATAAGCCACATACGATCGTTGTCCCCAAAGTCAACATAACTCGTGCCATATGTGCCTGAAACATCAAAACCTTTGACCTCTCGAATGAGCGCCTGCCAGCCAATTGTAGGATGTCATACTCCATGTGTAATAATGTTGATAGGACCGTCATTGTTGTGTCACAAGCAATTTTTTTATTAAACTTTAATGTCTGCCCCCGTATAATAATTACAAAGGGTTTTTGTTTCAGTTGTGATGTCGTAAAAGAATTGCAATCACATATTTGCAATTTTCAACAAAGAGGAACATATACGGAACCTTATGTGCTACACAAAAATTACAATTTTGAATAACAATGTGGAAATTGGGGTTAACTTTCAGTCTCGCCACATTCAGACAGTGTTCCACGAAAGCTGAGGCACTGGACCTACGTAGAGAAACCAAATGTCAGTCGTGTGTCTCTCGCAAGGGTTATACTATCACGTTGTAATTCCTGTGGTGCCTGTAGGGTAGTCCCTTGTATTTATAGCTCATCCACTCCAGCTTTCACCCACATACAGTGAATATTGTACTGCTGAGCCAAATCGTTTTTAGATCTGACATAAACTTGAGATGGGGTTGAGTTCAGAATGCCTCATGGCATAAGCTAACAGAGTATGTTATTCACGCCGGAAAAACCAATCACTGTAACATATTCTCTCAAACACATTGTGTAGGAACCTTTACGGAATGAATGTGTTAGGTGAGTGTAGTTAAACTCTGGGAGGACAGACCCCTTTAGGTCACACTATTTTTTCATTGCCTTATAAAATTTATATTTTCGTCCGAAATTTTATTTGAAAAATATGGAAAAAGCTATGTTGGTCAACAGCGTAGCCCATTGTGGAGATATGATGTCTTCACTGAAATTTAATGAGACTTTTTTCATAGAACATTTATATTCCCTATCTCGATTCCTTACGTGTCCTTTTCGTTTTTATTTAGATAAATGACAAAAAAAGTACCTTCAACCAGGACTCTTTTGAATTCAAATGTTCCACGAAAATGTTGCTCAGCAAATTTGAATATATAGAGGTTGTCGAACACAAGAAATCGGTATCATCAACTTTTGCCTGTCCTATTGGTCCTTTTCTAAACCAGTGTTTAGTCAGCAACATAGAATAGTTTGGACATTTTTCAAATACAATTTTGCGCATAATAGAAAGTTCATCAGGCAATGAAAAAATAGTGTAAGATGGGTCTGCTCTTCCGGGAGGTAATATACGCTCACCTAAGGCTTTCATTCTGCAAAAGAATCATTCACCCTCCCCCCTCCCCCAGAAAGTGGTTGCACAGTGTAGTCTGTATTTTTTGTTGTTTGGATGCAAATATGACATGCTTGTAGCTTGTCTGGCACAAATATAGCATACTTGTGTCCAAACACATTGTGTTTGCTATTCAATATTACATGATGATTAATGGCAGTGAATACAATGATTAATGTGTCATAATATATGTGTTGGCAACCTAAATATGGCTTTGTTTGTTGAGAACTGCTGAAAACAAAAACGTGACAGACAACAATTAGACAAAAAAGCAGCAGATCTTCAATTCGTGAAACCAATGCTTGCACGTATTTATATGATGTTGCAAACATATACCATGTTACAGGGGACGTGTTTTTCAACGTAAACACGTATTCAGGAATAGGTACGAATCACTGACTGAAGGGATAGTGGAAAATACAGTAATACGCATGAAATAACATTAACTTCCGCTCAGAACATTCTGATTATGCCCCACTTTTATTACTTTGCTCTCGACAGAGCATAAGGAGAGAAACAATTAAGGAAACAGTGCACCAAACACATGTGTATTTGTATCACAAACAAAACTGTATTTGGATCACAAACACTTACCTTACAATATACTAATCACTGTGTCTCAAAGATGTAATATTGAATAGCAAAAACAATGTGTTTGGAACATACGTTATATTTGCTTCTAAACAAGAAAAATACCGATTTGTCAGCGTGTAATCGCCAAAATGTATGCCCAATCCACGCCTTAATGGTACGGTACTCTACGAGAAAGATATAAAACCAAATGCCTAGAATATAATCGAAATCCCATTTGGTCATTGAGTAACGATGCATTCGCGATAAAAGCCGCATATCACATTACACCAGGTACTCCTTAGTTCTAGAAGGTCCTTTCCGGTAAGAGAGTGCGATATTTTCTATCGTATTTTTGTTCCAATTCAATATTGAATTATATTCCATGACCATCTTTGCGACTTTAAGCTGCTCCCCTTAACGAATACCGGTCATAATTCGAGTAACAACCAATTTAGGTCAGCGACATCGCGGGAAGATTGGTGTATCTAATTGGAACCAGTTTCCGATGTTTTCAATTGGTTCCAATTAGGTAACCCAACCGTCTGCACTTTTCAGCGAAATTCTATTCCACTACTCCAGTTCACCTTTGCAATATTATCTTAATGTTTGTGTTTTAAATTCGAAGGTATATTCTCATTTCGCTTTAGATGTTTGGCTTCATCATTTACCGGATTAACATCAAGATATCTCTTTTGACCATTATCCATTATTTTAAATGAATTCTAGCGACCTTTGATATGCTGCCTTAATGTTATTGTTTTAAATTCGAAGTTTTCTTATTTTTTCGTTATTAATAAATTAATAGCAAAATATCCTGAGTGCAGACAAAACTGGCCTTGTTAGCTCTACCCTCTTTATTTATAGCCTACTCCATTAGCATTGAAGTTGTTAGAGAACGGTATACGGTAACAAAGGGTACGCTAAGATCTGTGCCCATCTCTATATTATTTTTCATATGTTCAAGGTTGTAATTATTCAATATTTTTCATTGATACCCCAGCGCCTTGAATGATTTATAGCTGCTATCAACTTAACAACAATGAGATTGATAGCATTTTTATGAAATTTCACGGCAAAGCCATGACAGCATTTTTGTTAGCCAGTTAACAAACAAAAATCAATCTTTAGAAAAGTTTAAATGAATATAAAAAAAATATGTTCTTTTAACTAATGTTTTCCCCAACTTACCTCTTACTTGCAATTCAGCTGTGTAGTTAACTTTTGCTGCCGCATTGCTGGCATAGCAGGTATATTTGCCACTGTGCTTAGCACTGATATCCTTGAATACCAGCAACGAGTAAAACTCCTCCTTTTTCTCCGTAATCTATTGTAAATTGAAAAACGAAAAATGCATAAAAATACCATACATTATTTTTAACGTAACGACAATGTGTGCTGATAGAAAAAAAGGACAAAATCCATTTTATGGAGCTGTCTAAAGCCTTTTCCATTGTCCTTTTTGTCCCTCAACTTCATGTTCTTCTTCTCCTAGGTTCACGGGATCATAAACACAAATCTATATTACAACTGGCAAAGAACGGGCAGAAGCAAAGAGCCTGGAGGCAGCCAGTCTGAATGGCGGACGGACATATAACCACATGGATAATGTATTAAATTGTGTGTGTTATTAGAAATAAGGAATTTGATTTCTTTCATTCGATTTCACCGGTGGTCGTTCGTTTATTCATTATTTTCTAAAGATTACCTGTAAACTTGATGGTATAGACATATCATCCTTTTTCCAGCTAAAGTATATTGGCATATCACCGGAGGATACGGCACATGTTATTTGAGCCCTTCCTCCTTCTTGGAGATTTTTGGGAAACTTAAATGGTTCTATAACTGGAGGACCTGAAAAGATAACAAGAAAGGTAAGCGAGGTTGAGATCGAACCATGAACACTAAAGTAATAAAACCTTTTTTATGGGGACAAAATTGATTTTTAAGTAGAAGTAACATAAATATCTGGCAAGATGTGATGAACATTTAGATAGTAGTCAGAGATATCATATCTTGATTTGGTTAAGTATTCAAGTGTAGTATTTGATATGGCAAATGTTTAAATTGTAATTTTATTCTACTAATAATTTCTAGTCAGCATCTTGGAAGAAGCAGTATAGAATGAAAATTTTAATAATATTTCCGAATACTTACATAGTAATAATAGCTCTCAGTGCAAGTATTAACATAATTTGTATCAGCAAGAAACACATTTTGCTCTGTGCATTTGCCATCTCTGGCTTTAGCTTGAAAATACTGCAATACCTACGGTATGAACTTGGAGGTCGACCACCAAAATTTATTAATTTACTTGGAAGCCGCTATTAAGTCATATAAGTTTCTACACCCGCTATAACATTTTGTAGAAGGTCTCCTATCAAGGTCTGCAGCAGTGCTGTTTTCTAGAGGGGTCCACCAACGGAATCCGTTTAGAATCATCACCCCAATTACGAGAGTGATTTTACCGACGTGACCGTCGGTGGTGCAATGGGTAGTGTGCGCGCCTCTTGTACAGGAGATCCTGGGTTCGATCCCTGCTCCAACCACCTTAAAATTTCTTTCGACGACGGTCACCTCGCTTAGTGATGGCGACACTATCGAGTATATAGTCATGAAAAAGCTTCTCAAAAATACCGTTCGGAATCGGTGTAAAACTGTAGGTTCCAATCAGTGAGTGAAAACTGGAAAGCCCACAGCTCAGTGATTGTGAGAAGTTCTCCCCGGTCCCTTCATGGGATGTAATGGGAAACCATTCATTCATTCAT
Source organism: Phaonia tiefii (assembly GCA_963931995.1). Lineage (NCBI taxonomy): Eukaryota > Metazoa > Arthropoda > Insecta > Diptera > Muscidae > Phaonia > Phaonia tiefii. The sequence goes on from OZ008367.1 coordinate 126,045,778, forward strand.
TCAATTTGATGGTACCTTCCATAACACTAATACTGATGAAATAATATTCCTCTTTTAACTTGAGTCATACAACTATTTGTTAAGTATTAATGTAATTTTCATTTGTTCAGGCAATGCAAATGAAGGTTGTGGAACCGGAAGTCGATTGTAATGAAATATCGGAATACCATTTGAACTTCTTTGAATGCTGGCAATTCTGTTATTAATGTATTTTATATGTAGAGGATTGTGGCGTCGTTTAGCATTGCCTCATAGTACTTTTAAATTCATATTACTGTATAAATAAAATATTTGAAAACCAAAACTGCCGCCAAAGCATCTCTTTCTGCAGCTGGACAGTGGTTATCAATTCACTGATCACAGGTTTTAAATAGATCTCTAGTTGATGCTAATACGAGATGTTATGATAAGTTTTAATAAGTATTAAGTACTTATATATATTAGCAAATAGCTCAAAATATGGCTCAGTTTCGAACCATTTTCAAATCATTTTTAAATCCTCCGCAGTTGACACATTGTTATCAAAAGTTGAGTCCTTTACATATTAGTAAGTATAAGTAAGTATATTGTCCATTACAAAGCTGCTTTCGATAGCCCCATACGGGGAAAATTGTACGAAGCTATGTCTGAACTTGGTATTCCGGCAAAACTGATCCGCGTCTGTAGAATGACGCTGACCAACACCAAATCAGCAGAGAAAGTGGGGAAAGACCTCACTGAACCCTTCTGTACAAAGCGAGAACTTAGACAAGGCGACACACTTTCGTGCAATCTCTTCAACATGTTAATGGAGTAATAATGAGAAAGGCTGCAGTAAATACGAACAAGACCATTAACACGAAGAGCCATATGTTGCTGGCGTATGCTGACGCCATAGACATCATTGGACGAAATTTGCTAGAGGTTACTGCAGTATTTTCAAGAATCGAAAAAGTATCAGCGAAGGTGGGTCTAGCTGTTAATGAGGGCAAGACAAAATTGATGGTGTCAACGACTAGAGAAACCTCTCGACTTGGTCCGCAATTGAACATTGACAACCGATTTAATTTTGAAGTGGTAGAAGAATTTGTCTACCGTGGATCCGCCGTGAACAACGACAACAACGTCAGCCTGGAGATAGATGCTATTTTGGGCTCAGCAAACAATTTAGGAACAAAGCCCTCTCTCGACTGACAAAACTCCAGCTATATCAGACTCTCATTTTACCTGTCTTGACATATGGCTCCGAAACTTGGGTCATATCGCAAGCGGATGAAAAACACCTGGGAGTATTCGAGAGAAAAATTCTCCGTAAAATATTTGGCCCTGTTAGGGAAAACGGCGAGTACCGACGTCGCTGGAACCCAGAGCTATATAATCCGTATTCTGTCGTGCACATAGCTATGCGAATCAAATTAGGTTTCCAAAGGTTTTCGATAACGTACCCGATGGAATCAAGAAAAGAGGACGACCAAGACTCCGCTGGAAAGACTAGGCAGTAGAATCCCTCCGTATCCTTGGTGTTACCAACTGGCGAGAAAAGGCGAAGGATAGAGCCAGTTGGAAGAATATGTTGAAATGTGTTTAATTTGTTTGTTTAATTAATATGTAGAAGACGTCTGATGTCATGAGGTTGTAAAATAGTCAATAAAAGTAAGTAAAGTAAGTAGTACTCGTATAACACACAGCTAATGAAAAATTAACTATTGGTGCGGTTTATGGGCCGGCGGCTTCATTGGACCTTCTCCTTCAAAGACCATGATGGCCGCAAAGTTACGATCAATGGAGGAAGGTACCGTTCGATTGTCATGGACATTGACGTGTGGTTGCAATAGGATCGTGCCACACTGAACGCGATATCATGAATTAATTGAGATGAAATTTTAGTTTAGCAAAATTAATCTCACGTTGTGGCTCTGACAATTGGCCGCCTCCTTTGTGCGATTTGAGCCCATTAGAATATTTTGTGAGGGACAGGTGAAGCCTCTCTTCTAGACAAACCAACCAATATTACTGCTATGGAACACAACATTCCACATGTCGTTTTTTAGACACCAACCGAAATGTTGGAAAAATTTGCCAAAACTGGACTTTCAGAAAGGAGCAGCGTTGGCGTGGGAAACATATCACGATATTCACAACAACAAGGTTTTCACTGACAATTTTTGACAAATTGACAGCGAACGATTTTGTTCGCTCTATTAACTGCTATTGTGCTAGTGTTTATAGATGCTGAGCCAAAAATGGGTCTTGTGCGGGTAGATGATTTTTTTGGTCAAAATTCAAGTTGCATATTTACAACAATTTCGATATTATTTTTTAATAAGTTCATCACGTTCGGCAGGTGTGAAAAGACGCATGATGAAATGGAAAACCTTATGAATATTTTGAGATCATTGGTAACTTTGACAGCTTCTTTACAGACACACAAATACACTGCTGTACAAACAAAAGTACATGTACTCTGTTTTCCCATCACTGTTTGCAATCAGCTGACCACGTAAATTAATAAAAGAAACCGTTTCCCATTACATCCCATAAAGGGATTGGGGAGAGCTTCTCACAACCAGTGATCTGTGCGATATGTGTTCGACCATGCATCACTGCATCCACAAAGATAGCCTGTTGTGTGCGTTTTTAGGCATGTCGGCATCATCCGATCGTATGTCTTTCATTTCATTTCACATTTTTCAATTTCCAAACACAAAAACACATATTTTCGCGCAGAGCTCAAATTCGCATACCAAAGCTTATTTCAATCGGATTGTAAGATTCCCAACGCAATTTGCAAGTCACATGCTACAACTACCTGTTGGAATGGCAGCGGTCTAGAAGGGATTGTGAGAAAAATCTCTAAAACAAACATATTTTTGCATTAGTGATCATTTGAGATCATAGGACGTTGATGAATTTGACAATATTTTCGAAGGCCTTAAGTTGTACAACTTTGGGGAACATTAATACATTCCTGTGGCAATAGTCTATAAATTATAAGCAACAATGTTAATAAATTTTAAATTTCTGAATTGGTGCAATTATTTTGGAACCTTAAATATCATTGCTGTTCATTAGTGTATTTGATATTGTTAAGGATATTAAGCACTACAACTTTGTAGAAGACAGCAGTGTGCAATTTGTTTAAAATTGACGAATTTAGGCGAATATTTACAGAAAATGGCAAAATGCAGCACTTCAATAACAATTATGGAGCTGTAACTAGATTTTTTGTTGATTAGCGTATTTAGAAAAGTTATCAAGGAATTTATAAGTTACAATTACTTTCAAAACAGCTAAAGAAAGCAAATTTATTTACCATCAGGTAAGAAATTTCAAAACGTGTAAAAAATTTGTAAATTTCCATGACGTTTCACGATATAATCGAGTAACAGTGTACGTTTCCTTATAAATGTTTTGGAGAAATTTGTGAAATGCAAATATAACTACAATATTGTCAAAGGTTGTAATGCAATATTTTAAACCGTTTAGGAATTATTAAAGAAAAGTCAAAAATTAGTCCCTAATCCACTTCCAAAATTTTCTTCGCTCGGTAAAAAAAATATTTTTACGTACAGTGGCAAAACCTAGCGGGGTTTTGTGGTACCATGTTCAAGTACTTTCACAATTTGTTGGTTTAGTTGACGCCCTAAACAACCCCCTTTCATTTCTTGCACACTATTATTCAGCTGTATGGGAAATGTGAGCAACAGCTTAGTGGCTTATATTAATACGCCAAATTGCTTTTTTTGGCCTACAGGTCAACCTGAAGATAAAAAAGAACAGCCATTACATCCAGACAAAGCAACGATTCGGTATGGTTTGTAGGCTGGTTGCATCATTGCATCATAAATGTGTATGGCGGTCGCTATCGGAGCATGATAACGGACTATTTGCCGCCAGAAGTCTAAACCCGTGATTTCGACGAAATTTGGTTGTGTGCGCGGATCTTGCCCATTAGATCGTAGGTACGATCCCTGCTCAATCCACCTTTTGGCGGTCACTTTGCTTAGTGACGGCGACACTATCGAGTATCAAACCAACGTTCGGAATCGCTGTAAAACTAAAGGTCCCAATCAGTAAGTCTAAAACTAGAAAGCTCACTGCTCAGTGGTTGTGAGAAGCTCACTCCAATTCCTTCATTCGCCAAATAAAATGCTGGAATGCTTCATCGGAAACTGGAACCTCAGAATGGACAATGTTAGCTGCAGTCAGGGCTAACATTCTGGACGACAGGATTTTTTTTGCACAATTCCACCCAAATACACTAGAAATTGAAGCTTCAAAGTTCTGTAGGGGACTATCAGTAACCTCGTAAAAAAAAGTTTGATCTTCTGAGAACGCTCATGATGGAAATTGTAAAGAAGGGGTTTTCAGTACACACGTATGTACAAGATAATGAATTTGAAAGTACTATGAGGCAACTCCAATCGCAGCCACACACACCTACATTAGGGTGGCAAAGAAATGTATTAATTTTCTCGAATTTTTACAAATACCGAGCGGATTCTTATAACATTTGGTCTAAAACTAACGTGGTGAATATTTGAGCCCGATCGGATAACTCTAAGCCGTCCCGTCCCGACTTGTGGGCAAAATTTTCGGGTTTTGCCATTTTGGGTGTAAATTTGTATAGACTAGAAAATTTTCACTTCTCAGTTCATTTGAATAAAAAATAACACATTGATTAAGTTTGACCTGAATATAAAGTGGTAAAAATTTGAGTAAAATCCCACCACTCTAGGAGTTCAAACTCTTAATTTGAAACAATTGTCAATTTTTAGAAAAAAAATAAATTTGGGGTTTTCTGTTATTCCCAGAAGTTGTATCTAAAGGAAAAAAAAATATTCAACTGGAATACCAATGCCTTCTAGTAGTAGTAGTCTATAACATAAGTTTTCAATAATGTATAACACGATATAGTCACTCAACGTTTTCAGGATTATATAGTGGGGCAATATAGGTCATCTCAAGGAAACATCGCCTGGATGGGCTTATAAGGGTGCCAAATCATAAAATTGCAAAATGTGAGCTAAAAACATGAGTTATATGCTCACAGCGATTCTATGAAATAGGATATAACAATTGGTTACAATAACCGGTTTTAGAAACCAGTTTTAAAACCCGGGTTTAAGATACCGGGTTTAACACTCGCAAATAAAAATCAGTTTGAATAAAACTGTTAACAAATCCGGATTTAATTATTGCAACCGATCTATTTACTGGATATAATGAACCAACCGGTTTCAATAATCAAAAACGGTTATCATATTACAATACAAATCGATTTTGAAGTATGGTTTTTGGAACAGCTTTCTTCAAATGCATTCCTCAAGCCCGGGTTTAACCACATAACTTATATTCTCAATTCACCTATTGCTGTTGTTTGATTCCGCGGTTGTTAAAACCGGTTCCAAATACTGGAATAAACAATTATTAATAGTTTTATACTAACTGATTTTTAATTGCTAGTGTTAAACCCAGGTTTTGAAACCGGTTTCTAAACCCGGTCAGTGTAACCAGATGTCATAGAATTTTACAGAATCGGTTTGAGCACATAACTTACATTGTTAGCTCATCTTTTGTAATTTTTATGATTCGATACCCTTAGAAGGCCATCTGGGTAATTCTTCCTCGAGATGACCTACTTGCAGCACTATATCATCCTGAAATCGTTGAGTGACTATATTCTGTTATACCTTATTGTAAGCCTATAGACTTCTACCAGAAGACATTAGCTTCCGAATTGAATTTTTTTCATTTACATACAACTTTTGGGAAAAACCCGATGAACCCAAATATCAATTTATCCCAAAAATATAAAATTTTTCAACAATTTAAAAGTTTTTCAAATTATGAGTTTGAATCCCTAAATTTTTACCACTTTATATTGAGGGCAACCTTAATCAATGTGAAATTTGTTTTTAAATGAACTGAGAAATGAAAATTTTCTAGTCTATACAAAAAAATACAGAAACTTTGCCCACAAGTCGAATCGGAGAGTTATCCGATTGGGTTCATATTTTCACCACGTTAGTTTTTCACCAAACGGCATAAGAATCCGCTTGGCATTTACCTAAACTCCAAACTTGATATTTCATTGCCACCCTAACCTACATATAAAATACTTTGGGAACAGAATTGCCAGCACTCAAAGAGATTCAAACTAGCATTGCCATATTTCATTACACTTAATATCCGATTCCACAACCTGCATTTTCGTTGCCTGAACAAATGGAAATTTTAAATTTTGTAATTGTCATTGCGAACAATGGTCATTCTTTTGCATTTGCATTAGAGAAAGTAATGCAAATTAAAATCCAATGCATATTGAAAACCTAAGCACGTATTAATTGTGTAAAACTGTTTCCATGATTTTAGCCGTGGTTAAAGACCGTGACGAGACAATATAGTTGTCACAAGAAAGCTTATGGAAGTGTATCACTGACACTTTAACCCCTTGTGAGCCAGTTGAAGATTTTCTATGTTTTAACACACATTTAAAAATTTGAATTTGTAAATTTGTTATGCTCAGTTTCACAGTTAGCCATTGTCCATTTACATGCAGTTAAAATTCCCGAAGTTTATAATTGCACTGTCATTTAATATGACAATTTTCTTTGAGCTTTTACTCGTAAATAAAGAGTGTGAAACTCGTCCAGAAAATGAAACTCAGATTTTCTATTGAACCAAAAATAGTTCTGAACTTTCCGAGAACTCGTTGACTTAGCGAACTATTGATCATTTTATCCAATTTTTTCGCTTTATTTTGGGGAATTCATGGAATCCGTATTCTCGCCATACGAAAATTTGAAGTCGGTAACTAGGAAATAATAGTACACGACATTTGTTTTTTTTTTTTAATTTATGTCCTCTATATTTTGAATGTATTTTGTTGTCTTTTTCTTAGCTATCCTAAAAAAATTAATTTTCCCAAATTCTGTATTGCTTTGGTACAATTTAAATTTACGTTAAACTCATCTCTGACAGAAACACAAAATACAACGGAAAGTCGCAATATGTGATTGCTGCTGTTGTATTTTTGATAAGCTGTTGTATTTTAAATGATCTGTAGATTGATGAATATCAAATCTATCAAATATACAAAAAACAAGTGCAAATACAGCAGATTGTCAACACAGCAAATTTGTATTTCATATTTTATTTAAATAATAAATTGCCGTACGATAAAATTCAAATATTTTATTTTATTTACTTTGTACAGCTAAGCAATATGCACATGTAACGTTTCACTTCGATTCCTAAATATCTCAGTTTTGAATCTAATGCCACTTTGGAACTGATGAATATGTTACTTCACAGAATACAACTAAAAATGAGTTAATCCCTGGAACATTTGCCTGATGGCACAGATATAACGAATATACACGTTAATATTTTTACATAAAACTTTTCATTTAGATACGATACATAGTACATACTACAAATGTGACATCCAGTTCATATAAACTCCCCTAGGACATGGAAATGAAATTGAACCAATGAATGTCAAATAAAACGAAAACTAGTTGTACATGTAAATGTATCTCTAAAACCTTCGGCTAGTAGTTGTTGCATATTTGACTAACATTTTTATTTCATTCTGTTCTAGATCATCCAAAAAAATGCATATACTCACTATTGACATTCAATTGCATATCACGTCGAGCCTCCTCGCCAGTGCGACTCTTAACAACGCAGGTATACATGCCCTGGTCACGGGTTGGTTCAACGTTTTTGATGACAAGATAACCTCCCTGTTGTACCGGTGCTAAAGAGTGATGGGAATCTGCAGGGAAAATAGAGAAGAAAGGGAATTACGAACACTCAATATGTAAAAAAAATTTAAAAAAAATGGAAAAATTAACATGTGAATTGTTTTAAAAATACATATTGCGCACATATGGTTAGAATGTCCAAGTAGTAGTTAGTTTTAGTTTTTATACGAGGTGCTTTACAAAATACGAGGTGCTTTACAAAAGGTGCCAATACTTGGAGAGCTTAAAATATTGATGTCACAATTTGTGATAGTATAGCATAGTATCTTTACATTCCTGACACTGTTGTCGTGATATTTTCAAACTTAATTCAGTGGATTTATTTTTTAATTTCTGACAATAACGAAAAATAATATTCCGATTGCTTCCAACGATGTCCTTACTGCCAGTTTAATACTCGATCAAATAATTTTTGACTTTGACTTTATCTTAACTAATAGCCCTTTAGGTTATAGGGTTACCGCGTATGGAATCGTACGATTTATTGTGGTATTTGACAAATATCGCAAAAGATTTTGCATTAGTCAGTGTCATTGTGCTGTAGAGATTCTAAACCTAGATATATTCTTGAGGGGTTAGACTTAAATCAAATGCGAGATATTTATAGTGAGATTATCTATAACCCTTAAGGTGGTGACATATTGGATACTATCGTTAGAAGTAACAAGACTATTGCTAGACACATACACTGTCACTCAACACCATTAGCAATAAGTAACGATACAAAATTTAAAATGTAGTGGCAGTCAACAATCCAAAATGTAGTGTTAGTCAACAATCAATCCATCCATTTCATACTTCTTTACACCCCTCGTACTTATACACAATTTACATACTAATACTCGTAACCATCGAATGCCATCGGTGGCTAACATTGGCAATTTGTCTTACTTGTTGTCAGTTCATGATGTCCTTTCTCCCATCTAATTTGTTCGATTGGATAACCGGAAAATGGACAATGTACAGTTATATCTTCACCGGCTACAGCTTTTGTCGGTCCAATGGCTCTCACATATGGTGGTCCTGTAATGGAAAAAAAATACAGCAATAGAAGGAGAAGAAGGAAAAAAATGCAAGTTAGTGGCGGTAGCAACAAGGACTTTATAAAAACTAATTCATTTAGAGGATCATATAGATATTAGGGTGGTCAAAATTAGGGAAATACAAAATTTGTCAGCTCGACAAGTACCAATCGACGCGTATACTTGTAGAACGTAAATGTGTGCAAAAAATACGAAAAGTCAAAGTCTAGAGGTCCTTAAAAGTTAAGTTAAAGTTAAGAAAATGTTGTTTTTATATGACTCGGTTTATCTAGTTTTAATAGAAGATGATATCAATTCAATGCATTATTGGTAATTGTAATATTTTTTAATTTAATGTACACTAATATACGTAGATATAAACAATTTTGAAGAGATTATTAATAAATTTAATAAAAAAGGAAATTTTTAATATTTTAATCAAAAAGTATTATTAACAATTTAAAGGGAAAATGCAGTTTTTAGTTTTTCACCAATTAGTGAAAGAAATCAAATAGTCCAAAGAGGTAGTGACGAGAAGAGTCACAAACATGGAAATAGTTGTTCGCCAATGTAATGCCGTTAGTGGTGCAATGGTAGTGTGCGCGGCTCTTGTGCATGAGAGCGTGGGTTCGATCCCTGCTCTGACCACCTTAAATTTCTTTCGATGGCGGTAAACTCGCTTAGTGATGGCGACACTATAGAGTACTTAGCCATGAAAAAGCATCCCAAAATACCGTTCAGAACCGATATATAATTGTAGGTTCCAGTCCGTGAGTGTTAAACTAGAACGCGCACAGCTCACTGGTTTGTGAGAAGCTCTCCTTAATCCCTTCATTGGATGTAACGGGAAACCATTTTTAATATAAGTTCAAGTCACAAATCCTTATTATCACTAATTGGTAGCTCCGGAGAAATTAAAACAGTTTTTGGAACGAAATTCCTTACCGCACGTAGCGGGATGGGGGCTAAATGAAAAAAAAAATTAAACAACTTTTGTTTTATCACTTTTATGCAAATACCCATTATTATCAACAATATTGTTTACTTTTGCTTTGGTTTGTGTATAGAGTAACTAGATGTCTAACATATGTTTGGAAATTTTTTGTTTAATGGGAAGTTTTGTAGGTGGAGCCTGTAACCAATATTTAGTATATATTGTAGTTCTGAACCCAACAAAAAGTAAATAAAGCCGAAGTGAAAGAAGTTAAAAAAAAGAAAATTTTCTTAAATAAATGCCTTAAAAAAAGTAAATTTTCTCAAAAAAAACCTGTTCGTATTCTTAAACAAAGTAACCTTTTTTAAAAAAAATACCTTAAGTACCTTTGCTTAAAAAGTAAATTTTCCTACAAAAAGTACCTTTTCTTAAAAAAAGTAAAAAGTAAATTTAGAACAGCCAAAGTGCAAGACTGACAAATCCATGAAGTACAACCCTGAGCATGGAATTACATTTGGCAGCATACTTACTCTTACACTCGTACCATAGATAAAGGAAATAAGTAGATATGGCACAGGCCGTGTCAAGCACTACCACTAGGTGCTATGTTGTCGTTTTGTAACTCTCATTGAAGTTTCTCATAACATTCACGTTTATTCAATACTGTGGGAAATTTGATACATACAAAAAAAAGTATAATTTTCCAGGTTGTGTTATTCGAACAACTAACTTAATTTTTTTTATGTCGTCGTGTTCCCCACTTTCAAGTTCAAATGTATTTTGATTATATGTCTTTTTGTTTACTCTTATTGTTGGTATTTGTTTGTGATGAATTGGAGAGCAACGGACCACCAAACAAAAACAAAATGCCTCGTGATGTTGCCTACCAAACCTACTGTTATCACCTGTTCTAAATACATCTTGCAATGAATAATTTTGTTGGGATCAAGCATTGTAATTATTGAATTCAGGTCCATCTATAAAATATCCCATTGCACAAAAAATTTCCCGAGACATGTGCGATATCTAGTTAATTTCTTTATCTATCATCGTACTTTTGGTTTGGTTTGTGTCTGGGGGATATTTCTTGTTTCATGGGAAATTTTCTAGGTGGAGCCTGTTTATTACATATTGCAGTTTGAACCGAATAAAAAGTAAATTTAGAAAAGCCAAAGTTAAAGAAGTTTAAAAAAATAACATTTTCTTAAGTGCGTTTTCTTAAAAAAAGTAAATTTTCTCAAAAAAATATTCTTAAACAATGTACCTTTTCTTAAAAAATGCCTTATCTTAAAGAAGTACCTTTGCTTAAAAAAGTAAATTTTTTTACAAAAATACAGTTTCTGAAAAAAATTTACTTTTTTAAACAAGTACCTTTTCTTAAACAAGTGCATTTTCTTACAACAAATTTCCTTTTCTTAAACAACTAGCTTTTCTTTAAAGAGTATCTTTTTTGGGAACCAAAATAACTTTTATTGAGTTAAGTACCTACTCTTAAAAATTTACCTATTCTTGAAAAAGGAGCAATTCTAAAAAAATTCTAATATCTTAATAATCCTTTTTCTTCAAAAAAAAAATATCTTCTCTTAAAAAAATGCATTTTCTAAAAAAAATCCTTTTCTCAAGCGCCCATTTTCTAAAAAATAAAATAATACCTTTTCTTTTCTTTTCTGGACATAAGTAGCCTTTCTGAAAATAAGTATATTTTTTTAAAAAATAACCTTTTCCTAAAAGGAGTACCACTTCTTTAAAAAGTGTCTGTTCTTAAAAAAAGTACTTCTTTGTATTTTTTTTACTCTTATGGCTTTTCCTTACAGAAAGTACTTCTTCTTAAAAATAGTACCTATTCTTAAAAATCCTTTTCGGGAAAATAAAATATATAAACAAAAAGGACATACAAATATACTTTTTGGTTTTTTAAATACATTCTATAAAAACAAATTTCTTAAACAAAATTTCTCATTTTACAAAAATTATCTTTTCTTAAAGATCCATTTAAATTATCGTATTTTTCAACGGACGCCATAGGCGTGTTGGAATTAACTAGTACATAATATCCGTCGGTGGTGCAATGGGTAGTGTGCTCGCCTCTTGTACTTGAGATCCTGGGTTCGATCCCTGCTCTGACCACCTTAAAATTTCTTTCGAAGACGGTCATCTAGCATAGTGACGGCGACACTATCGAGTATTTAGCCATGAAAATGCTTCTCAAAAATACCGTTGGGGACCGGTGTAAAACTGTAGGTCCCAATCAGTGAAAGTAAAACTAGAGAGCGCACAGTTCACTAGTTGTGAGAAGCTCTCCCCGATTTCTTCATGGGATGTAATGGGTAACCATTTATTTATAATATATAGCGAAAGGAACTTCGTTCCAACCTCATGAGATTTTATATTTAACAAAATTATTTTACGGAAACTAAATAATTTATGCTCAGTTTCCCTGTTAGCCATTCTTCATTTAAATGGAATTTAAATGCCCGATGTTTCTAATTTAGTATGCAAATTTTCTGTGAACTTTTAAATTGAGCTTTCAAAGAACAAGTGTTAAACTGGGCCTAAGTAATTGGAAGTTTTACAGCAGGCTGGGAATATTATAGTGGTGATTAGATACCGGTCCAAAAAGTATTTTTATTCTTATTTTCTTACCTATTTTATGTACTTTTCTGGTACATAGTATTATGTTTTTTTGGTACACATTATGAATTGTATGGTATACTTTGTGTATATTCCTATGCAGAATACAAACAAAATTCTGGATTCTTTTCGGTCCTTTCTGCAAACACCACGACACCAAAGTTATTTTGGATTCTGGCTATGAATCGTCACAAATCATAGACAACACTGTTATAAAAACTATTCATGATTCCTGCGTCAACAGCAGAGTTGGAGAGCATTTTCTCCAATTGGTCTCTTGTGCATTCTGATTTGCGAAATCGATTGGGTGATGAGCGTTCACAAAAGCTTTTAGGCGTATACTTTTCACTTAAAATAAATGAACATAAACATTTTTACGAAGATATCGACTTAACTCTAAATGAATGTAACTTTAAATGTAAAAATATGCAAATGATCCACTTTCCTAATTCCGCCCATAAAACAAAATTAATTGTTAAAACAAAATTATAAATTGCAAATTTTTTAGTTATTTTTCATACATAGGGTGTCTTAGTAATATTGCAGTTTTCAAATTTAGTGCCCTATTTTTGGTGCAAGTGGTAACCCCGAAAATTTGACAGCAGTCACATATGCTTATTCCAATTATTAAAAATGGAACAAAAATTTGGAAAGATATGCTGAGAACTCTCGCAAACTTCGACGAATTTTCAGTAGAGGTTATGGACAGTAAGACTCCTGTGCGTCAACGTACCGGTCGGTCTCTTGAGACCATTACTGCTGTAAACGAGAGTGTGATTGGGCCTTAATTCTTTGAAGATGAGGCCGAAATTGCAGTGACTGTGAACGGTATACGGTATAGGAACATGATATCGTAGTTCTGGTGGCCTCAACTGAACGGCATGGATCTGGAAGACATGTGTTTTCAGCAATACTGCGTCACCTGCAACATCGCGAATGAAACAAACGATTTATTGCAGCAACGATTTTCAGAACAAATTATCTGAAGAAATTCTGATGTCAACTGACCACCAAGATTATCCGATTTCTTTCTTTGGGAGTTTATGAGATCTCAGTTTTATGCGTAAAAACCAGTAAACCAGAAACAATTCCTGAGGTCAAATCCGAGATACAATGCGTCTTTGGTGAGATACAGCCACAAAAGTCATGAACAATTTTATGAAAAGAGTAATGGCCTGTCATCAGAGCTGTGGAGTTCATTTGACGGCTATTGCGGGGATAGGGGAGAGTTTCTTACAACCAGTGAGCTGTGGGCTTTCTAATTTTCCCCTCACCGGTTCCGAACGGTATTTTGAGATGCTTTTTCATGATTAAGTACTCAGTAGTGTCGCCATCACTATGCGAGGTGACCGCCGCCGAAATAAATGCAAGGTGGTCAGAGTAGGGATCGATCACACGTTCTTATGGACAAGAGTCGCGCACACTAGCCATTGCACCACCGACGGACGTATACTTTATTCCATTCTTAATCGGAACATGTCTTCTTTACAATCCTGTAAATAAATGACAACTATATCAAAAAATACGTGAGACACCCTTCTTGGTTGTGAAAATGTTATGCCGTGTTACAAACATAACCCATTTGGTTTACGACCTTGCGTACTTAAGTCACATACGTTGCAAACGTAAGTCACAGGCGTCACAGTTTACGACGGCCCATCTCTGTTCTATGCCATTTGTGGGTACTTTTAGTAGCTTTTATGTACTGTTTGTTATACTTTTGTACACTTTGGTAAATTTGATTTTAATATTTGGTACGTTTTCAGTTATTTTGGTACATTTTATGTACTTTTTGGTACATTTTCTGTGCGTTTTGGTAAATTTGTATAAATTATTCAATGTAAATGGTTTAAGGCGAGTGCAATTTGGGGTACAACGAACACGAACTGCCCTAGGAGGAAATAATTTGTAGAGAATTAAACCCAATCACGAGATATTTTACCGCTCGTTTCTCGCACCTAGTCAAAAGCGTGTGCGGTTAAAAGACAATGATAGAATCTTGTGAACACAAACTGAGCAGCAATTAAAAACTCCATACTATTTACAACCACCCTAACAGATATAACAACAATTTTAGTTTATTTTTTATACATTGGTTTGAACATTTGCGAGATTTTGCGTAATTGACTTAAAACTTTGGACACATTTCCCGGCTTAAGTATGTGTTTTTTTAGTGCATGTGAATATTTACCACTGGATTGCGGTATAACTCTGTCTGCTCAGTCTGGTTAGTTGAACTTTGGCAGCTGTCAAAATGTTCATCAATTACGATTAACACATACATCTGAGTAGCTAATTGATTTTGGGGGTATTTATATCGTGTTTCAGTTATGGAAAAATTTAAATTTAAAATTTGTTTGCATAATTCTAACACCCGAAAGGAATCCCATTCCCTTAGCAGCATTATATCCAATAAAACAAGAGAAGGTACAGATTTCGATGGGTGCCTATATCTCTACAAATAAATTTCGGCATGAGCAGACGTCAGGAAAGCCTCACACTGACTCTTCTTACAATAAACATATCCTGCTAAAGTGAGTCATTTGAACATTTGCCTGATATGCAAACAAAAATTTTGCAAAAAAAAAAAAATTTCGAAATTTAATTTTTTTTTTCGTTTATTACTTTACAATTCATATCAATTTTAAACTATAATAAAAAATAGTTAACAATAATTTACAATATATAAAAAGTCCCTAAAATGGGCTCTCGAGTATAACTAATATAAAAATAGATTTTGCTTTACAAAAAGAATATTTAGTTTCCGTTTTACTTGTTTTTAAAGGCGAATTTAGAAACAATTTAAAACAAAATGTTTTTTTTTTAAATATTTTTTATTATAAAAAAAAATCCTCGTTGAGGTTTCAAAACAAACATTTGTGGCCGTTTTTCCCGCTCCAAAATTGCGTTTTTCCTATGATTTTCGATAACTTCCATAAATGGGGAAATGATTTTCCTGAACATAGATTTCTTTATACCTAATGTAAGTCAGTGACTTCATTCATGCACCGTCCTTTGAGTAGAGAAGATGTCGCACATAACAATTTTTGATATACACGATAGGGATAGTGGGGCCCCTCGTTTTAATCGAAATATTTATGGATTTTGGACATATACCCAGACATGGTAGTATAGTTTGTCCCAAACAGCACGGGAACAATAAATTCGTGCTATTTAAAAAAAAACTGTATTTCCTTTATTTCCGCAGGCAGAAATTTGTACTTGCTTAAAAACAAATTTGTATTTCCTTTATTTTGATGGACAAACAGCGCAATTTTTTTAAAAAAGTTTTAATTTATTTAAAAAAAAAAGCGAATTTTTCGAAGCGAATCTTTCGAATCTTACCCGTCATCGGGTAAATTTTGCGAACAAACTTACATTATTTTGTATTTCTTATTTGGAAATTTAATTTTTTTAATTTCACCAGACCCGGTATAATATCTTAAAATATGGTTATCTCGGTCCACAGACGCTCCACAGCCGAAATTTATATACGACCAAATTCTCGAGGAGAATACCTTTAATTTGAGTACCCACACTTGCTTATTCGTAGATGTACCTAGGTGCACCCGTTTTTGCGACCCTAGGGGCCCCATGGGTCAGATCGTTAAAACATTTTTTGGTTCCTGAAATTGCCATATTTTACTCGATTTTTTTTGTTTTGAGCCGGGCCCGGGTTCATGCATTCCAGCCAGAATATATAAGTATGTTGGTTTTGGATTCATAGTGGGAAAAGTGACTACGTCGTAAATTCGCTAGTTTCAACCCAGTAAGTACTAGAAGACCCCTAATCCACAAGTGAAGAGAAAAAGCAAACGATTGATCATACATATTAAGTAGATACTTAGTAAAAATGTTTTACACACAATTGCATAAATTACACACAAATTTCGTATCGCGTATCTGAAACAGTAATTGTATACTCATATTTGGTTTTATGACATCGATATTCATTTCATTACACGGAGAAAAAAAATTGTCGCAACATTTCCAAATTAGAATTCCTATACAAAATTGCATGTTTGCTACGTTTTGGATATCACAATGGAAATTAGCATACAGCTGGCATATAGACACTCTCTCAAACACACACACATGAGTATTTCATACAAATGCATTATACATAACGTCAATGACTGAACATGATGACTGCTTTAATATTCCCCATTCTACAGGCGGCTGCACATCAATACAAACGCACTAATGTTTCAGTATTTACTAAATATTCTACATACATCAAATCAATGTACATAATTAGATACCTCCCAATAAATATTGCATTATGTGGACAGGCATGTACGTGTGCCGCATCTACGCAAGATAATGTGTGCATACAATTACGCATTAATGTACATTATAATTGCATTCAAATACACAAGGATATTGAAGCTATGCGAGGGGCCTGTCCTACAGGTAAGTTAATTCAAATGGGATGCAAATATAACGTGTGTTTGTAGCTTGACACAAATGTATTATACTTGGGTCAAAACAAATTTTATATGCTATTTAATGTTACACTCTGGAGACAACATGCTTAATATGTTATTATATACGGGTTTATGATCGAAATATAGCTGTGTTTGTGATACAAATACTACTGTGTTTGTTGCACTTTTAACTTCAAAACAATTAAGTAGATGTGAAAAATATGTAAAGGGTCCGCCAAATAACTTTTTTTTTTTTGAAAATGCTATAAAAAAAAACTACTGAATATTTTCTCAAATTTCTTCTTTTATTTGAAAGTACAATCCTTCCGGTTAATAATGGAAAATAATTTCATTCAAATGGCTGCCTCGGCTGGCCATGCAGTAGCCTACACGATCGGTCCAAGTTTTAAGCACATTAGCGATTGTGTGCAGCTGTATTTCACCAATGGCTTCACGAATATTGTCCTTTAAAGCGTCAATTGTCTCTGGCTTGTCAGCGTAACACTTATCTTTGAGGGCACCCCACAAATAATAGTCCAACGGTGTCAAATCGCAGCTCCGAGGTGGCCAAACGACATCAGCTCTGCGGCTGATAATGCGATATTCAAAAACTGGGCGCAAAACATCGAGTGTTGCACACATTCTGCAACATTACCATGATTTTCAAAGTAATGTCGCAATATTTCCCAGCGTATACACAACCATATTCGTTCAGCGGAAGGATAAAACTAATTATCTGTCAAATCAGACATGAGCTAAGTGTTACCATTCACGAAATAAGCACTAGATCAAAAAAAAAACGTTAGATGGCGGACCCTTTATTTTAGTAGAAAATATTTGTGATCAGTGAAGGATGAGGTCTTTATCCTTTTTCCCTTTTGAATTTGATCAAATTATATAAAAATTAATCATACATCTACTGTACACGCAATACTTGCCGAAATATCATTCCGACTATAAACTATATAAACTATAAATTGTAAGCAGTTATATATTGGATTGTATTTGGATCAATAAAATAAATGTAAAAAATGTACAGTATGGATAACATCGTCTCTATCAGCACTTTGTAGTGTTGACCAGGAGTTCAGTAATTTGATTTATGATCAATTTTCACAAAGACGAATAATCTCGGATCACGTTGCACACTTATGTTATATGCTGGCGACGCACAGTGCTTTGTCCCAGTACATCGATGGGACAAAAATAGAAGGAGTCGTCCTAGGGTAATAAAATTTGGCACGAGTCCCTAATATAATAGAATTAAGAAAATATCAAAGTATCGACAAAATTGACCACGCCCATCGCCCAGTGCCCATAAAAACCGAAATTATTATTATTATTATTTTATGCAGAAACCAAAAGTGTTTTCAAAAACACTTCTCCAATAACCGAGATAGGGACTTGTTCTTAGTTTTCCCTGGTAGATAAATGTATAAACAGTAAAAAACAAAAATAATAAAAAACTCATATTTCGTATTATTTTTTTTTATTTCATGAAACTTATAATTTTTTCGTATCAAATAAAAAATGTATGCTTTCTGAAGATGTATGCTTATTTCTTTTAAAGTAATATTTTTTATTTATTATGTATATAAAAAACCAATAAAAACGACAAAACTTTAGTCAATTCGTATAAAAATGAATTTATCTCGCAAGTGTGTATCAGTACTTTTGCATTATTCTCTCCGTCAGTGATTCATAAATATTCCTGAATGTGCGTCTAAATTGAAGAAGTCAATGATTCTTATTTTGGCGGATGTATTACGTTTCAGTTTCAGTCATCAATGGTTCATCGGACAGTATATATCAAAAGATCTTGATATTTGCAAATATTTATTAACTAATTATTAACTAATTAAAGTAAAAATAATCTCCTACACAATAATTCATATTTGACTAACAAGTAAAAAAGTAATTTTAATAACTTTTTAAAAAGCTTAAATATAAAAAATGTGGAGAAGATTTTGCATTTTTCTAATAGATTGAAGTTAAAACTAATTTATCATGAAAAAATATTTCACCGAATTTTATCATGTTTTTTTTGCCATCAAAAAATTAGAATTTTTCAAACATTCATCTTGAAAAAGTCAATTTTTAAAAATCAATTAAAATTTTTTTTAAGATTAATACGAAATAAAAAAAAGAACTTTGGACCACTTCTTACCTATCCAAAAAATATAACATAATTTAATTTCTTCCACAAATGTATTTTTGAACAATATTTTCCTTGAACTACTAATGAACGAAACTAACAAATCAAATTATTCAGCACACAAATCGCTCACTTTGAATTGCTCTGGAGGACAAAAAATCTATTTCTATGAAAAATTCTTTGTTGATTTTTTTTAGCTACGAAATCCAACCAAGTCAGATTTGTGATTTTTGTCCATCAAACGGAGCAGTGTGCGACGTGCCAATCACGTACTTACTTACGACTATTTAGGGAGCCACAGACAACCCAGGACGTTTAGGGGCCTTCTATACAGAATCTAATATATTTCTGCAACAGGGTCGAGCTTTTGCATCTTTCTTCCAGTTGGTAAGACCAAAAACTCGCATATTTTCTTAAACAAGATATTTCCAGAAAAATCTTGGTTGCGCTATTCTCCGATATCCTTCAAGTACGTTTTCGAATACCTTTCGCCCTGGTTGGTTCTGTTCCATTCTACTAATATGCAAGAGTCAGCTTAATTCACTTATTTCGTTTCGCTTAACTGCGTCCTTGCCGGGATACAATTTATATGGTTCGTGGTTCATGGTATAATATAGGACCTTATATTTCTCGCAGAAGTTTACTCCCAAGGCTGCTTCGTCAGCACGCGTTATGATCTAGGACTCAGCGCCATAAAGCAGGACGGGTTGAAAAAAATCTGATATAGCTGGATCTTTATTTCACGTGTAAGGGTTTTATCTCTCAAGTGATTCCTTAGCACGAAATAACACCTGTTCGCAAGCACAATTCTCCGTTTGATTTCTATGCTGACGTTGTTGTTTTTGTTTAAGGCAGATCCGAGGTAAATAAATTTATCCACCACCTCGAAGTTATAACGATTGTCCACGTTTACTCTCTGCTCATAACGGGTGGAGGATTTGCTTGTTGAAACCATTAATTTCGTCGTTATCCTGATTTGCTGATAAACCCACTTTTGCTGATTCCTTCTCAATTCTCGAAATTACTTCAGTCTAAATCGTCAGTGATCAGATGATCTTATCAATGATTTCTAAATCACCAGAATATGCGAACAGCATTTGGCTTTTGTTGTTGATTGTCTTATGCGTATTGAATGCAGCTTTCCTCATCATGATCTCAATTAAAATATTGAAGAGATCGCACGATAGGGTGTCCACCTCATACACAATCTTTACAAATTCTTTCCAAATCTTCACAAATTTTTACTGAGAATTGTCAGCCGAGCAGTAACACCAAACTCCGTTATAGCTTTGTACAATTTCACAGTATCGGACTATCAACGGCATCCTTATATTCATTAAAAAGATGGTGGGTGTCCTGGCGATTGAAGTACATGGAAAACTCCATTCCACGTGCAGAGACGTCATCCAGGGCTTAATTAGGAGACTCCCTAAGTGCGCCACGGCAAAAAACTAGGACTCGTAGTATTTGCCAGAAAGTAGAAAATATAAAGCTGTAGTCCGGTCAATACTGTCATTGTGGTTTGGTATAGAATGCATGATATCTGATAACAGACAGGATGACCCCACATTAGTAGCTGTGATAACTGGACACTGTTTAATAGACTGGCATGTGTCTGCATTTGGACTCTCAAATTATAATTGCCGAAAGGCTGAAGACGAGCAGGAGTACGTCGAACCTTTTGTATGCTACTACCCGGCCTTTTGTATGAGTAGGAGACAATATCTGGTACCTGACTTCATGTTGGGTATAACAGAGATTCGGACTAATAGAACATTTTGGCAGAGCTGTAATTGGTTTGCCAGTGACCAATTCGCGTCTCTTTTTCACCAATATCCTGGAATACCAAGTCAACCACAGGTACAACCATGTGGACGGAATATCGTATGATGTCCCACGGTGTCTATTTGGTGCTTAGATAAATTATCACACTCTCCTAAGTATCTACCGAAAAATTAATTTTTGGCGAATTTGTGTAACTGTGTCTGCTTTTATTGAGCAATCCTTTTGCTAGTCACCTCCTTGACAGTACTCAATCTATCCCCCACACCGAGTATATTGTGACATCATATTGCTACGTTATAACCTTCACATACCACAACTCTGTATATCTCTGTTGATAATTTATTCATTGATGTCTATAGTTTTGAGTTTATATGAATCTCTCATAACCCCTCCCATTGGCGTAAATGCATTTGCAATATTAGGCGTGTTTTTTTCACACTTTTGCAAACGAGTTACCATCGTTAAAAATAAAACGACCTATGCCTATGTACATAAAAACAATAAGAACCGTTTCCCAATACATCTCATGAAGGGATTGACGAGAGCTTCTCACAACCAGTGAGCTGTGTGCTTTTTAATTTTTCACTCCCTGATTGGAACCAACAGATTTACACGGTATTTTGAGACGTCTTTTCATGGCTAAGTACTCGATAGTGTCGCCATCACTAAGCGAGGTTTCCGTCGTCGAATGAAAATGTAAGGTGGTCAGAGCAGGGAAGGAACTCACGGCACAAGAGCCACGCACACTAGCCAATACACTACGACTTATGTGCATGTAAAAGGAAATTATCACAAATATATGTAGATGGCGCACATATCACAGTTTGTAAGATTTCAATGATTTATAATTACAGAATCTTAGTCGACAGCATAAAAAAAATATGTATATCAAAGTGTCAAAAATCTATATGTTGTTATCAGACTCACTGTTAATTGAACCATTTTTTTTTGACACTCATACGAGTTTTAAATAGACTTCTAGGCTGTCTTCTCGAAGAAGAACCCATATAGTGTACCTAAGGCTCGAGTATTTTAATTTTACAATATTTACACTTGGTTTGTTCTTCACAAACTCAATTTGAAATTACTCTTAGCGATCTATCGGCAGGCTGTATCCATTTTCTTTCTACTACTACCCACAAAATCACATCAGAACTAACTGGTGTTACTACAGCTGAGATGTATTTATGACAATAAAAATGCAATATGGCAATGCTGTGAAGTTTTTAGCAATTTAATCTTATATAAACTTAAAGCAAAGCGAAGTACCCCTTACAAATCTTAACAGTTTTTAAACCATCAGCGTTCAAAAAAAAACACGCCTATTATCATTCTGCGTTAATGTCAAACAATAAGAATTAATGTTTTCATTTTTAATTGGCATAACTGCATTTTTAAATTCAGTATAATTTAAATCTTTTATGAAATTACGCCCGAAATAAAATAGTAGTCTCTGCGAAATATTGGAAAAATATGTCAAACGATGGTGCTGTTTATATTTCTGGCCTAATAATGAAAAAACAAATTCTGCTAATCGAAACTGGATTTTTTTTTTTTTTGAAAATATTCTTCATATACATAATCAATGCACTTTAGCATGAATGTGAACGAATTTCTGAAGCCCATTTGCCACTCTGAAAAAGGAGGTTCAAAACATGAATTTTGACGCATTAACCGCGTCTTCAGACGTTAAAACACATTGGCCAAGGAATTTGGTTGTAATGTGCGGGAATATAAAGAAATCAATAGGTGCTAAATTTTGGGTGTAAAGCGGATCACCCATCAAATCAATCTTTTTGCTGGTGAAATACGAGTTTGTTTCAGCCAACGTGTGAAAAGCAGCATTGTGGAGATGGAAAATAATTCTTCTTTGAGGTTCGATTTACTTAGCTCACCAAAAACTTCTGACAAACGAATTGTTGTCTATCATTCAGAATTGAAATTCTCTAACGGAACTGTTTTCACTTGACTTGTTAAGCCGCAGAAATAGGCCACCATTTGTGTTGACTTGCTTCGTGGGCGAACAACTTTTGTTGGATTTGGCTGGTCTTGGAAGACACACATAGTCGATTGCTGTTTAGTCTAAGATTCATATACATAAACCCATTATTCGTCTCCTGTGGTGATTTCATAGACGTCAAACCTTTTTTTGAGCGATTAACAAATTATGCGGTATCAACCGCGAGAAAACTAGTTTACGGCCAAATTTTCATGCAGTATTGAATGTATGGGAGTGACAGTAATGCTCGAGGTTGCCACGGTATATCGTCTGACAATTTTGCAATACCAGTTCGCGCATAACATCGACGTTTTCTTGGAAAACCTGCACGAAGTGCGTCCTGAAGCGAAAGTCGGCCAAATTAAATCCGGATGGTTCATCACCGGCATAGGAGTACAAAGATTTAAGTTCATCAATGCACTCCTCTCCTGATAATACACCTCGAAAGTTCTGAAACATAATCGACGGGGTATGTTCACGATTTAATTAAAATTTTCAGTGAAATTAATGCACTGAAAGTAACTATTATTGAAAAAGACCCATAGATAATGCTCGCACGTCAACACGTTCTAATGCCCCATTTTTGACTAGTTTTTTAAATTGGTAATCCATTGATTTTGATTTATGTTTGATCTGACTTTAAATACGAAAAGAGTTTTTCAACGTTTTGTCAAATAATCTTACTACCATGTGGCAGCAGTGGCAAATGCTACGAAAGTTAACCGGTATTCATACATTTATCAGCCAATCGTTACAATGCATCAAATTGACGCCAATTACAAAAGAAAAGTGAGGTGATAAAAACAGGGATGTAAAAATTCCGCACGCGAGCCGAAAAATGCAGCTCCTCCTCACTATAAAACTCTCACTCAGAGTTTAAAAAAATTAAAATCTCGAGCGAATTAAATTTGTAATGTTTTTGTTTATTTGAATCGCTTTCGCGTGAATCAAATATAAAAAATAAAAATTCGATTCGGAGTTTAATTTCTATTTTACATTTATATACTTATAAAGCCCCGTATTCAGTTCTTGCGAAAGTTTCGTAAGAAATGTTGTCATTTATCTCTATAAACGGAAAATTTTCTTGCGGAGAGTTTCCACATATCTTTGATATACCTTGCAAACATTTCATTTAAAATTTCTCTACGCGCTTCATTTTATTTTTAACGCATGTCGTGTTGCTTTTGAATGTTAAAATAACCGAAATGTCAAAATTCTGGTCCCAAACAATTAGAAAACAGTTGTTTTCATACGAAATAGCTTTGCCGTAACAGCCCTGTAATTGATTTTGCCTACGGAATTTTCGCGAAGTGTTCAGTACCAAGCAAATGAAAAGTGAGCGGAATTTTCAGTTAATGAAATTTTCGTTATTTTTTATACACGTACTTCTTATGGCAATGCAAATTTCATAAAAACTGAATGCCGGGCTTAAGTAGTGAAGAGGAGCCGAATTTTTCGACTCGCTTGTGGAATTTTTTTCGAATTTTGATATACATAAGACGAAACTTCGACAAAAAACGATTGAAATCTTGTGGAAGGTGCAGAAATTAATAAACGTCTATCAGAAAGGGCAGAATTATAAGAGGACTACAAAATTGAAAGGAACAATGGGGAAGGTACCTATATTAAGCAAGTAATATGTGGTGAAAAGCTACAAGTAATAAGATCATTAAAAAGGCGGATAAATTGGTAAAAAAAGTGCTCCAACTTTCAATAACGGCAAAAATATTTAGAAATTATAGAAATTTATTAAAAATAATGGGTGTGGGTAAAAATCTGAAGAAGGGTCATGAAGGGGTACTGCTTCAAAATCCGGTAGGTATGATTTGGAATATGTTAAATATAGTGTACGTGCACAATAAAATTATTTTCGGGCATTTTGCAACTTTTATCTCATCAGACACTTTTTCCATTCATAATTTTCCAAACGAACAGCAATCAACTTACTTTTTACTTTTATTGACTATATTACAACCTCATGAGGTCAGACGTCTTACACATATTAATTAAACAAACAAATTAAACAAATTTCAACATATTCTTCCAACTGGCTCTATCCTTCGCCTTTTCTCGCCAGTTGGTAACACCAAGGATACGGAGGGATTCTTCTGCCTGGTCTTTCCAGCCGAGTCTTGGTCGTCCTCTTTTCCTGCTTCCATCGGGTACGTTATCAAAAATCTTTCGCGCTGGCTCATCTTCATCCATTCTGATAACATGGCCTAGCCAACGCAATTGGCACACTTTGATTCGTCTAGCTATGTCCACGTCAGAATAGAGACTATATAGCTCTATATGGCTCTGCGTTCCAGCGACGTCGGTACTCGCCGTTTTCCCTAACAGGCCCATATATTTTACGGACAATTTTTCTCTCGAAAACTCCCAGGTGTTTTTCATCCGCTTGCGATATGACCCAAGTTTCGGAGCCATATGTCAAGACAGGTAAAATGAGAGTTTGATATAGCTAGACTTTTGTCCGTCGAGAGAGGGCTTTGTTCCTAAACTGCTTGCTGAGCCCAAAATAACATCTATTTGCAAGCACAATTCTCCTATCTATCTCCAGGCTGACGTTGTTGTCCTTGTTCACGGCAGACCCAAGGTAGACAAATTCATCTACCACTTCAAAATTAAATCGGTTGTCAACGTTCAAGTGCGGACCAAGTCGAGAGGTTTCTCTTGTCGTTGACACCATCAATTTTGTCTTGCCCTCATTAACAGCAAGACCCACCTTTGCTGATTCCTTTTCGATTCTTGAAAATACTGCAGTAACCTCTCGCAAATTTCGCCCAATGATGTCTATGTCGTCAGCATACGCCAACAACATACGGCTTTTCGTGTTAATGGTCTTGTCCGTATTTACTGCAGCCTTTCTCATTATTATCTCCATTAAGATGTTGAAGAGATTGCACGAAAGTGTGTCGCCTTGTCTAAGTCCTCGCTTGGTACAGAATGGTTCAGTGAGGTCTTTCCCCACTTTCACGGCTGATTTGGTGTTGGTCAGCGTCATTCTACAGAGGCGGATCAGTTTTGCCGGAATACCAAGTTCAGACATAGCTTCGTACAGTTTTCCCCGTATGGGGCTATCGAAAGCAGCTTTGTAATCGACAAAAAGGTGGTATGTATCGATTTGCTTTTCGTGGGTCTTTTCCAGGATTTGGCGTAGCGTGAATATTTGGTCAGTTGTGGACTTGCCTGGTCTAGAACCATACTGAAAAGGTCCAATCAGGTTTTCAATAATTGGCTTTAGTCTTTCACATAATACGCTCGACAAGACCTTATACGCGATGGATAAAAGACTGAGACCGCGATAGTTGGAACAGACACACGGACCACCCTTTTTGAATACAGGACATAATACACTGAGACTCCAGTCGTCGGGCATAGATTCCCCCAGCCATATATCGCATATCAGTTGATGCATGTGGGCTATCAGTCCTTCGACACCTGCCTTAAAAAGTTCAGCGGGTAGGCCATCCGCACCAGCGGCTTTATTATTCTTCAGGCGGGAGATCGCCGTTCTAATCTCGTCTTGGTTGGGGGGGTACAATCTATACTATCTTCCACTACCAGCAATCAACTATTAATCTAAAAATTGAATTCAGAGTTTAAATTATGTTTGATCGTTGCTCAAAGATGATTTCCCACTCAAAAATTAGGCCTAAGACCCTTTCAGCTAAGAACTGTAACACATTCTAGTGGTGTGCTCTTAGATACTTTCTGCAGAGTACTAATTGGTTCACCAGGGACCAATCAATGTTCGTCTCTGCTTCAGCTACATCCTGGAATATCGGGATGATTTACAGGTTCAACGATGGTGAGGGAATATGATGTTCCGTGATTTCACTATGGTCTTCATTGGAGTTTAGTTGTGTCATCCACGTGTACCTAACCCAACCTTTCAGTGGTATTACCAGATTGCACCTGGCAACTAGCTAGTTCTTCAAATGTAAGTTCTTCAAATGTAAGTATTTCTGTAGAAAACAAAAAATTTTTTATGTTTTTAATCCACAAGTATTATAAACAAATAAAGAAAATTCAGCAACCGGTTGTTATCTGACTAGCGATTTTTAATTCATAACACTTCAACTAATCTCTGTTCAATTAGTGGCTACGAAGCCAATGAATACAAACTAACTTTTGACGAACAGCTATCGTTATGCTAGAAACACTCATGACAATTAGGGTTGTGTTTGACTAGCAGAGATGTTAATAATAGAGTTTGATAGTACATAGGAAACTCTTAAGACTCGACTCTTGACTAACAGGTAATGAAGCCTAAGAAACATTCTAGTTAGACACTGGTTATATGGAGCATACATTCTGTGACTAACATTCATTATGAGTTTCTACGAGTTTCGATTGGACTGTTTGTTGTTTTTGAGAGTGCACTTCCTTTTATTAAATATCTAGAAATGTGAAAATTTTTAAAAATTATGCGATTTAAACATAGTTTACATAACTATAGTTATATTACTACTATAATATATTTTCCTGCAACGACGTAATTCCACGCAATTATTAAAATTTTATTGCATTTTAAGCCCCACTGTGCGGTCCACATATGCATTAAAATTATTTGCAGTTAAACATCAAATTGAAATCGATATTTGTGGCAAAAAATAATACTTTTGTGTGGCTTATGGTAATTGGAAATTAGGGTGTAACGAAAGCAAAATTTTTTTAAGCGAGTATCAAATGGTGCGTGTAACGAAAGCAAAATTTTTTTAAGCGAGTATCAAATGGTGCGTATCGAAGAGCTGATTACGGAACACCAACCTTTTTTTGTACACGAAGGTGCATATATCCCCTATATGCCATATGTCTATATGCCATGGCGAGCATAAACAGAAAAATATTTTTCAACATGTTGATATAGTATCCTTTCACGGTAGCATTTCGACACTTTAAAAATTTGCCCCAATTTTCCAATAAAATTATAAATTTACTTCATTTTCCACTTGAACACACTATCAAATATATACTGTAAATAAAATTATAAACTAATTCGCGAACTACAATAAGAAAAACAATTTAAAAAATTAAATGCAAAATGAAAATGCATGAAATGCAATGTCAAAATTCTGAATAGAAATTTTCTATTTATGCTCATCATGGGCCGTCGTTAAAGCCCCATATTGAGCAAAAAAATATTTTTTCACCCAACTACACTTCACGCTGAAAATTCCGCCGTCGTTTCTTGTTTGGGTGCAAACATATCGTGGGGTTTAGAACTATTTGCAAATATAGTATACTTGTGTCCAAACACATTGTGTTTGCTATTCAATATTACGTGTTGGGGATAATTGATATGTTAAAATATATGTGATTGTACCCCAAATATATATTTGTTTGTGATACAAACACAGCAGTGTTTGCTGCACTGTTTATTCTCTCTCCAGAGCAAGAAAAAAAAGAGGGACAAAGAGAGATTATTCAAAGTCAAAGTTGTAAGTGTGTAACTGTATTTTTACATTATTCTTTCAGTCAGTTATTCATAAATAGTCCTGAATGCGTTTATAAATTGGAGATGAAGTTAGTACTGTTAATGTTGACTGAGCTCTTGCATTTTAGTTTCATACACCCTGAAAAATCGGTCGTTTTTTGATATGCAAATATAACGTGTGTGTGGAAAATACAGTATAAGTATATTTGAGTCCAAACACATCGTGTATACATTCACTGGTAATGTTGGAAACAGAATGATCAAAACCCTATAATATATTTATTTGTGATTCAAATAAATCTGTGTTTATGATACAAAGACAACTGTGTTTGTTGCACTGTTTGTGCACTCACGAGAGCAATGGAGGCTAAAAGAGGGACAACGAGATATTACTCACAGTAAATCTTTTAAGTGTGTAACTGTATATTTACATTATTCTTTCAGTCAGTGATTCATAACTATTCCTGAATGTGTGTGTAAATTGGAGATGAAGTAAGTGTTTCTTATATTGGCTGATGGTAGTAACTATGCTGTGAAAAAAATTATATAAGTCATTAATATTTGTGATCAGTGAAAAAAGAACCAACAAAAGTTCGGATGGTTTAATGGTTTGTGAAGTTGTTTTGGTTTTTGTGTATGTATATTGTATGTATATGTGCTACCAATGATAGGAACTATTTTGAGGAAAGAAACTGCATTAACTTGATACCCTTTGTCTGCCCGAGCCCTTAATGAGGCAATCGGAGAGGAGGACCATTTGTGAAATTTATTAAAAATTTGTGTAGCGTTTGTCGAAGCTGAAACCCTCAGAAAACAAAAAAGGCGAGATACAACAAAGAAAGGAGAAACAAGAGAACAGTAGTTCCATAAAAAAAACAATTAATGCATTCAGTGGAAGTAAAAGTAAAAGGGATCGGTTTAAATTTTTTAATTTTTTATCAATTGGTTTATCAATTGGTTATTGGCAATATTGTGGCCATCGGTGGTGCAATGGCTAGTGTGCGCGGCTTTTGTGCATGAGAATGTGGGTTCGATTCCTGCTCTGACCACCTTACATTTCCTTCGACGACGGCCACCTCGCTTAGTGATGGCGACACTATCGAGTACTTAGCCCTGAAAAAGCTTCTCAAAATATCATTCGGAACCGGTGTAAAACTGTAGGTCCCAATCAGTAAGTGAAAAATTTAAAAGCGCACAACTCACTGGTTGAGGGAAGCTCTCCCCAATCCCTTCATGGAATGTAATGGGAAACGTTTTTTTTAATATTGGTAAAATTAATTACAATAAATAATATATAATATATTGAAATCAAAAAATAAGTCGTTAGGGAATTTTACTATTTTTGGGAGCAAATACGCATATGTTTACATGTAAGTGTACGGAGGTTTGGGAGGAAACACGTGAATGTAAGTATATGGATGTTTGGGATAAAGCACGCATGTGTTTCCACGTAATAGCATACATGTTTGTTAGTAAGTGAGTATAAGTGAGTTTGGGACTTGCAACCATATGAATATTTGTAGTGTGTTCCAAACGTATTCATGGTTCCTGCGGAATGCGTTTGGGAGGATATGTTACAGAGAGTGTCGTGTAGTTATCGATATTTTAGCAGCTGGTGGGGGACTATAATTACACTGGTATAAAAAGTTAGACGTCCACGAAATCAGCTCTTCAATAAGAATCTTTTGACTACACCCAAAATTGATACTCCAAAAACAGGGTTTACAGTACATCCCATTATTAAGGTAATTTAAACAATGTCATACTACAATAACCAATTTCAAACCTCGGTTTGGGAAGAAAATGTGTATGACATGCAATCAGGCTATCGCTAATGTTGTAAAAATCAAAAACATCATTCGAAAAATGCTCATGACAATTACACATCATTTTGTCGTGATCCAATCTAATGAATATATGGTTTATTCTCGGAAACCCATAAATGCTCTTACGTATGTACATACATTTTCGTTGGTAGTACTAGTATAACAACTCACATCAAAATTACTGTAAATTTCACCATTAATACTTTTAATGCGCCAAAAAGTGCTGATAATTCTGTACATATTGCCGCATATTTTTACTAAAAGCCAAATAACTCATAGGTACCTAGACACAGATGGGAATACAAATGCCATGTATTTGTGTCAGGGATGGAAAAGGACACTTTCATTTCAGACTAACCAAAATTATTTTGGGTCCTTTTTTGGTCTTAGATTTTTTCCAATATTTTGTTATTTTTATTAAAAACGATAAGTTAAATTTCCTATTTTAAAAATCGTTAATCTGCTGAAAGAAAAGTAAACTTTATTTATTTATTTTGTTGTTCTCGCGTGTTCCGTCCGTTTTGTGATGAGCTCCATATTCTGTAATATTGCCGCTTTTGGGAGGACACAAATCCACACGAGGTCCATCAAGTGCATCCGCAGAAAGACACTATTTGGTGTGGATTGAGAGCCGGCGGCATCATATTTCTTCGATAACGATAATGAAATTCATATCAACGTCAACTGAGAGCACTAACGATCGATGATATGCAATTTATTTAGCCCAAAAATGGACGATGTAGATATTAATGACATGCAGTTCTAACTGAACGGAGCAGTGGACATTTTGCCCGAGCGATTTGAGGGATGGGTTTTTAACGCAGAGGCGCAATTAACTGACTCCCGAATGATATGTGACCCTGTTAGAGGCTTTCTTATGGTTTTTCTTTCTATGCCAATATGCCACAAACGACTACGCCATAAGCCGTGCAATCCAGCCAAGCCGCGACGGCCATTTGAGGGATGTAATTTTCCGCACATAATTGTACATAATTCGCATCCAGCTTGAGCATTTGTTGTTATGGTTTAAACATTTTTAACTGTTTTGTGTATCAAATTTATCATGGTACTTTGGTGAATTAAATTGTTCAAAAATTAGTACAATTGTACCACCTTTTGCATCCCTGACTAGGCTCTATGGTATGAACAAGGAACATGAAAATATTAAAAATGTGATTGTAGTATATCATAAAAATGATTTTTATTGTTGTAAAAATGAGAGCAATTTTTTATTCGATACATCAACAAAAATGCATGACATTGACTTGACAATGTTCAATTTTCTGTTGATTATTATGGGCATAAAAAGTTTATAAACCACGAAGTTGTAATGAATTTCTGAAGGATTAATCTTCTAAGATCTTGAATCCATCCTATTTAGTTATACGATCGGAAACTTAAACAACAAGAGATTAAAGTATCAGTGGTTTAAATTGTACGTGATGAGTTTTATACGAAAAGGCAATTCCCCACAAAATAAATTCGTGTGACAACTCCCAAGATCAAAAGAAGAACAAAGTGGGTCTGGCGTACGATAACTTTACGAGTGCTGTTATATATTTGGAATTCTCCAATTTTGTATCCCTTCAATAAAGCAAAATGTTAATATTATAACAACACTAGCTGACCCGGCAGACTTCGCCCTGCCGACAAAAGGTATTCAATCATATCATGGCCACAAATTAATTCACACATTTTATATAGGAAAACACATCATCACAAACGTGTGCGCAAGCCGGAAATGCGTAGATATTTTTCGATGTTTTTTTGGAACGAAGTTATGGACTAAATGAAAAAAATTAAACAACTTTTTTTATCAACTTTATTACATCCCAGTATTATCAACTATATTGAGTTCTTTTGCTTTGGTTTGTGTCTAGACT
The DNA here is from genome assembly GCA_963931995.1 of Phaonia tiefii. Lineage (NCBI taxonomy): Eukaryota > Metazoa > Arthropoda > Insecta > Diptera > Muscidae > Phaonia > Phaonia tiefii. The sequence goes on from OZ008367.1 coordinate 126,077,631, forward strand.
AACATATGGAGGGAAATTTCTTGTTTAATGGGAAGTTTCTAGGAGGAGCGCCAGTATTCAATATCTATCTATACATATATAAGTATAGCTGGACCTGGCAAACTTCGTTTTGCTTTCAAAGTTTTTGTAATGCCCAAGGGTGAACAAAATTATTTTGTTCCATTACGTTTAGTTGACAATGGGCAAGTAAACCTGTAGAATGTAAAATAACAATTTGTTAGAAGTATTTGTTTAGATTTCGATCGTGTGCTGATTTGTCTAAAACGCTTCTCATTATACTATAATAGCTGGTACCCCCTGAATTGTAATTTTAATGATTCACAATTTTGTTATTTTTTTTCTATTTATTCAAGTGCTCTAGGATATACAATATGTCTAGTTTTGCCATCTGTTGCAAATGTATATTAGTCGGAAGGTTTACCTACACGTGAACATGCAACATATATTGTCCGTGGGAAACACGGATTTGTCAAATTTAAGCGACTGCCCTTGCGCTTTATTAATGGTCATCGCAAATGGTAACAGAATCGGAGACTGGAATTTTTTGAAATCGATGTGCATGGCTGTAGGTATCATGGGAATGCGCGGAATCAGGGCATCGGTTCCATTATAATTTCCAGTGATTATAGTAGCGTCTATAAGATTATTCAGATTTTTTTTAAAAAATGCATTATTGGGATTACGATATTTAGCATGCTCTCGAAACTGACCTCAATGATAAAAAAATAAAAATGATATTCATATTAATTCGTACCTGTGGTCACTTTCTTAGCGTTATAGTCTGACCTTTTTAATAGCCGTATTTTTATTGGTTTTCCCCAAAAAGTTATTTGCATCATATCAGTAGTATACCTACCTAACCTCACATTCCTACACTGTATCAAACAGTGAACTTTAAAAAAAATGGTTTCAATCGAATCGGCCGTATATTTTTTGAGATACATTGAAATATGTTGTCATCAAACAGTGAACTTTAAAACAAAATGATTTAAATCGAATCGGCCGTATATTTTTTGAGACACATTGAAATATGTTGTCAAGTGCCTGGTTTACGGACAATTGTTTGATATAGTATATGTAATAGTCAAATATTGATGGGTGTGGGCAGCATCTCGGCCCTTTTTGCCAACTTGCTTCCAAAGACCCTGTTCGTATATCTAGGCCAACTGTAAGATACTGTGAAATTTTCAGGACGATCAAACTATTACTATGACTGCTTTAACGGTTTATTTTAAAATGGGTCTGGTACACCGCACATATATACCAAATCTCACCTTCATACCTCTGATAGTATGATTGATATAGCCATTTGAAATTTCAAATGGTATGGGCGGGGCCACGCTGCTTTATCCAATCACTACCAAGTATAACCAAGGACTATCAGTAGATCATCAGTAGCACATTGTAAAATTTTCATTACAATCGGTACATTAAAAAAGCCGCCAGTGCGATTTTTGAAAAGGGGGCGTGGCACCGCCTACTTATAGCCTGGCTGTAATTCATACTGTACCAACAACATACATACAAAATCTCATCTTCTTACCTGTGATAATTCATGAGTTACTACCATTTTAAATTTCAAGTTGTATGGGCGGTGCCACGCCCCTTTATCCAAACATTTCCAAATATAGCCAAGGATTGTCAGCAGGTCATCAGTACCGCATTGTGAAATTTTCATAACAATCGGTATATTAGAAAAGCGGCCAGGGCAATTTTTGAAAAGGGGGCGTGGCACAGCCTGGGTTACCCTTATCAATAAGGGGTATGAAAAATAGATGTTGGCCGATTCTCAGACCTACCCGATATGCACACAAAATTTCATACATATCGGTTAAGCCGTTTCGGAGGAGTTCGAACACAAAATCGTGACACGAATTTTTTATATATATAGATTATCAATAAGGGGTATGAAAAATAGATGTTGGCCGATTCTCAGACCTACCCGATATGCACACAAAATTTCATACATATCGGTTAAGCCGTTTCGGAGGAGTTCGAACACAAAATCGTGACACGAATTTTTTATATATATAGATATTGTTATCATTTAAAGATGAATTAAAGGCGCAACAAACAGCTCCTAGCAAAAAAATTGTGTTGTTCCGCGAAGATAATGGATGTAACAAACGTCCATAAATTACGAACTGGCATATTCGCAGATTCAGCCACTATTGATCATATCCCGTTTCATGAAGAATTGGTGAAACAGATTTTAGCACCAACGTACAGAAGTTCACAATCGCTTTCCATTGGCCAAAATGCAATAACTGTTAATCTAGCAAACATTCTTGGGTTCTGTAGAACTGACAGTCGGTGGTGCAAATGGCTGTCGGTGGTGCAATGGTTAGCGTGCGCGCCTCTTGCACATGAGATCCTGGGTTCGATTCCTGCTCTGACCACCACCTTAAATTTCTTTCAGCGGCGGTCGCATAGTATAGTGATAGCGACACTAACGACTATTTAGCTATGAAAAAGCTTCTCACAATACCCTTCGGAACTCGTGTAAAATTGCTGGAGTATAAGAACTAGAAAGCGCATAACTCGTTATGAAAAATCAAATACTAGATTACAAGTTACTAAATTTTGACTGATGGAAACTGATTCTGCACCACTTTGGAACGATGAAGTCATCGCTAAACCAAGAACCTATTTGTTAAATCTATTATTATAAATTGAAAAGATATTCAAACGAAGTACATTGTACTACAAATCTGGTATTTCAAGTAATAAAAAATATTTTTGTTCTACAACATGACTTATAAAATATGATTCTGTCATTTTCTGGCATAGGTGTTTCAAAAGAAGTCATCCGATGTTGTTTGGCTCTCATTTTTTTTCTAAATGAAAAACTTCGATTCTGTTTCTTGATTGTGTTTATATGAACCTTTAGAATTTTATTGGTTAAGTTGAGAATGTGATATCGATTAAATGGGCGCCGTCACAATTGATTACCATACGGGCTCGTTTTATGGCATTTTTCATCACTTTGGCGAGAACTTCGGGCGACAGATTCTCGCACTCGTGTCGAATGTTGACCTTGAGGGCTTCCAGGGTCTCGGGCTTGTTCACGTAAACACGGGACTTCAAAAACCCCACAAAAAAGTCTGGAACGGTTAAATCGGGCGATCTTGCGATCTTGAGGGCCAGTGCAAATCGCTAAAACGAGAGATGAGGCGACCCGGGAACTCCGCCTCGCGAAGTGGAGTGTCGTTGCTCCGTCCTGTTGGTTAACATGGCCCTATAGCGTTGTTGTCGTTTGACCAGCGGCGTTCTCGAAAAAAAATGGCCCGATGACTCCTCCAGCGTGAACAGCGCACCATGCAGTCACTTTGAGCGGGTGTAATGGCTCCTCGTACATCACTCGTCGATTTTCGGTGCCCCAGAAGCGATAGCTTTGCTTGTTCATGTACCCGCTGAGGTGGAAATGAGCCTCATCGCTCATAATGATTTTGGTGGAAAAATCGTCCACTTCGTCCACGAGATTGAGGATGGCTTGGGCGTAGGTTACACACGTTTGGCGGTCGGCAGGCAGCAGCTGATGCACGAACTGGACTTTGTGTGGGAACATGCGCAGGTCTTTAACCAAAATTCGCCATGGGGACGGCCGGCTGATGGCTAATTGCGAGGCACGGCGTCTTGTCGATGTTTCCGACGACAGCTCGACATCCTCGGCAACAGCGGCGATATTCTCGGCTGACTCCGGCCACTCCTGGCAGCGTCTCGTGCGGTCCCATACTCTTCAAGGTTAGTCGGTTAGTCGGTGTCGAATGGCCGGGGAATCAGCGACGGTATTCGCGCTGCGCCAACACCACAGACGAATTGTTACGCAAAAAAATAGACACGATTATTCCGCGTTCTTGGGGAGTGTATCGCTCCATGGCTTGATTACTTGTATTCTACATCTGTCTAGTCCACAAATGATTTGACATTGGCGGCCATTTGCAAAAACAAGACCATCTTCCAATAGGGTCGTCACTTTTGAAACACCCTGTATTTTGCCTCCTAAAATCAGAGAATAGGAAAATGTTTCATATGCACTCTCCCTGCTTTTGAGAGGCTTTCCAGAAGTACACCTAAATAAATGAGAGTGAATGAGAACGTGGGCTGGGATTGCCTCCCGCCACCGTTCATAATGGCAGTGAAAATACAAAAACGAAACAGAAAACATAAACAACCCCTATTTGTTGACGACCCCCGCAAACGTTATAAGGACCACGATTTACGGATATGCACTTGGAATGTAAGAACTCTATATAGATCCGGTGCAAGTATCCAACTGGCAGATGTCCTCGAAAGTTATAAGGCTGACATTACCGCTATCCAGGAAATGCGATGGACAGGACACGGCTGCACAAGAAAAAGAAACTGCGATATATACTACAGTTGCCATGAAAAAGAACATGAATTTGGTTGTGGATTTGTAGTTGGCAAAAGACTGCGACATCTAGTCTCTAGGTTCAATCCTGTGAGTGAACGAATAGCCACAATCCGCATAAAAGAGAAATATTTTTATATTTCCCTAATTTGTGTGCATGCCCCGACAGAAGAGAAAGATGATGATGCCAAAGACATATTCTATGAGCTCCTAGAGGAAACGTATGACCGCTGCCCTGGCCATGACATTAAGATTGTACTAGGAGATTTTAATGCCAAAGTAGGAAGGGAGAATGTGTTGAATCCAACTATTGGCAATTTCAGTCTTCATGCTGACAGTTCCGACAACGGTATGAGACTGATTGACTTTGCCGCGGCAAAAAACATGGTCATCAGTGGCACAAGATTCCAGCATAAAGACATCCACAAGGCTACTTGGGTATCCCCTGATCAAAGAACTAGGAACCAAATTGATCACGTGGTAATTGATGGAAGGCACTCATCCAGTGTAATGGACGTACGAGTGATCAGAGGAGCTAACATCGATTCTGATCACTACCTGGTAGCAGCAAAGGTTCGCACAAGATTAAGTAGAGCGAAAATCGTACGAAACCAGACGCAGAGGAAGCTGGACATCGGAAAGCTGCAATTACCAGAGGTAGCCACAGCCTACTCAAGGAAGCTCTCGCAACTTTTGGCACAGAACCCACCCCCTCCCGATGACGATCCTGATGCGCAGTGGAAACCCATTTCCGACTCTATAAAAACTGCCGCAACAACCGTACTTGGTTTCGAAAAACCGCTTCGCAATAAACCGTGGTACGATGAAGAGTGTCGCATAGCAAATGACGAAAAGAACGCTGCACGTATGGTAATGCTTCAGTCAATTGCAACGCGAGCTGCAACTGAGCGGTATAAGGAGAAGAGAAAGGAGGTAAACCGTCTCTTTAGGCGTAAGAAACGGCAGTGGAGAAAACGCGAGAGTGAGAAAATTGAGACATACAGAAGGAAGAACGAAGCCCGAAAATTCTACCAAAAAGTTAAAAACGGAACTAATGGACATGGTTCAGGGCCCCCCTTCTGTAAAGACAAAGACGGAAATCTCGTCGCAGATGTGCAGAGCATGTTGGGAATATGGAGAGAGCATTCCTCCGCGCTACTAGTACCTGAGATATCCGATGACGATGGGACAATCGATCACAATATGGACGACGACGTCGATTGCCCCCCTCCGAACCAAGACGAGGTCAGAACAGCTATTGCCCGGCTTAAGAACAACAAAGCCGCAGGAGCCGATGGATTACCGGCGGAGCTGTTTAAGGCTGGCGGCGATGAGCTGATAAGGTGCATGCATCAGCTCATTAGCAAAATTTGGTTAGATGAATGCATGCCCGGCGATTGGAGTCTCAGTGTACTATGTCCCATATTTAAAAAAGATGACCCGAGTATTTGTGCCAACTACCGTGGAATAAGCCTTTTATCCATAGCATATAAGGTTCTATCTAGTATAATGTGCGAAAGACTAAAACCAATTATCGCTGACCTGATTGGACCATACCAGTGTGGCTTTAGGCCTGGAAAATCGACAACTGACCAGATTTTCACGCTACGCCAAATCCTGGAGAAGACACACGAAAAACAAATCGAGACCTATCATCTATTTATGGATTATAAAGCAGCCTTCGATAGTCCGATACGGGAGAAACTCTATGAAGCAATGTCTGAGCTTGGTATTCCTGCAAAACTCATACGCCTTTGCAGGATGACCTTGACGAACACCAAATCCGCAGTGAAAGTTGGTAAGGATCTTACCGAACCTTTCGAAACTAAGCGAGGCCTCAGGCAAGGCGACACCCTATCGTGCGATCTCTTTAACATCTTAATGGAGATCATTATGAGAAAAGCTGCAGTCAATATGAATAAAACCATCAGCAGCAAAAGTCACATGCTGCTCGCGTATGCTGATGATATAGATATCATTGGGCGCACAATTAGAGAAGTTACTGCGGTTTTTTCGAGAATTGAGAAGGAGTCAGCAAAAGTGGGTCTGACGGTGAATGAGGACAAGACAAAATTAATGGTTTCAACGAAGAGGGCCTCCACGCGATTAGACCAAAGCGTGAACGTTGATAACCGTTATAACTTCGAGGTAGTGGACGAATTTATATACCTCGGATCTGCCGTGAACAAAAACAACAACATCAGCCTTGAGATCAAACGGAGAATTGTGCTTGCGAATAGATGTTATTTTTGGGCTAAGCAAGCACTTTAGAGATAAAGCCCTCTCTCGAGTAACAAAAGTCCAGCTGTACCAGACTCTCAAAAGTCCAGCTGTACCAGACTCTCATTCAACCTGTCTTGCGTTATGGCGCAGAATCCTGGGTCCTATCGCAAGCAGACGAAACATCTGTAGGAGTCTTCGAGAGAAAAATACTCCGAAAAATTTATGGCCCTATAGTGCACAACGGCGAGTATCGGCGACGCATGAATCATGAGCTGTATGAGCTTTATCCTGACATTGACATAGTTAAGCGGATCAAGATAACGCGATTGCGCTGGCTAGGCCATGTCAGTAGAATGGATGAAGATGAACCAGCGCGAAGGCTTTTCGAAACCGAACTCGAAGGAAGACGAAAAATAGGAAGACCAAGACTCCGCTGGAGGGATGAGGTTGACGAATCCCTGCGTACACTTGGTATTGCCAACTGGAGAGATAAAGCAAAAGATCGAACTGGTTGGGGAAATATGTTATCTTCGTTTTGTAAGGTCCCTGACCCCCCGGGGTTGTCCGAGACCGGATAAGTAAGTAAGTAAGAATGAGAACGTACTTAAGGATGAAGTAGTACATACGAGGCGGATCAATAAGTCCGTGACTTTTTGAATGAAACACAGTCTTTATTTTGCAAAAAAAAATTATTTTTCAATACACTTAGTTCAACATTTCTCCAATTTTGTATCCCTTCCAAAAAAATAGGATTTTTCGAGGTCCTTAAAATAGTCATTCGTTTGATCAATAATTTCATCGTTGGAGCTAAATCTCTTTCCACCGAGCCATTTCTTTAGGTTTGGAAATAGGAAATAGTCACTGGGGCTAAATCCGGAGAATATGGCGGATGAGGTACCAATTCGTAGTCCAATTAAACAACTTCCAACAATCCTTTGAAGTTGGCACACGATTACGTTTACGGTCAATTGAGAGCAAATGCGGCACCCATCTTGCAGACAGCTTTCTTAAACCCAACTGATCATTTAAAATCGAAACCCTTGTGGAGCCCAACCAAAAAGTCCGATCGAGATAAAAGGTAATTGCATGCCCTTTCCGTCGATATGCTGTAAATTTCGATCTGATAAGAAATGACTAAGTTATGGCACCTCAAAGTTCAAAATTTGCCTTTTTCAAAAGTTCAAGTCGCTCGTCATTTTAATTGAAATTTTTTGAATTAACGCCGAATATACATAGTGTGTAAGCAATGAAACTGAAAATATTGTCGCTCTACAAAATCCTTAATAAAAACTTTATTTTTGATCCGATGTTGTTCAAATTACTCTTAAAATGTTGGTAATTACATAAACTATATGATTAATTATCCGCTACATACGGAACCATTATACAGGATTGCCACTTTTTCCCATCCAAATTTGTATCCCCAATTATTTTTCTAATAAATATTTCTTCAATAGACATAAATAAAGAAATACTTATTTCATTATTAAAAATGTAATTTGAAGACAAAAATTTTGTTTTTGCAACATAATTAAAATAATTTATATAAATATATGTATTCGGTTTATCTTTATTCAGATTTTATATATGTATTCGCAGTCGTCGCTATCCAGCTAAATTTTTCCATCACTTGTAACCATCACTCGCCTACTGGTTAGCGTGCCCGATTCTTGTCCCTGACAACATGCGTTTAATCCTCGCAGTGACCACCTTTCATTTCTATCGGTGACGGGCATATCGTTTTGTAAAAGGTAATAATATCACGTAAATAGCCACTGAAAAGCCTTGCATATCCGTTCGGATTCTGCGTAAAACTGTAGGTCCTCATTAATGAGCCTATAAATCAAAAAGTTCACAGCTACCTGATTGTTAGACGCTCTCTCCTATACCTTCATAGTATGTAATGTCAAACTAAGAAATGAAATTACTATTTTTTTCATAATAAGGCCTACATGTGTTTTTACTAAGTTTTGTTGTGCATTTGAGATTCTAGGTATTCATAAATGAAAATACTCTATACAACATGTGTGACTAATTGGAAGGTAAAAGCAATTCAACCAATTTCTCGGAAGTTTGGTTACCAGTTTCATCAAGATAGAAAACAAATTTGGAACAAAATTAATTTGTATTGCTAACAATGCCATAATTGAAAGGGTTTTCTAATTCAAAAGTTAAAGTGATTTCCACAATTGAAGTGTAGACGTAGAATTTTCAATAGAAAAAAAACCTCTCTCTATAGCGCAACCTAATATTTAACCCATTTTATCAATTTTTCAACCTGTTCGAATGAAAAAATGTACTAAAACTGTTATCCAAATCTCAGTGGAAGAAAATTATACGTTTGAATCATAAAAACCTTTCAATTACCTCATCGATAACAATTCAAATTGATTTTGTCCCAAATTTGTTTCCCAACTGGATGAAGAGAGTGACAACATATTCAAAAGGTTGGTCGAAATATGTTTACACGTGCTCTGTGTTCCAATTAGTAATATATGTATGGAGATGGTATTTCCAATTATGAATACCCAGACACCGAAAGACATAAAAGAAAACTCAATACGAACTGATGCAGAAAATACTTTCATTTCATTACTTAGTTTGCCATTACATCCTATGAATGGTTAGAAGAGAGCCCCTCACAATCAATTAGGTATGCGCTTTTTAATTTACAGACTCACTGATGGATGAACAGTATTCTAGATGTTATGTACGATTTTTTTTTTCATCAAATTTAAGATATGGCTTTATTATATTTATGAAGAGCTTTATACTAACTGTTGATGATGTCCTGATCACATTTACACGGGATGCCATTTATAGTTCTGGCCTAGGCAATTCTTAGTACTACCAGGTGCAATCTGGCAGCACCAGTGGAAAGTGTTACTATTTTTAGCTTAACCGTACTCAGAACATGTTGACGTGCGAGCATTATTTCTGGATTTTTCAGTGACTCGAATAATTCATCTCAGTTAAACAAAGGAAGTAACACGTGAACATTTTCATGCAACTTTTTTTCACAAATTTCGGAATGGATTGTCAGAAAAAGTTGTAGGTTGTCATCTATGAGTTAGTGACGCTAAAGAAAATCTCGCCATTTCCAACAAGTTTTCTTCGCATCCATTTAAGGAATTTCCTGGAAATTCAATCGAATTAAACAGCAACTTTGCGTAATTATAAACTTCAAAACAAACACACTCCCTGAACAGTCGGCGGTTTTTGTTGTCTGGCTGCAAATATGTATAACGTATTTATAGCTTGCCGCAAATATAATATACTTGTGTCCAAACACTTTGTGTTTGCTATTCAATAATACATGTGATTGGTAGGTTATAATATATGTTTTTGTTACCCAAATGTGGTTTTGTTTGTTAAAAACTTCAGAAAACTAAAACGTCACACACATCGAAGAATCAAAAACAGATGATCTTCAATTCATGAAAACAATGCTGGCAAACATGAACATGGTTCCCGCAATATGTTGCTGGGGTCGTTTTTTAGCATGCAGTCATTTTTTAATGCTAAAATGAAATCATTTATGGAACAAATACAAGTAACCTAACTTGTTACATTTAGCTCGTCGTCTTCTAGTTGCAAGTAGTGATATTTCTCGACTAAATCATTGGAAGTTGTATGGCAAGGAAGAGCTTTCAGATTCGTATCAGTGACAGTGTACTATACGCTGAAAACTGTGTTTGGAGCTTGTCGCAAATATAATATACTTGTGGCCTAACAAATTGTGTTTGCTATTCAATATTACATGTTTGCGACACAATGATGAATATGTTATAATATACGTGTTTGCGACCCATTTGTGATACAAATACAGCTGTTTTTTTTTTGCTTTGTGTATGCTCTCTAGAGAGCAAGAGAGTAAAAGAAGGACAACGATAGAGTCTGTATCTGTATTTTTGCATTATTCTCTCAGTCAGTGGTTCACAAATATTCCTGAATGTGCGTGAAAATTCCAGATGACGTCAGTGTTTCTTATTTTGCGTGATGTATTGCGTTTTAGTTTCATGTATTCAGTCGTCAATGGTTCATCGGACAGAGGATATCAAAAGCGCTAGATCAATGAAAAAAGAATAAACGAATGCTCGGACGGTTAAATGGTTTGTGATGTTGCTTTGGTGTTTGTGTATGTGTTTCGTATACATGTATGTGTGCTACCAAAGTGAGAAACGACTTTGAAGGGAAAGGTCAACAACGTGAAGCCCTTTGTATGTCTGAGCCTTTACCGACACAATCGGAACGGCGGACCATTTGTGGAATAAGTGTAATCAAAAACACACAAGTAATTACTCCACGCTTGTCTTGCTTCAGCGTGTAGCTTTAGGGCTGCATCAAGATATAATGATATAATGAGCGGGTTAAACCTAATCAATCGTTAGTCAAGAGTTGATACATAATGGTTTCCTATCTACTGTCTAAGTCTGACACAAACATGTATGATTTAGATAAATGCACACCTGATAATCATGATTGTGTCTAGTAAAACGACACATCTTCTTAAAAAAATAGGAACTTTCGCTCGCTACATAACCACCACTCGCTGGACACACGTTCGTTCAAGTGTTATGAATCAAAAATCTTTAGTCAGATGATACACAGTGCCTTATGAATACTGGGGAAAGAAAACAATGAAACTGCTTTCACTGTTATTAATATATTCCTATCACAAACAATTTGCATTACTTTTTATAGTTGCTCTTCCACATTTTTTGACCTTTAAATTAAATATTTTTGAAGAATATTTTTTATGCTTCCATTTTATTACAGCAGCAGAATAAACAAACTAAAATTTTAAATTGAAAATTTTGGTTTGTCACAAAGGCAACGAACAAAGACAAAGAGAACTCATCAGCAACTCATCAGCAAATATGTGCAAGAAAAATTCTTTAATAAAACAGAAGACTAAATATGTTTCACAACGGAAAAGAGGAAAACACGAAAGAATTCAAGAAATAAAAAAGAACACATTGATATCGAAAGTGTACGGCATTTAGTAAACACAAATCTATATGTTATGTCCTTGAGCATTCAATTTTTCAGTTCACAAGAAATGGTAGTTTCCAACTACTGCCTACTACGAACAAGTAAAAATAGAAGCAGGTTTGTAAGGGACAAATGGAGCAGGTTTGTAAGGGAAAAATGGTAAATCACCGCTTAGCTTCTCCCTTACCGAAGTTATGAATTTAATGTGGGAACTTCCTACTAAAAGGCGCTATAGGCCGGAAAAACGGCCCCCGTAACCTTATGCAGGAACCATGTATATGTTTAGAACATTGTTTTCGTAAATTGAAGATCCGCTACTTTTTTGTTGTCTGTCACGTTTTAGTTTTCAGCAGTTACAAGGTATAGATATGGCCTTCTTGTCTTGTACAACGCCTTCTGAAATTTTCTGAGCAACATTTTCGTGGAACATTTCAATGCTTTCTCGAAATATGGACAAAAATAACACGTAAGGAATCGAGGATATGAATGTACTACGAAAAAAAGTCTCGTTCAATTTGAATACGGACATCATAACTGAAAAATGACAAACATAGTTCTTTTTGAAATTTTTCAAATACTATTTTGGATCAAAATAAATATTTCATCAGTTAATAAAAAAAAACATTGGGAATTAATGCTGTTCTGCTTTCCAACTTTAAAATATATTCTACTATGGCCTTCAATCAGCATAGGAATCATTAACCCCCAAGACAATTACCTGAATTTTGTTGCACTTGTTTTTGAAAAAATTGTAACTCACATTTTTGTGTTTTTTACAAAATATGCATTTAACGGAACTAGAAGACCATGGTAGTTACAACGGCATATTATCTAAGGTATGAGCGCTTCCAAGAAGGTATAATTCGTCAGCCTTTCTCGGCATGAAACATCGCCCAAAACGAAATCGCCCAATAAATAATTAAAAATGGCCCAAAATTGGAATTGCAGAAAATGAATGCAAAATGGGCCAAAAAAAATAAAGAAATATAACCCAAAAATTTACGAAAGATTACCCACGCGAAGTGTGAAAAATTGCCCAAAAATAATGGCAAATTTTTCATATGAAATATAGCCCACTACGGTTGCAAAAAAAAAATCCAATGAGTGTTCGAACTCACGGGCGATGTGTTAACACCTTGTTGCTACACGGTACCTGTTCGATTTCTATGAATACATTCGTAAATGTTACATTGGAAAATAAAAAACAGCGTTCAATCATGTGATGACGTTTCATTTAAATAATATTAATACTTAAAATTATTTAAAGACCCAGTGCAAGCACATGTGTAATTATTTTCTTGCTCAATACTTTTTGTTTTATTCCCACAAAAGTCAAAGAGTGCAAAGCAACAGACACTTGTACATACATACATACATTGTTATATTCGTACGATATAACCGAAGATCAACATAAAATACTTTTTTAATATTACTCCAAATTAAAACACTTCAATCTCGGCTCGCCGATATCGGATCGCCTTAATTTTTGGCCTAAACTCTTCGTCGAAACCCGCACTAGCTTTTTAATCCAAAAATTAATAAAATCGGCTATGAATTTCCGGAGAAAATCGCGTGGGAAAATTATATGAAAATCGCCCAATAATCACTTTCAATACCGACTGCCAAGCAACGAACAGACAAACGATGATAAGACAAAACCGAAGATCAACATAAAACACTTTTTTAATATTACTCCAAATTAATACTCCTAATTAAAACACTTAAATCTCGGCTCGCCGATATCGGATCGCCTTAATTTTTGGCCTAAACTCTCCGTCGAAACCCGCACTAGCTTTTTAATCCAAAAATTAATAAAATCGGCTATGAATTTCCGGAGAAAATTGCGTGGGAAAATTATATGAAAATCGCCCAATAATCACTTTCAATACCGACTGCCAAGCAACGAACAAACAAACGATGATTTACTCTTACAAACCTAACACTTGCGTATGTATTAAATTTATAGTTTACTGCCCTAGAGGCGCGCGTATAGATGTTAACACATCAAAAAGAGAAAGTATGCGAATGGAAAATCGCTCATTTCTATAGCCAGAAAAAGTTTTTCTCTTAGGAAAAATAACAGGAAGATTAAGATAAAAAAGCATGGAGTCATGAACTTCAGCTCTACAATAAGGACACTTATAAAGATTACTGCCACTACCTGAGTGTTTGCATTTTTTTTTTATTGCAAATAATGGGTATCTACCGACGAAAATGGGGAATTACCCATCATGATTACCCATTACCCATTACCACCTTCACTAATATAACATAAAAGCTGACACATGTATGCTGAAAGACATTTGGCCCCAGCAAAATATTGAACCAGATTTTTGTAATGCAATAACTCATAGTTCTTTCAAATCACTATCAGTTCGGGTCCAATTACACAATATGATAACATGGCCATTCGACAAATGTGGTATCGCTATTGGAACGAAGTTCCTTATCGCATGCTACAGGATGGAGGCTAAATGAAAAAAAAAATTAACAACATTCGTTTAACACTATTATGCTACAACCTAGTATTATCAACTAGTATATTGGGTACTTTTGCTTTGGTTTGTGTCTAGACTAACGTATGTTAGAAAATTTCATGGTTAATAGGAAGTATTCTAGGTGGAACCTGTAACCAATATTTAGAGTATTTTCAAGTTTTGAACCCAATAAAAAGTAAATTTATAAAAGCCAAAGTGAAAGACGTTTAAAAAAGTACATTTCCTTTAATAAGTGCCTTTTCTTAAAAAAAGTAAATTTTCTCAAAAAAATAACTACTCAATAAAAAAAATTATTTCTTAAATAAAGTATCTTATCTTAAAGAAGTACCTTTGCTTAAAAAGAGTAAATTTCCTTACAAAAAGTACCTATTCTTGAAAAAGTAAATTTTCTTATAAGTACAACAAATTGCCTTTTCTTAACAAACTACGCTTTCTTTAAAGAGGTACTTTGAAACAAAATAACGTTTCTTGAGATAAGTACCTACTCTTAAAAATTTACCTATTCCCGAAAAAAGGACCAATTCTAAAACATCACATTTCTTGAAAACACCGGTTTTTCAAACAAATATCTTCTCTTAAAATAACAACACCTTTTCTTAAGAAAATTCCTTTTCTAAAAAGTACCCTTTCATAAAAATAAAATAATACCCTTTCTTTTCTTGAGATAAGTAGCCTTACTGAAAATATAAGTAAGTCCATTTTCTTAAAAAAATAAGCTTTTCCCGAAAAGTGTACCACTTCTTTAAGAAGTACCTGTTCTAAAAAAAAGTACTTCTTTGTAAAAAAAAAAATGCATACTTTTATGAATTTTTCTTACGAAAGTATATCTTCTTAAAAATAGTATGTTTTCTTAAAAAACACTAGCTTTTAATAAAAGAAGTACCTTTCTTTAAAAAATTACCTTTTCGGGAAAATATATACTACAGTAAAAAATTTTTTCTTAAAAATTTTATCATTTTACAAAAAACATTTTTTCTTAGAGATCCATTTAAATTATCGTGGTTTTCAACGGGCGCCTTAGGCGTGTTGGAACTAACTAGTACATAATACATAGCGCAAGGATCTTCGTTCCAACCCGGTGTCCCCTGACATGTGATGTAATTTTTTTTATATCGGTAGTTTTTTAAATTGACAAAACGACAATAGTTTAACGGATTGTATGTGTTTGAAGTTCATTTACTTTTGATGGTGACTGTGAGCAGTTGTAGTTTTATACAAAGAATAAATCATTGCCCTTAATAAGTAAGTATTATGCCATACAACAACTACCACATTGCCAACAAGGACAACAAATCAGTTGCTTTGTACATATTTTAGATTTCAATAGACAACACCAAGCCGACCGACTGATACTTTCCATATCTGAAGTCTTCCTTCTAGTATTTTATAGTGATTCTGTTTTGAAGCAACAACAATGAACTTAGATAACAATGTCCTGAATGCTAAAAAGTTCGATTATTTTGTTGTTTTCCCATTGACAGACAAGAGAAGGCTAAAAAATGGAATCATGCTTATCATGATGGTAAACAAGCAACTACGGCGACCCGGACGGTGTGGTGCGGCAGATATCGAATAGATAGGACTACATGGGAGCACGCTCCTGATGTCCCTGTCCGTGTTTGTATTAGCACAGAACAATCACTGTCACTGTCAATTTTTATTATAATAAGAAATTGCAAATATGATACAGGAAAAAAAGGAAGTGTAGACATAGCAGTCGATAGTAAACAAATATTAACTATGGTTACTGGAAACTTGATATGGACTGTCATTATTAAATGCTAATTTTGTCTTGGTTGTTTTTCGATTTATTAGGTCCTGCATAATATGATGGGAATACAGAAAATTGTGGTGTCAGTGTCTGAAACAGTTTTAACAAGTGGGTCAATAGACATATCGCACAATAGTTACGAGTACAAAAGAGTCGTCATAACTCAAAATTTGCACATCTTAAGTACAAAAATTTAAATATTCTTGTAAGAATAAAATATACTTATTCAAATAGTCGGTTATAGGCAGTCACGCCGACTTTTTTAATGAAAGTGGAAAAAAATATACCAGATTTTTAGAGTGCATAGATAGAGATAGAGATAGAGCAATTTGGAAATTCCTACATTGTGAATCAATTTTAAAATTTTGCCTCTTTCCTATCCTTTAAGTACAATTAGTTGATGCCGTAAGTTGATATTAATATAAATTGATAATGATCTTAATTCAAGTTCATGGTGATCTTAATTTACATTCCGTATCTATAACTTTCAAGTCAAATGTGAACCAAAAATAAATTTAAAATGGCATATCTCGCAAATGTTCCAAAATGAATACGGAAGATTTAGAGCCTTAAAAGCAAAAATAAGTAAATGTACTTACCATAAACATTAAGACGTGCCGAATGTTCGACACTGCCCATTGTGTTGGTGGCCACACATTTATACAGTCCACCATCATCCGGCCGCACATGAGAGATATTCAAATGACTTATCACATCGCCAGACATATCGACAAATTGCCCAATTGCAAAGCGATGATGCAAGGAAACATCCATAATTGGCTGTGAATCCAATAGCCAGGCAAACTAAAGGATACAAAGGAAAGAACAGAACAAAGTAATGAAATATATGATATGAGTATCATACAAATATGGACATAAATGTATGGCCACACAAGTTTAATTTCCACATATTCAGCAAAAATGAAAATCGTTTTTTAATCTAGATATGGTTTGCTGCAACGTGTCTACACTGTATAACAAGTATTTGACTAAAAGGACAATCAATAAAAAAATAAATAAAATTGTAACTCAAAAAAACAATCCAATGTTATGACTTACTTGTGGTGGTGGTGAACCACTAGCTGAACATTTAAGCGATATTAAAGGTCCGGGGCGCACATTCTGCTCGATAAACGTATAAATCAATTCCGGCACCGTATCTAGAGGTAAAAAGGGAAAGAAACGAAATAAAACAGACAAACGAGCACATAAATTTAAAGCGTAAAAACAGAGTTAAGAACTTATCAAAGGATGACAAGGATGCAAATATAAAGGCTGTTTTGTTAAATATTTACCACCCAATTTCAATTCCGCCATGGCCTCAGCACTGGATTTTTGATTTTCAGCCAAACATTGATAGACACCGCGATCACGACGGCCTACATTTTGTATCATCAATGACGATTTGGCCAAGAAACGTAGGCTATAAGAAAAGGCAAAAATAGCACAAATGTGAAACAAGCAAAAGAAAATTGCGAGAACTTGCACTGAATAAAATTTAATTTCTGTCACAGTTATCTCCCTGCATTTAACGAACGTACAGTGGTAAGAAGTGTAACATATTTGTCAGTGTAATATAATTGTAATACACACTCCGGTTCACTTATTTAAAGGCACTAAAAATTCCATATTCAGCAGCCTGTATCTTTTGCAATTTGTAACCGATTGCACAACTTTAAAATGGAAATGGTAGATATAAAGATCTTTAAAATGGAATTTTGAGATAAAAAAAAAATCATGAGTGGTTTCTTGACTATAGAACTTTTTTTTAGCAATTTATAAATACTTGAATAAAGGCACTTTATTATTTTTTTTTTTATTATTTTTAAAGTAAGCGATGATTTTTTGTAGGGAGCCTTTGTTTATTACAATTTATTACATCTTAATCATTTTACGAGTCAAAATTTTAAATCTATCGAAAAAAAATAAAACCGATGTTTACCGTTCTGAAGGATATTCTAACCGAGCAATAGCTAAAAAAATAGGACCGAGCCCAACAATTGTCGACAATTACATCAAGAGCCCCGAAGGGTATGGAAAACATTTGAAAGGAAGGGTTTCATTGTCTTTATCTACGTATGAGAAAAGAAAAATCATCAGAATTGCTTCTAATTCTGCCTTATCCTTGTCAAAAATAAGAGCTCAAGCTGGAGTGGATGCGAGCAGGTCACCGGTTCGCAGAGTAATTAAGAGCTGTGAGTATCCTAAATAGCTGAAATTACAAAAGAAGCCGCCACTTAATGCTCCTCGTAAGGAAAAGCGGCTTCAATTCGTGACTACATGGTATAGGATGTGCAGCCAAGAGGTCATGTAAATGACTGGAGAACCGTTGTATTTACGAATGAGAAAAAGTTTAATTTGGATGGGCCTGATGGCTACAACTATTATTTCTATGATCTGCGCAAAGAAAAGCGTTTTTGAACCGACAGCACAGCCGAGAGGGCGGCGTTATGGTGTGGGGTTCTATTACGTACTATGGCATCATCGATCTTGAATTTCAAAGTGCAAAAATGACTGGTGCAAGCTATAAAACGTTATTGGAAGCTTTTCTGAAGTTCAGTGAACTATTTGGTCCCGTATCTTGGATATTGCAACAGGACAATGCCCCTCTACACAACGCCAGCGTAGTAAAGGAGTTCATTGCAAGCCAAAATGTTAATATTCTTGACTGGCCACCCAATTCACCAGATCTAAACATTATCGAAAATGTCTGGTTGTTGGTTATCTCGTAAGGTCTATGAAGGAGGTAGACAATTTGATGATAAGCAGTCACTAATTCAGGCCATTAAGGATGCTTGGAATCAAATGTCGTTGGATTACATAAATTCTCTTTACCTCTCAATGAAAACCAGTATATTTGAAGTTATTAAAAACAAAGGGGGTTGTACCCATTACTAGTAGTTCTTAAATAAAGTAAAATAAATTAAAAAAACAAGAAACTCTGTTTTTCATTAAAATTAGTTAAAGTGCCTTTATTCCAGTGAATCAATAAAAATAGCACATTTTTGGATTTTTTTTTATAAATTGCTCAAATAAAAGTTCTTTTGTTAAGAAACCACTACGTCATAATTTTATTTATATCTCAAGATGTCTGGCTTACATTCCCATTTTAAAGTTCTGCAATCGGTTAAAAATTGCAAAAGATACAGGCTGCTGAATATGGAATTTTTAGTGCCTTTAACTAAGTAATAATAATGACACCGCGTTACAAAAATGAGATTTTGTTATGTCCTATGAACCAAATATGAATACCTTTTCGGAAAGAGGGGAAAAAATAAAAATAAAGTCTATTGTCGATTTTCATGTACACGTAAGAATTTTCGTTTTTTATGTTTAAAGTTGTCTGGTGCCACACAGTGAAAAGGCTCCATATATTGGTGAGGAAAAAAGGAGTGGTTGGAGTATGATGAAATTTAGTTTAACAATCGTAACTTTCTATCACAAGTAAAATTTGAAAAATATTACGAAAACAGTGGTTAGATAATTCGTTTCAGAAAATATTCAAGACTGCTTATGTTCCTTACTTGTTTTCCATTTTGTCATAAAAACAGAAACCGGTTATTAACCGGTATATTCGAATTTCCTACATGGAATGCTATACTCCTCAAGAACGTGAAATACTCGTGACAATTTTGTTCGGCGGCAATTTTGGGGCAACGTGAATTTTGGCGCAGATCTTACCCCAACTGGTCAAACATTAACACGTGTAGCCAATGGCCTCACAGAGACTGGAACAACACGTTACAGAGGAGCCGCCGGATGGCCTCGTATTGCTCATTCCGACCATCTCACTACTATCTGAACACTGACAACGATACAGTTTAGAGAAAACAATAGGTTACATACGGTATTCTAATCAAAATATGAAACTGTGCGAACAATAAATAATCGTGCTAGTTTTTCTGTTGTTTTTTGATCTGTTCCCAGTTATAAACATAAACTAGCAAAAAGAAATATAACATTTTTTGATGTGAAATCAAATTGATATACTTCTCATATCAGAGACGCATTTTACTCATAAACAACATTTTTGTATCCCTCAATACGATTCCTATCATGTTATGCACCCAGCTGGGAAAGCACGTGGTGGATCAGGAATCCTAATAAAAAAATACCATAAAACAGCATCAAGGGAACCATTATTGCTCTGAAGAAATTCAGGCAACAAACATTATTGCTAAAACCTTACAAGGACCACTGATAGTATCATCAATTTACAGTCCACCTAAGCACAATATCAAAACGAACAATTATATCAGTTTTTTCAAGACTCTTGGAAATAAATTCATAGCATGTGGAGATTATAATGCTAAGCACACCATATCACGTCTCACAACTCCGAAGGGAAGACAGCTGTATTGGGCTATCAAAGATTTGAAACTGCGAACAATTTCACCAGACACTCCTACAGATTGGCCTACTGATCTCAATAAAGCACCTGATTTTATAGACTTTTGCATGTCAAACGGCATTCCAACGGGATCAGCAAAATGTGTAGCTGGACACGAATTGTCTTCTGACCACTCACCGGTCTTCTTAACATTGCACAAACAACGTATAACACAGGAACACAAATGTAAATTACACAATAGAAAAACTAACTGGAATTACTTTAGATATCAAATCAGCAATACCTTGAATCAATAAATACCTCTAAGAACTGAAGGTGATATTTTGGAAGCAGAAGAACATCTAGTACAAATCATCCAACAAGCTGAATGGAATTCTACCCCAAAAAGAAGTTTCGACTATCCCACTAAATGTCCGATTTCAGTACAGGGGAAATTGACCAAAAAAGACAAGCAAAAAAGCGATGCCAACAAACCAAATCACCCGAAGACAAACGAAAATTAAATAGAGCTACGTCGGGACTGCAAAAACACTTAAACGATTTAAATGACAAAGAAATTGAGACAGAAATTCTTAATCTAGGCCCCACAATGTCATCAGATTATTCTCTATTAAAAATAACAAAAAAAATACTAAAACAATAACCAAAAATAAATTATCCTATTCGAAAACCAGACAACTCCAAAAGCAATTATGAAAAGGTCACAACTTTTGCCAATTATTTGTATGATGTTTTTACTCCCAACTGTAGTGAAGAAACGCCGCCTTATATTCAAACCTTTTTATATCAAACTTATCAACTTGAATAACCAATAAAGAAGTTTTCGAAAAATTAAGTTACACAAGCGATAAAGCCTTTAAAACTTCCCAAAGCTCCTGGCTATGACTTAATTACTCAAAAAATACTAAAGGAACTCCCTAAAGAGGGCATGGACTGTATCACGTTTATATTTAACACTTGTCTAACGCGCAGCTTTATACCATCCCAATGGAAAGTTGCACAAATCACTATGACACAAAAACCTGGTAAACCGGCCGATCAAGTAACATCATACCGACCAATAAGTCTACTACCAATTCTTTCGAAGGCCTTATAATCACTATCACTCTTCATTAAAAGATTGATGCCTATAATTGAGGAGAACAAACTAATACCAAATCACCAATTCGGATTTAGGAAGAATCATGGGACCATAGAACAAATAAACCGACTAGTCGAAACAATCAATTCTGCCTTTGAATCAAAACAATACTGCTCTTCGGCATTTTTAGACATTTCCCAAGCCTTCGATAAAGTATGGCATGAAGGTTTGTTGTACAAAGCCAAAAAACTTCTACCAATAAACTTTTACTTGTTTATTAAATCATACATTCTAAACAGATTGTTTTATGTTCAAGAGGCAGATGACTTAAGCAAACTAAAATGTATAAGAGTTGGTGTTCCACAGGGCAGCGTGATGGGCCCAATTCTGTTCAATTTCGACCTTCCACAATCTGAAATTGCGGTGACTGAAACATTTGCCGATGATACAGCGGTGCAAATCGTATATAAAAATGCTGAAATGGCGAGTAAATTGTTACAAGATTATTTAACTACACTGCGTAACTAGTTAAAACACTGGCGTATAAAAGCAAATGACACCAAGTCTACACACATTACATTTACTCTAAATCACGGAAACTGACCTCCAGTGCCAATGAACCAAGTAGAACTTCCTCAAGAGAATGAAGTCAAATAGCTCGGCCTATACCTAGATAAAAAACTGAAATGGTAAACTCATATTTAAATAAAAAGAAAAGGTCTTGACATACAAGTCAATAAAATGAATTTTTTAATTGGACCCAATTCCAAGATGTCTCTTGATAACAAACTACTGATATATAAGTGTATCATCAAACCTATTTGGACATACGGCACCCAGTTATGGGGAACAGCTTCCAATACAACAATCAAAACAGTGCAACAATTCCAATCGAAAACACTGCGAAAAATAGCAGCTGCCCTGCAATACATATCAAATAAAAGATTCCACAAGGAATTGGATATCAAAACGGTCAAGGAATAAATAGTATCCCAACTTCAAAACTACAAATTAAGAATCCGAATCCATGAGCAACAAACCTAATGTCAAATGTAGAAATTTTAAAAGGTTTAAAAGACGAGCTCCATAACATCTGCTATTCTAACAAAACCACAAAACATGAATTAAACTACAAATTCTCTACTAAGTTAATAAAGAATTTAATAAAAAAAAAAGGCAATATAGATATGGGATTACCACTGGGTGGGTACCATTAAATTATTTTAATATTAAAAAGTATCGTCAAAACTAATGTAAATATCATGACTAATATAGAAAACATTAATAAGATTGGTAAAAAAAGTATACTATACTTGTGTCCAAACACATTCTGTTTCATATTCAATATTACATGTTGGAGACACAATGGTTAATAGGTTGTAATATATGTCTTTGAGACCCAAATGTGACTTTGTTTGTTGAGAACTGCTGAACATTAAAACGTTACAGACAACAAAGGAACAAAAAATCACCAGACCTTCAATTCATGAAAACAATGCTTGCAAACATATACCTGGTTCCTGCAATATGTTGGTGCGGCCGTTATTTTTCAGCGTGTGCCTATACAAAAAAACTACTTCATTATATTCCTCCGATGTTTCGGTAGGCAGTTTCCCATATCGTTGGGGAGTATTTATTGAAATATTTAATAAATTATAGTAGACTAAATAAATAATTAGTACAATCATTTCAGGTAAAAATTTGGCTGAAAATTATTAAAAAAAAACAATTACAAAACCGTAGTCTTACTACTAATTATAAATCACCAATAATTTTGATTTAAGCATTTGCCAACACTTCGGGGTTGCCAACATTAAATGTTGTGAATTTTAATGGACTTAGGAAAGTGAAGAGAATTCATTTTCAAAAGTCATTCAGTATACAATTTAGAAATATGTGAAAAGTATTACCCGTATAAGGTCACGTAACTCAGAGGAACATTTCCCATGGAAATATCGATAGAACAACGATACGTAGCTGACATTCCAATGATGGTCCCATGATAGACAATAGCTGTCTACTTTGTAATCGGATGTCAGTATCATTCCTCTCCTTTAGACATGGTTAAGAAGCTCTGTAGAGGATTGATGGGCACCAGCCAATAAGTGAAAGCTATACTCCATCTTTTGCAGGATGTTAGTGATGTAGATACTGAAAATGGCAGATAGAGCAAATAAATTTATACACCGCTTCAAAATGCCCAATTACTTGAAAGCTTATGTTATATACGTGTCGTATAGAGCGATACTAAGAAAAGTCTGCAAATAAATCAAGAGATGTTTCTTCTCAAGTCAATGTAATTAAGCATTTTTAGAGCATCTGTTTTTCTCAAAATGCTTTTAAGAATTGTGGTACCAGAAACTCTATAGGTATGCCACTGTAACTTAGTTAGGTTTTTAGTGGAATTGATGGTGTAAGCTGACTACAAAACTGAATAGTATATTTAATTTGGAGTTGTTGTCCTATCTTAATAAACTGCCGTCGTATGTAGACACCTTAGAGTGTACTGAAAACTGCGTTTTTTGTAATTTCAATCGTAGATGGAGAACGTTAAACTTTTTTTATACCAGGGTAATTATAGTCCTCTACCGGCCGTTGAAGTTTCGATTCCTGGTGTATTTCGGTAAAAGAAAAATATTTTATTTTTGTGCCAAACGACGTGTCATGAATTCGAAAAATATATTTTTAAAATTGTAAAATACATTTTTTTAGGTCTATTATCCATCGTACTTTTCCCGATTTTTGCATAATTCTGCTTTTATTTATGTTTATTTTAAATATTTGATAACGAGTAAGTATGCACTTTTTCATTCTAAAATAAAAAGACGTCTTTTTTGCGTTAGTTGTAATTTTTTTATTGCATTGTCAAGGAGACATGTTCCGATTAAGTATGGAATGAAATATCTGTCAAATGGCCCCACGGGGCTCTGACGACACGACCATTACTCTTCTCATGAAATTTTCCATGACCTGTATCACACCGATAATGAGTTGGATTTCGGATTTGATCTCAGGAATTGTTTCTCGTTTATTCGCGTAAAACCCCAAAGACATAAATCGCATGATCTTGGTGTCCAGTTGACATCAGAATTTCTTGAGATAATTTGTTCTGGAAATCGTTGCTGCAATAAATCCATAGTTTCATGCGCGGTGTATCAGGTGGCGCTGCAGTGCTGAAACCAGATGTCGTCCAGATGCATTCCGTCTATTTCTCATGGAATGAATGAGGATTTTCTGAGCCCCAAATTCAACAGTTTTGTGTATTCACCAAGCCATTCAAATGGAAATGCGCTTCATCGGAGAAGACGACTGTTTTTTGAAAAATTGGCATTGACTTCACTTCACGCTTTGCTCCAGTTGAACGAATTTTTGTAATAAGTTTTCACAATTATAACGCGTTGTTCTTTTGTAAAGCGCTCCATTTTTAATAGTCGAAATAAACATATGTGGCAACTGGCACATTTTAGAGTTGTCACTTGCACAAACAAAAAATGACACTTAATATAAAATTTGCAATCATACTGAGACACCCTTTAGTATTTTCATGTAAAATACACGCACACAAATCTGTCGTTTTTTTGTAGTTTGGATGCAAATATAACGTGTTTGTCGCTGGTCGCAAAAATACATGTATTGTAGTATACTTGAGGCCAAACACACAGTGTTTGCTATTCAATATTACATGTTGGAGTCGCAATGATTAATAGGTTATAATAAATGTTTTTGAGACCCAAATGGTGATTTGTTTGTTGAAAACTGCTGAAAACAAAAACGTGACAAACAACAAAGTAACGAAAAAGCATCAGAACTTCAATCAATGAAATCATGCTTGCAGACATATATATGTTTCGTGCAAAATGTTACTGAAAAAAATGGGACGAAAGGGCAGGCGTGAATAAAATTTCAAAATGTTGCCGTGGTTTGAGCCCCATATTGACCAAAAAGATACAACTATATGTTTTGCCCAAACAGACCAGCGGCCTTAGTCGTAAAAGTTATGAGAGGTTTGAGAGATGATTTACCACACAAAAAAACACTAACTTGTTATAAATAAGGCAATAGGAATATGGGAATTAGCTTTTCAATACGTACCTTTGAAACCCCCCTCCAAAAAAAAATTTTGTGTATATCCTAATGCACGTATTGCCTATCGAATACTAAAGGCCAAATACCGTTCATTCATATGGAAATTCTTATTTATTTTTATTGGCCCACTCATACAGATAAGAACAAGCAACAAAGGAATTCCAAAAACTTCTACATACACCTGCAAACACATACTCACACAATGAATGTTAGATTTCAACTAAAATATACATCATCATATTTGCAGAAATATGTAGGCATAGTTTCCGATATTGGTATGCAAAAGAACATACATACATATATAAGACCGAGTCCAAATAACTACATGTCTTCGAAAACTTAGGCCGAACTAGTTATTAGTTCAATATAAAGCAAATTATCTACAATTACTGTTCCCATAAGTTGCTGGATAAATCTTAAATCTTACTCGTACTATCGGATACATTAAACTGATGTGGGAAGACATCTAGCAGTCTGCACGTAGCTTGCATTAATATACGCTGAAAATTTTGTCTTTTTTTGTTCTTTGGACGCAAATAAAACGTGTTTGTAGCTTGTCGCAAATATAGTATACTTCTGTGCAAACACATTGTGTTTGATATTCAATATAACCTGATTGGGGCACAATGATTAATAGGTTATATCATAGGCGTTTGTGATCCAAATGTGGTTTTGGTTGTTGAAAGCTGCTCAATACACTGCTGTCTGTCACCACAAAGAATCACATGGCAGCAGATCTTCAATTCACGAAAGCAATGCTTGCAAGCATGTACATGGTTCCTGCAATATGCTGCTGGGGCCGATATTTTTCAGCGTGTAAGCATTATTCATCAAACATTATTTTGAAAGACAGTTTTGCCTACCCATTTTAAAACTTACTCAAGAGATCGTAAGTGTTTAGGAAGTCGCAGACGCGATTTGTTGATCTGCTTCCATACAAAAACGCATGCAGTCCTGACATATTAATACGTTTGGTTAAAAAAAAACCAACAGACATCTTCCGCAGCTTGTCAATAATAGTGACCAACAGATTATAGCAGCATCTCTTCAACATCTTCATGGATATATAAAAGAGGAGGATAAAAATTGTACCATCTACATTGAGAATGTGACTTCTGTATTCAAAAAAGTCTTATTGAAAAATTTCGGTTTTCAGTTTCTTCGAATATTCCAATTTTTGCCGAAACCGGTTTTCGGTTAAACCGAGGGGCAAAGCGGGTTAATAACCGGTTTCGGCTTAGATGTCGAAATGGAAAAATATACGTTTTATTACATTCGATTATTTCTAATTTAGTTATTTTGATATTTTATTATAAAACGCTAATAGTTTAACGATTTCAATGTTTATTTTAATGTAGGCTGAAATTTAAAATACCCTTGTGCTGAAAATAAACGTGGGGCTAGTTAGGTTAGGTTAGGAAGAAATGAAACATACTTGCTCCGTCCCCATCGTTGATCCTGCAAATTAACCTTATGTGGTTAAGGGGTGTTTAAGCCTATGCGTTTCTAATACCTTCCCGATACTCCAGGATGTGGTGAAAAAAGGGTCATAGTCTCAGGCGAACCAAGTATACCCTGAAAAATAAGGGCTCCAGCAACATATTCTATATGTTAGACCTTGCACAAAGGCTACCAGGCTACCTTTGGCTGGGGTGAAACGTCATCAACGTCTGGGGTTTATACATCTACTCTGACAATCTGTATTCCTGACCTCAAGATCTGCTATGCATCTCTAATTGAGATGACTATGCAGTTCCATATTCACCTCATATGGGTGCCGTGGCATATAAACCTTAAATTGATGATCTACTGCTTTGTTGTACTTCTGTTGTCTGTCACGTTTTTGATTTAAGCAGTTTGCCAACAAACAAAGCCACATTTGGATCACAACAACACATATTCTTACATGTTAATCATTGTGTCTCAAACATGTAAAACATGTAAAAATACCAAGCATAATGTGTTTGGACACACGTATACTATATTTTCGACAATCTGCAAATATTTGCATCCAAACAACAAAACAAGACAGATTTTTCAGCGCGTATTACTCTGCAAAATGTTCATAAGACAATTCGGCTTAACTCCTTGATTGTCTGTTAGATGCAACATGAAGTATGATCCTAGATATTGTCTCTTACTTATAAAAAATGCCGGACAATTAAATACACCTTATGGACGCGAGACACCCTCCCCAACAGTGTCCAATGATCAACGCTACTAGCATAGAAATATCTTGCCAAACGTGATCCAGTATTTTGTGCAACAAGGCCATATTATTCGCATGCGACTATATTTTTCGCATGTCTGACAGTTTCTGTGCATGCAAAAATGGGTATACCCACATGCTCCATATCCAGTAAAACAAGACTGGTAGTCTCTAGTGTTACAAGCTTAACCGCTTTATGGTTCCCTTGAAGGTTTATATGCCACGGCACCCATATGAGGTGAATATGGAACTGCATGGTCATCTCAATTAGAGATGCATAGCAGATCTTGAGGTCAGGAATACAGATACAGATTGTCAGAGTAGATGTATAAACCCCAGACGTTGATGACGTTTCATCGCAGCCAAAGGCAACCATCTGTGATTGTAGCCTGGTAGCCTTTGTGCAAGGTCTAACCTCAGCTCTTTAGCATAGTTTCCAAACCCTATTTTGCAATTTAGTTTAGAGTCATCAGTGTAGATGCCAAAACAGCTTCTAGAACCTAAACGGTAGCAGTTGGTGTCGCAATCGACTTCTATTTTGGATTGTCGCAGTTTACTTAGAATCTTCCTATGCCCATATAAGCTGGTCATCCATCTGGAAGAATATCTTAGGCGGATTGTCAACGCTATGCCCAGTTTCTTTTCCTGCAAATTTATATATGGGGATGATAACCGCCAAACCCTCGTAAGGGTTGCCTTTTTCCGGACAGTGCCGGATACCAAACGACTATACCATAAAGCAATATGCGGTGGATAGCGGCTGTATATATCCAGTAAACCACTTTTTTGGACTTTTACACGAATATCAAGCCACAGTATTCGACCTGAAAGGAAGCTTTCTGCCCAGAATCACACCTATATATATATATATATATATATTGCACTGGCTGAACAAATGGAAACTTCTGCTTCCTGTAAAGAATACGAGCTCGGGTTTCTTCGGATGTTCATCCAGCCCATTCTCCGTGGCTAACTTCGAGAGTCTCCTGATTAAGTCCTGGAGCGCATTTCTGCATATGGAAGAGGATTGGCGTTGCACAGCAATTTCCAGGTCGTCAGTAAATGTTACGACTGTGCAGCCTGTTTCCTCCAACTCCAGCAAAAACACTATCCAGTACCATAGAATTCCAATAAATTTCAATAAATTCCATCCCTTTATTCACATTTCGAGTTACTATCGTGTGATATTATGATTCCCTGGTTAACAAAAAGTGCAGGGAGAGCTGATTATATCGACCGCAGAAATACGTTGTTAAAGACACCTTCAATATCGACAAATGCGATAAGAGTGGATTCCTTCAGGTAGCTAGAATTATCTATGAAACTCTCTACAGCGTGCAGATTTGATTCCGTGGATTTACCCTCATTGCTAGAGAACTGGCATGCGGACACCTAAAAAGCACCTATGATCGTTCACAGGTATATGGAAATCCTATTTTCCAATGCCCTCAGAAGAAAAAATGAGAGACTGATTGCTCTGACGACGTTTGGATTAATATGCGATGATTTCTCCGCATTCAGAGTTTGGATTATTTCTATTAAACGGAAATATATATAGGAAAGCTTGATGGAGGTCATATAAAGATGCAGAGGCTAATTGATTTGTAAGGCTTAAGCTTTCCTATTGTCCCGTTTAGTGTCCTTTTGTTACGATATTTCCCGCAACCTGCGAGATGGCGTGATTGTTCGGTGAGTCCGACCTTATATCTTCGGACCAGTTTCCTGGAAAGTGTATTTTAATCAGGAGTTCTACCGATTCATCACTAAATATCGGCCTTCGCCCGGTGTATTCCTTCAGATATCCCAGAGATGTGGGAGTCATCGATAGGAATGTCTCAGCCTCGTTTCCAATGTCATCGCCGATATATTTCCACTTTTTTTATACTATTTATGTCTAATTTTGTACACATTGTTATGCTGAGACCGTTCACAAACTTAGAAATATTTTCAGTCAGGACCTAATATGTGCACCTAACAGAGTGGTCAAATAATTTTTAGACACTGGGTCGGTTATGGACAGTAAGACTCCTGTGCGGCAACGTACCTGTCGGTCTATTGAAAACATTGCTGCTGTAAACGAGAGTGTCGCTGAAACCCCGAAAATAATTTTAGGAAGCACTACGCAGCCAATTTTTGACAAAGGACCTCCACCTTCGTACGTACAAAACTCAGCTTACTCAAACCAGCAGACCATGGAAAGCGCCGGTTATTCGTTCAATGTGTACTGGAGCAAAGTGATGTCATTTTCTCCCATGAAGCGCATTTAAATTTGAATGGCTTCGCGAATACACAAAATTTGCAAATTTAGGGCCCATGAGAAACAAATGAACCCACAACGAGCAACTGTGTGATGCGAATTTTGGACAGGTTGTGTGATTGGGCCTTACTTTTTTGAAGATGAGGACGAAATTGCAGTGACTGAGAACGGCATGATAACGAAGTTGTTGTCGCTTCAACTGGATTTATTGCAATCGATTTATTGCAGAATTACCACAACAAATCATCTCAAGAAATGGTGCTATCAACCGGCCAACAAGATCATGCGATTAACGCAGTGCGATTTCTTTCTTTGGAGTTTTGTGGAATAACCCAGAAAAAATTCCTGAGCTCAAATCCGAGATCCAAATTGACATCGATGAAATTTATGTGAAAAGTCATGGAACATTTAACGACGGATATTTTATTCCATACTTCATCTGAACATGTCTTCTTTACAATCCAATAAAACCATCACAACTATCTAAAAAAAAAATGATTTCCCGTTACATCCGATGAAGAAATTGGGGAGAGCTTCTTATAACCAGTGAGCTGTGCGCTTTCTAGGACCTACAGTTCAACACCGATTCCGAACGGTTTGAGAAGCTTTTCATGGCTAAATACTCGATAGAGTCGCCGTCACTATGCGAGGTGACCGCCGCCGAAAGAAATTTAAGGTGGTCAGAGCAGGAATCGACCCAGGATCTAATGTGCAAGAGGCGCGCACATTAACCGTCGGAGTTGGCAGAAATATCTTATATTTCCATGGAACAGCTTATTTCGGGAAACAGGCAATGTCATTTCTGTCTCTCTGATGGGTTCAATAACCATAGTGCGCAATTGTACAGGCTTTAGGATTGCTATTCTGTGTTTGTTTTATCAGTTGTGTAAAAGTTATTCAAAACTCGAAAACCAGTTACTCGATATGAAATAATCGGTGAAACCGGTTCTCTGCAAATAGTAATTTAAACAAACCCGGTTTGAATTCGGTTAACAGGTTTCGGTTTTAAATACAGTAATAACATGATATTCACGTATGTAAATTAAATCGTTGTTCAAATATTAGAAGTGGTTTTTGAAGATTTTTAGCCTTTGGCAAAGATTCGGCGATGATGGTTTTTATGATGATAGCAATTAATACGATCTGAAGGAAAGGTACAATACGTTACCACTGAAAATTATGATAATAAATTCATGTACTTCCGGGCTAGGAGAAGACAAAAAAAGCAAAAAGTTGTGTGTAAACGATTTTTAAGATAAAAAACTTACAGCAGAAATCGGCCACGGACTGTCCCTGCAGGCTGTGTCAGAGACACGGCCATTAAGTTTAACGTAGAATACGCCATCCGATAAGACAGAAAACATATATAACAATAAATTAATTTGCTTATATTATTTATCATTTATTGTTATATTGTTTTCTGTCTTATCGGATGGCGTATTCTACGTTAAACTTAATGGCCGTGTCTCTGACACAGCCTGCAGGGACAGTCCGTGGCCAAAGGCCTCGGACAACTGTCTGCTGTAATTTTTATATTTACCAACGGCATTTGATTCAAGTCCGTTTAAAAAAAAAATATTATGTTCAATTTTTTTAAACTTAATTTAATTTATGTATTTTAATTAATATTTTTATTGAAATAAGTTCTGCGAATGTTGAGAGGGCCGCCCTAATATTAAAAAAGGTTTACCTTATCGAGTCTTCGCATTAGCATTCGAGCGTTGTGTGAAAGTTTAACGCTTTAAAATTCAAAATTAATGTTACAACAGCTTTATTGAAGCTTTCGCAAAAGAGCTTTATTACGTTAGCTTACTGTTTGTTTCACTTTTTACTAGAGACATGTTGCCAAGCAACATTAGCTTGCTGTTCGTTTCACTTTTTACTAGATACATGTTCCTAAGTAATTTTGAGCAACCAAAAACACTCAACCAAACACCACACATATGTTTGAGTGTATGTGTTTAAACAATTTTCATTTGAGAAATTAAAATACTAGAAATATATCAACCAATATGAAATGTATATCAAACGAAAGATAACATCTTCATTTACCTACAAAAAAAATTTTAAAAAAATTCATCTAGCCGTTTCCTCAAATTCAATGAAATAAAGATTACAACAATAAAAACCTGACATGACTCCTCATACCGTAAGGTAAGACGTATTCTACGTCAAAAAGGCCGAATAAATAAAACTCATTCAGGATGAAAGATAATGCCCTCTATGAGACATTTTTAAAATACTATACCAAAATATAAAGTAATGGAATAGTTAGCTAAGGTTTAACAGAATTCCTAAGCGAACATAAAGATTCCCAGATAGGAGACTTTCTTGGAACTACTCACGTTTTAGGAAATAGGGCACTACAGAAGAGAATGGCCAACCAAAATCCTTGTGAATTTGTTGCATGAAACGAGCATATACAACAACCTTTTATGAAATATTGGTTATGTATGGCTATTGATCGGCAAAAGTTGCAAGCGGGAGGTATGAAAAAAAAAACCTAGCCAAAGCCGGAGTTGTACTATCCCACAGAAGAAGATACGTAAGCCAGGCCACGCAGGCGGGGTCGATTTTTGACATTCCGATTTGCAAATTTTATTAGCTGATGTTTCATGTCAAAAAATTTCATATCATTTTGTTGGAGAAATTCTTCATGTTGCCAGAATCGTCTCACTTATAAACTACGTTTTCTGGTTTTCTAGTGATAACCACTTAAATTCTAAAACTCTGAGATAGTTTAGTTATTGTCACCTTAATAAGTGGGAGCTTTGTTACAATAATCTTCCTTCATTGCGAGAAAGGAAGTTTTCAACCGAGTCCCAAACAAATGTATAAACAGTAAGGAGAGAATGTCGGAAGTTTCTCTTTCGTTTGTATGTATGCTACACATCCTTTGGTTTAAACTCCTTTAGTGAAGCATAACAACTTTACGCTTGATTTGTTATTTTGATTTTCTGCCCTTGTAAATACACACATACAGACACACATTCTTCCATTTCAACAAAATTCAAAATGGAAATAGAAATAAAAATAGGAATACAAAAAATTTAATGATGAAAAAGCTGAGAACATAAAAAGGATACAAAATCCCTAACATGTGTTGAGCTGCCTAATAACAGTCATTTCTTTTGGATATTTTTTTTTTGTATTTTACCCTTCTTTTACCATTAGTTTTGGCCAAAAGGGATTGATATGAAATCATCCTTTACCTATGCATCTGTCTCCGTCGGCGTAGTACGACCATTGAGTTTGCCCACATTGCTCGTTTCCTGGGCAACCAACAATTGAGACCAGCAGTTTGTATCTGGTTTACGGTGTTCATTCTTCTGATATTATTTGCCTTAAATCATCATAAAAATGTGTTTGCAGCAAATGAAACGAATTCTTCCATTTTTCCTTTCATAATTGGGATGTGTCGAGCTCAGCAAAAATTATGAAAAAGGATTTATGATATTTTGTTGTTATCAAACTCATCTCTTCAACAAATCCCTAGTAAGCTGGTGCAAGCGTTTTACTGTTTCAAATGAAAATATAAGGCGATTATAATAACACAGACAAATTGATTACATTTTTGTTTATGAGCTACAAGGGATAGTCAATTTCATAGTGAATAAAAATTTCCTCGGAATGTGTTCCCTCATCTTCATAATTGTATCGGGAACAGTGTTCGCCACAAAGCACCCTTTGCCGAAAACGCTCTCCACTTTTCTCGCTGAATTTTCACCCCTTTTCACTTTAATTTATTCACTTTAAATTTGCTGGCACCGAAATTCACGAAGCGAAAGTGTACCTGACATTTCCCCAACGAGCACCTCTTTTTTCGACCCGTTGCACCCTTTTGTTGTAAGATTTAACCCAATTTGATGGCTCATAGGAGTCAAATCGGAATAGCCAGACAATTGACGCCTACTACACTATTTTTTCCCCTATGGTCTTCTATAAATCAGCCTTGGATACATTTGCTCTATACCCTGCCAGCATAATAATGAGTGCCAAAATCCGTAGGGCAATCATACTTGCCTATGGTCGTGCAATGCTTAAAAAATTAAAAACTTTCTTCTTCATTTTACGTTCACTGAGAGGTATGAGGTATGCTTTATTCCCTCTACTTAATTCATTAATATCGGTTAGCTCCCCATACAAAGCAGTCGACAAATTTATTTTGCAGAAAATAAAAAGCAATGTCCATTGATGATGTATAATAAATGCACGCAGCAGCAGCCAACTGGGTTTCAACGATCACATAAGAATCAGTAATTCTCATTCACAAGAATTCATTCAGCAGACATAATTATGAGTGGAACTAGCCTTGCGGTCAGTCGCTTCTGATGCTATTGATGATTAGGCACGATCTTTAATAATGAAATATTTAGTGTATGTTTTATAAGCCTGGCGGTTTCAAGACAGGAGATACATTTTTTAAACCGGTATCGTTTGTCTGGTCTAACGCAGCTATTCCGACACAGCAGCATCGGCTGACTGTTTCTACACGGCGGCCTCAGCTGACTGTTTCGACACAGCGGCATCGGCTGGCTGCTCCACCACAGCGATTTCGGCTAACTATCCCTACACAGCAGTGTCGACTGACAGCGATTTTTGCTTGCTGTTCCCATACACACGTTTGGGCTGACTGTTTAAAAAACAGAATCGACTGACTGTTCCTACACCACGGCTTCAGTTGACTGTTTCTACACAGCGTCATCGGCTGGCTGTTCCGACACAGAGCTTTCGACTGACAGCGATTTTTGTTTGCTGTTCCCAATCACATGTTTGGAATGACTGTTTCTACACAGCGGCTTCGGCTGACTATTCCTAAAACGCGGTTTCGACTGACTGTTCCTACACACAGGCTTTGGATGACAATTCCTACACTGCGACTTCGGCTACCTCTTCCTACCCAGAAGCTTCATCTGCCCGTTTCTACATAGCGGCTTCTGCTGGCTCTTCGTGCACAGCGGCTTCGATTGACTATTCCTACAGAGCTGCGTCGATTGAAAGTTCCCACATAGCGGCTCCGACTGGCCCATTATTATGTAATTCACCCATTAACAACCGGTGCCGAACAGTTAACACAGACCATGCAAGGTGAATACCGAGCCAGTTATCCGCATATCCAATCCTGGTCTGTCCAACGAATCGAAATCATCACATTGTGTAACACAGTAATTTCCAGATTATCTTAAATCCACCATTCAAGTTAAAGCAAGTATCCCCAGAAGAGTAGTCTTAAGAAACGGCAATGCTTCCAGAAAAGATTTGTCAAGCCAATACAAGTGTTCACAGAAGAGCGTTGTCAATCACACTGTGACACAAATTGCAGTTTAATCTCTGCAAATCCAGCACCACTATGACGGTCCGTTAGTGTATTCCAAAATGATGATGATTGTTGCATAAAGTATTTTTTTCCTGAGGTACCCGTTTTCGAGGAACTCCCGGGCGCACTCCCCCTCCTCCTTTTGTTATCTTATGGCCTTTTGTTTGTCATAACTCGAGAACGGCTGTGCCTACTTAGCTGAAATAAATTTCGAAAAATTAAGAATTATCGTTTCTTTAATCTATTTCTATACTGTTTCTCTGTATTTATAACAGTTTCGTAGATATAAATGAATTTATGGAGAAAAAAATAATTTTTTGGCTAAAAAATTTAAATTTCTTGTTTTTAAAATTCATTGAAAATCCAAACCGGAAAAATTTGTCAAGACTTATTAATTTCGCGTAAACCTTCCTAACTTATGAACAAAATGAGACATTGATCATGAAAAGCGATGAACGCGTTCCGCTTTTATTCACAATTAAGTGAAGGTATCTCATTTTGACAAGAATATTGAGTTTTTGTTTTAAGTTTTATTTCTTTTTTACTTTAATATATTTATTCATATTAGAATAGAACTTTTATGTGTAAAAAACAGTGTTACTGTAAAACTAACACATAAAAGTGTAAAAAACAGTCTTACTGTAAAACGAACGTCGAGTTCTTTTAGCTGGCTGTTGCACTTCATCTAGATCATCCGAATTTGATTCACCACTACTTCCCAAAGTGTTACATGGGCTGCTAGGGAAGCACCGTGTGAATGGCTATGAAGTTTTGGTGGAAAATATGCTTGATGCCTTCCATACAATCGACATAACGATGTCCCTCAAAATTCATTTTCTACATCGTCACCTTGATTTCTTCGCTAAACAATTACCCACTGAATTTGACGAACAGGGTGAGAGATTTCACCAGTTATAATGCCGATGGAAACTCGATTCAAAGGAAAGAAGTTGGATGCCATGCTCGGTGAAGATTTAAATCTACAACCAAAGAAGGGGAAGAAGAAGAACAAAGTGTTGATAACGAAGAGCCTTTAAACACTTTCGGAAGTAGTGGTGAATCAAATTCGGATGATCAAGATGAAGTTCAACAGCCACCTTAAAGAACTCGACGTTAGTTTTACTGTAACACTGTTTTTACACATAAAAGTTCTCTTCTAATATGAATAAATATATTAAAGTTAAAAAGTAATAAAACTTCTAAAAGTCATCATTAAAACAAAAAATCAATATTCTTGCCCAAATGAGATGCCTTCACTTAATTGTGAATAAAAGCGGAACGCGTTCATCGATTTTCATGACCTATGTCTCATTTTGTTCACAAGTGTTGTAGGTTTACGCGAAAGTAATAAGCCTTGACAAATTTTTCCGTTTTGGATTTTCAATGAATTTTAAAAACAAAAAAATTTAAATTTTTAAGGCAAAAGATTATTTTTTCTCTTCATAAACTAATTCATAAACTAAACTAAAATTTATTAATATAAAGAAACAGTATAGGAATAGATTAAAGGAATGATATTGAAATGGAATGACTTTTTCGAAATTTATTTCAGCTAAGTAGGCACAACCGTTCTCGAGTTATGACAAACAAAAGGCCATGAGATAACAAAAAGGGGAGGGGGAGTGCGCCCGGGCGTTCCTCGCAAACGGGTACCTCAGGAAAAAATCCTTTATGCAATCGTCATCATTTTGGACACACTAACGAACCGTCATAGTGGTGCTTGATTTGCAGAACCACTGTTGCACTGTGTCATTGGCTAGCCATAACGAGTGATCTCAAGGTCAACGGGCGAATCAGTTGACATTATTTCTGTAAATCAACTGACTGTTTCCATGGTTTTATACAGCGCTTTCGAAAATTAAAGATCAAAAGAATAGGAATTTGAAACCCAGCAAAGGGCAATCAATCCTGTTCTTTTTTCCAAAGGTTTAGTGGATCCTAACAAAATGCCCTGAATATGAGTAAGTTTTCCAGCCTTTGACAACCGACTTAAATATACCCTCACCCTTAGTTATTCATAGGGTTCAAGTTTAATAAAAAAAGTTTATATTTATTGTTTTTTTCTTTTGAAGCCAACAGCCTTCGAGCAACCGAATCGGCGTGGTACATTCGTCACTATTTACTAGAACATAGACGTGGCCCAAAATATTACCTAAATCCCGAGTTAATTAGGACCCGTTGTATTTTTAAGGGCTTATCACCCACAGTTTTATATGGCAGGCAGAAAAATAGGCGTGGCAAAGTGGTAAATAGTAATATAGTAGTAGTAGTTTGCCTAGTACCAATATTTCATTAAGATTGGGTTTGGTTTACGTGAGATATCCCATTAATCAAGGGGGCCGTCGTCCATTTTTGGAAGGGGTGTACACAA
The DNA here is from genome assembly GCA_963931995.1 of Phaonia tiefii. Lineage (NCBI taxonomy): Eukaryota > Metazoa > Arthropoda > Insecta > Diptera > Muscidae > Phaonia > Phaonia tiefii. Next base: position 126,115,165 of record OZ008367.1, read on the forward strand.
ATGATTGTAGAAATGAAATACTATCTCTCTGCAATAACCAACTAGCTTTTGACAAAATATTGACCAGTATCAAATATCATTGAGATCGGTTGTGATTTAGGGTCTAATGTGGATCCATCTATATGTTAATTGTTTTCGTATTAAAGTAGATACCCATATCCACATCCCTATGGGTGAGGGTATACATTAGGGTTAGCCACTTTTTTAAAATTTTTCGAATATCAGAATGCTCTCACAATATGATATAAGGAATACAAAAATGTAAAGAACTGCGTCTTTACTTTTTTAGTATTGCAAAAAAAACCTTCTGCAACAAATGCAATTACTTTTACTTAAACCATATTTCTCAGTTTTATTTTTTTTTTGCGATTTTTAAAATTTAAAAAAAAAATTTTTTCCTTTTAAATTTTACGTGTGTCTGTTCTTAGTAAAATTTAATACGGTGATTACGAATCTATGTTTAGATCACGAATGGGTCAGATAGTTTTCGAGATATGGCGATTTTAAAATTGGTCTGAGCAAAAGTTAAATTTTTTTTCTGATTTTAAAAATTTAAGAAAATTTTTTTCGTTTTAAACTTTTAATGGGGCTGTTCTTAGGTGACTTTTGTGCGCTAATTATGAATCTGTTGTTCGGTCCTTAATTGGTCATTCAGTTTCCGACATACGGCTTGAAATTTTGCTACTAAACTCTACTCTAACTATACATTAAAATCACTATATGTGGAAAACTAAAAGACCATTTATTGAGCGAACAACAGATTCGTGATCAGCGTACCAAACCTAATTCAGAACCGCACATTGAAAAATTTAAAATGGGAAAAAAATTCTTACATTTTGTAAAATCACAAAAAAGTGGAACTTTTGCTCAAACCAATTTTAAAATCGCCATATCTGGAAAACTGAATGACCAATTAGAGATCGAACAACAGATTCGTAATCAGCGTACCAATCTTAACTAAGAACCGCCACAAGAAATATTTAAAAGGAAAAATTTTTTTTTTCATGTTTTAAAAATCACCGAAAAATTAAACACTAAATATATGGCTTGAGTGAAAGTAATTGCATTTGGTGCGGAAGGTTTTTTTGCAATATCAAAAATTTAAAGACACAATTGTTCATATCATGCCCTACATCATACTCCGAGAGCATTCGCCGCAAAAAAAAACTAACCCTAGTACTCATATTACCTAAACTTTTCATTGATGAAACGTAGATAGTCACTGTTGGAATTTCTAGACGACTTAAAATCGGGTTTGTTGCCAAAGAATCATCAGAATCCGACCCCTGATCAGAACTTTCCCAATTTCCTGTTAAAATTTCTCATAGTTTGTTAATAAATATAGGATTAAAGTATTATTACAAACAAAGACCACAAACAGTCAAAAATCCTATTTTTATTTTACAAATTTCGCATTGCAATGATAAAGTTCTGCAAACTGACAATTATATAATATTAACATCAGGGGAAAAAAAGTTGAAAAAAATAGCATCAGCAAATACCCTCACAATAAAGAGCATAGACCAGCCAAGTTTGTAATTTGTTAATATTCGAACAGACAGAAATTGAGACAAAAAATAAATGAAAATGCTTAAAATTCGAGTTCAATGCCGCCATTTCTATATGGAAATACATCACGATTTGTAGAGTCAAACTATATATTATTTGAATAGAGAAGTATTGTAACTACACAAATTGTAATGCCGACTCATATACATACATATATGCAAGCCATTTGATATCTGTGCATTAGAGTGGCTAAATTTGACTTAAATTAACTCGTAACATTCGAAATTGTTACCCACTCATAAAAGACTCTATATTTAAACCAGATAGGATCGTAAAATGTATTCGATCGTCTTAAGCGAATGACAATAACAACCTCTAGACGATATACCGGTTAGCGAAATGTTGTAGAAATACAAACAATTTGTGACCTAATCGATCTGTATTTGAAGAAAAAGTAATCGGGATGGACAGTTTCCGTCGGTTCAATTAAGTACCATATCCAATCAAAAAACTTGTGAGCTTCCTATCTGCTTAGGGTAAAATAAAACTAAACTGACCCACCCTATAAGAACGTTTACAAATACATTTTATTTATACCGCATTATACAGTAACACGTACACAAATATCGGCATTAATCTATGCATGTGTGGGCATTGTATGCATGTATACATATGTATGTGTATAGTTTTGTGTACACACAGAAAGCAATATACAATGCACAGTATCTATTCGAAATGATGTAACTATAAAGTTGATTTCAAAAAGGCTGCTTAAATTTACCAAATCCAATTAATTTACAAATGTAACAGAATTATGGCTGCAATTCTCCTTAAGTAGGAAATTGTTAAGGTAGTTAGGGCTTCCAATGAAAATAAAGACAGCCCCTACTCTCACCAGCTAATCCGATCCATGGTTCCCTGTAATATTTCTATATATAAGGAGTTATAAAACTACCTTATCATCTCATTGTAGATTCCTGACAATTGTGAGCAGCTAGCTCTTGAATTCAGGAATAAATATTGTACAGATTTTATAGCAGACTCACTATTAGTGTATACATTGGTACCACAGGTGATGATGCCCGCCTCATCAATGCAAGACGTCCACTTTTCCGATTGCCATGACTGCACCCTGAAAGATACCACAATTGTCTAGCAGATTTTGCGCAAGATCGAGAAACACCCCTTTCAAATTGGCTAAAAAATACTCTTCCCGTCTAGTTTGACGACATCAGCATACCTGGCATGTAACATTTAAAAAACAAGTACAGAATTTTCATTCGGCTTAAACATACCCTCACACTTTGTAATCCATAGGATCCAAGTTTCGTTACAAGAGGTTTATATTTTTGAAGCGACCAACCTTCAGTTACCCAAATGGGCTAAATGAATTCATCCATGCTCAACAGCAGATTCACGTTGCCCAAAATATTACCAAATTCCCAAGCTAATTAGGACCTGTTGCATTTTTGACGACTTAATATTTGGTAATATTTGTATATTAATTAATATTAATATACAATATTAATATTTGTATAGGAAGGGAAGAAATGGACGTGGCAAACTAGTAAATATCTATTACACAGTAGCTTATGACAATACGAGTATATTGGTTTGTATGGGAGGTAAAAATGGGTGCGCAAAATCACCCTTGATTTAGTAGTTGACTGGCCTTTGGTAAAATGAAGCCTAATACCTACACTTATTAAGATCGGAAATGATTTACTCGACTTATCGATCGGCAAATCGGTCAGCCCCAGCATTTCTATGGGAGTTATCAGAATGGCAATTACAATCTTGTTAATTTTCTTCAGTTAGTAGACAGTTAATGGATATGGTTCATGTTGGTGATATGGGGGATCATTTATCCGCGCTATTGGTACCTGAGATATCCATTGACTAGACACTCGATCATAATTTGGACGACGGTATCGATTGCCTCCCTCCCAGACGAGGTCAGAACGCCTATTGCCCGGCTTAAAAACAACAAAGGCTGTCGAAGAAGAGCTGATAAGGTGCATGCATAAGCTCATTGACACAATTTGGGTAGAGGAATGCATACCCGGCGATTGGAGTCTCAGTGTACTATGTCCCATATTTGGAAAAGGTTACCCCAGACTCTGTGCCAACTACCGTGGGATAAGCCTTTTATCCATAGCATATAAGGTTCTATCAAATAGAATGCGCGAAAGACTAAGACCGATTATCGCTGACCTGACTGGACCATTCCAGTGTGGCTGTAGGCCTGGAACATCAACAACCGACCAGATTTTCACGCTGCACTAACTCCCGGAGAAGACCCATGAAAACCTATCACCTAGTTGTCGATTATAGGGCGGCCTTCGATAGCCCGATACTTTGTATTCCTTCAAAACTCATACGCCTTTGCAGGATGACCTTGACGAACACCAAATCTACAGTGAAAGTCGGTAAGGATCTTATCGAACCTTTCGAACTTAAGCGAGACCTGAGACAAGGCGACACCCTATCGTGCGATCTCTTTAACATCTGCAGTCAACATGAATAAAACCATCAGCAGCAAAAGTCACATGCTGCTCGCGTATGCTGATGATATAGATATCATTGGACGCACAGTTAGAGAAGTTACTGCGGTGTTTTCGAGAATTGAGAAGAAGTCAGGAAAAGTGAGTCTGACGGTAAATGAGGAAAAGACAAAATTAATGGTTTCAACGAGTAGAGCCTCCACGCGATTAGACGAATTTATATACCTTGGTTCTGCCGTAAACAAAAACGACAACGTCAGCCTTGAGATCAAGCTTGCGAACATATTGTTACGAATAAGTAAAAGCTTTTGCTTACTGTTAATGACTCTACTAACAGTATGTAAACAACAGGCGGTTAGTGCTGCGCCTGAAAGTATGCATTGTAACAACGTACCAGCTCGCTAAACCAGTAGCATGAATTCACCTCAGTAAAGATAATTTCTCCTGTGTAGGAGAATGTTCTACAAAGATAAACAACAACAACAACAACATCTAGTTTCTAGAAGGTTCTTGAATTCGCTAGATATATGTACCTTCATTTGTGTATGGTGAGTTGGTATAAATAGCGGAGGTCTTTGGAATGGAGAGTTCAGTTTGTGATTAAACCCCGTAAAGTAAGCAACGCGAATTGATAGTAAAATACAAGACTTGTTAACGTGTTATAAATAAAGTAAACTGTTGTACTGTATAAATAAATAAAAGGAAGTGATACCGTTGTAATTATCGTAATTAAAAACGAACCTTGTTTTATTATTGGGAATAAAACAACGCAAAAAGGACGAATAAGGAAATTCGTAACATTGGTGTCAGAAGTGAAATTACGAATTAAGGACAACGATGAAGTTTGAAGAACTCAAAGTTGAACAACTGAAAAAGGAGTTGAGTAAATTGGATCAACCGACAGCTGGTAATAAGGTAGAGCTGCAGAGGCGATTAATAGAAGAATTCAAGCGCCGAAACATTGACATTGATACATACCAGTTTGAGTGTAAAGAAGAAATGGAGGTATCTGCAAAGGAAGCAACTGGTAATATGGATATTTCTACGATGTTTGCAGCCATGATGGAAAAGTTTTCAAAATTAGACGAAAACTCTCGAATAATTAACACGCAACTTGGCGAGAATTCTAGAATTATGAACGAGAAACTTGGCGAGAATTCTAGAATTATGAACGAGAAATTTGGTGAAAATTCTAGAATTATGAACGAGAAATTTGGCGAGAATTCTAGAATTATGCAGGAAACATCAAACGCCACAAATGACAAGCTACATGAAATTTCAGAAGCTATGAATAACATGGAGATACAGGTTAATGATCAATTCGGAAAGGTCGAACAGAAATTCGAGGAATTTCAGCAGAAGATCGAACAGGTCGAACAGGATGTGGAGGAAAGATTCGCCGAACTGGAAAGAAAGATGAATGAAATCCAGTTGCAAGAAGGGCCAGTGCGAGTAATTTCTGAAGGCTCTAGTAGATTGAAAGCTCCCAGTTTCGATGGCTCTACACCTTTCGATGTTTTTAAATTCCAATTCGAAATGGTCGCAATTAAGAACTTGTGGAACAGCAACGACAAAGCCGTTGAGCTAATTTTAGCACTGAAAGGCAACGCAGCAGAAGTCCTTCAGAGCATTCCCGTCAGTGCCAGAAACAACTACGAGGATATACTGGCTGCGTTACAACGCAAGTATGGTGGCGATCACAAGAAGGATTTATATCGCATGGAATTGAGAGGCCGAGTGCAAAAGCATAATGAAACGCTTCAGGACTTCGCAACCGAGGTGGAACGTTTGGTGTTGATGACTTATCCTGGTGAGTCCCACCCATTCTTGGATCAATTTAAGATTGAAGCATTCGTCAACGGCATCCGTGATCCTGACATAAAATACGTGACTTGTGCCACACAAAAAGCTACATTCGCCGAAACTGTTTCGTTCGCATTGGCACAGGAAACAGCAAAATTTGTGTCCAAGCCTCAAATACAAAGAGTTAGAAAAATTGAAATGGAGTCGGAGGCAGGAGATTTGAAGGGTGCCATAAACGATCTTAAAGAAATCACCCAAACCCTCAGCAAGGCGTTACCAGGCGGAAGTAAGTCCAGACCAAAGTGCTACAATTGCGACAAACCTGGTCATATTTCACGAAACTGCAGAGAGCCACGAAAACGATCAAGATCGAGCTCACCCCAACGTGGCAATAAACGGGTAAATTTTACTACACAAAATGAATCTCCGTTAAACTAAAACGAGCTAGCCCAGAGGGGCATGGACTAGCTCCCACAACCGAGGGCCCCACGATCTCCATCTCAATAATACAACAGAAAAACAACAACCTCACTGTCTACGGAGCTATCGGTGGTCGGAAGCGCATATTGACTATGGACACAGGCGCGTCACAATCTATCATCAGATCTGATTTGATAAATGGACCAATAGAATCGTTACATGGTGTAAGACTCCGCACAGCAACGGGTGAACCAGCAACTGTACATGGTAAAGTTAAATTGAAGTTAGCCATTGCCAACATGAGCATCGAACACGTGTTTATTGTCGCCGACATTGTAGATGAAGTGATAATTGGCGCAGATTTTATGATTGCCCAAGGCCTCAAGTTAGATATGGGGCAGCAAATTTTGACGTGGGCTAATGTGGAAATTCCTCTCAATGTGGGATACGACAATATAACACAGATTAAAAGGCTGATCGCTTACAAAGATGTAAAATTGCCACCAAACTCAGAAACCATAGTATGGGCCCGAATGGAGGGAGATTGTGAGATCGGCGGTTTGTGGGTAGTTGAACCGGCAAGTATAAACAACTATAACATCATCACTGCCAAAGCTCTAGTAAGAACTAATAATGAAGGATACTTGCCTGTACGAGTTCTAAATTTGTCCAACAAGGAGGAGGTGATCGGCGACCGCACAGAAATTGCAGAATGTACACCAGTCGAGGCGGTCATCAACTGTGAAGTTAATTCTGACTGCAGCAAACTATCAGAAAAGGAGCAGAAAGTGCTGGAGTCGCATCTCAGTGAGTGGGTGCGAGAACTAAAGCCTTCTGATAGGAACAAAGCAAAGCAAATACTGTGGAAGCATGCGTCTGCCTTCGCCCTGAAAAAAGAATGCCAAGGTAGAACATCAATGGTAAAGCATGACATCAATACAGGGGAAGCAAGACCAATAAAACAGGCGCCCAGAAGTCTTCCACTTGCAAAAAGAGATGAGGTAAAGAAACTGGTAGCTGAAATGCAGAAGGATGGTGTAATCGAACCTTCTTCAAGTCCATGGAGCTCGCCGGTGGTACTAGTTAAGAAGAAAGATGGAAGTACCCGATTTTGTGTGGATTATAGAAAGCTCAACGACGTCACCAAAAAGGACAGTTATCCACTACCAAGAATTGATGACACATTGGATACGTTGTCAGGAACAAAATGGTTCTCCACGCTGGACTTGCAAAGTGGTTATTGGCAAGTAGAAATCAGCGAGAAAGATAAGGAGAAAACTGCATTCAGCGTAGGGGATGGTCTTTGGCAGTTTAAAGTAATGCCATTTGGACTATGTAACGCTCCAGCCACCTTCGAGCGATTAATGGAGTGCGTGTTGAAAGGACTTCATTGGCGAACATGCTTGGTGTACCTAGACGACATCATTGTCATGGGGAAAACATTCGATGAACACCTGAAGAATCTTAAAGAAGTCCTTCAACGTATAACCGCGGCTGGGTTGAAACTCAGTCCGAAGAAGTGTTCTCTGTTCCAGAAAGAAGTAAAATACTTGGGACATCGAGTGACAGCAGATGGCATTTCCACCGATGAAGACAAAATCCTGACAGTGAAGGATTGGCCACGACCGCAGAATCTCCATGAATTACGCAGTTTCCTAGGACTCTGTACGTACTACAGACGGTTTGTGCCGGGTTTCGCCACAGTGGCTGCAAGTCTTCACGAGCTGACAATGAAAAGTCGGCCGTACTGTTGGAGCGAAAAACAAGAAGAGTCATTCCACCAACTGAAGCAATATTTATGCACGGCTCCTTTGCTTGCATATCCTGTTGCTGGAGAGAAATTCGTGTTGGATACTGACGCGAGTGGTTACGGAATAGGTGGCGTGCTCTCGCAGGAAATCAATGGCCAAGAAAAAGTTATTGGGTACTACAGCAGAATACTCTCAAAGCCAGAGAAAAATTACTGTGTTACGAGACGAGAGCTACTGGCCGTCATAGAGTGTGTCAAACACTACCACAAGTATCTGTACGGCCAGCCTTTCCAGTTAAGAACCGATCATGCGGCGCTAAGGTGGCTACTGCAATTTAAGAACCCCGAAGGCCAACTTGCTCGTTGGATTGAAAGACTGCAGAGCTATGACTTCAGCATTGAGCATAGAAAAGGAGGAAAACACGGTAATGCTGATGCCCTGTCACGTCGTCCATGCAAGCTGGAATGCAAACACTGCTCAAAAGCAGAGGTGAAAGAAAACATCATTGACGTACGTCTGCTTCGACTAGAATCCAACGAAGACTGGTCAACAGCACAAAGAAGCGACCCTATACTGGCAAAAATCATTTCTGCAAAAGAAAATGGTGAAAGACCAACACGCAATGACATCGCCTCAGAGAGCCCCCTGATGAAAGCATACTGGGCCCAGTGGAACAGCCTAAAGTTATTGAATGGTTGCCTATACCGGTTATGGGAAAGTGAGGATGCTAAAATAGTCAAAAAGTTAATAGTGGTACCTTCCTCCAAGGAAAAAGAGATAATGACAGAATTCCATAATGGCCCGAGTGGAGGACATCTAGGAATAACCAAGACCATTGAAAAGCTAAAGCAACGGTTCTACTGGATTGGCTGTCAACAAGCGGTAGCCGATTGGATAGCAAATTGCACCCAATGCATGACAGCTAAGGGACCAACGCGAAGAAGTCATGGCCACATGCAGCAATACAACTCAGGTGCACCCTTTGAGCGTATAGCTATGGATGTGGCTGGTCCATTTCCCGTCAGTAGCTCTGGAAACCAGTACGTCTTAGTGGTTATGGATTACTTCAGTAAATGGCCCGAAGTATACCCTGTTCCAAATCAGGAAGCGAAGACTATAATTAAAGTGTTTGTGGATAACTGGATATGCCGTTTTGGTGTCCCCTCGGAGCTCCATTCGGACCAGGGTAGGAATTTTGAATCGACCATCTTCAAAGAAATTTGTGAGTCATACGGTATTCGGAAAACAAGAACAACACCATTGCATCCTCAGTCTGACGGAATGGTTGAAAGATTCAACCGAACTCTTGAAGAATACCTAAGAAAAGTAGTCAGCGCAGATCAAAGAGATTGGGATGAACACATACCGAAGTTCCTTTTGGCATATAGGACGGCCACCCATGACTCCACTTCGCGAACACCCGCTAAAGTAATTTTCGGAAATGAGCTGAAGCTGCCTGGAGATTTGGAGTTCGGTACCATACCAGCGTCTGACCCTGCGAACAGTGATGTCAATTACCATGATACGGGGGATCTTAATGATCTCCATGAATTTGTGCGCAACAAATTAAAAATGGTCAGTAACAAAATGAAAGCCAGATACGACCGAGCGGCAAATTCAGAAGGATTTCATGAAGGCCAGCTAGTTTTACTGTTCAACCCACAGCGCAAGAAGGGTTTATCTCCAAAACTTCAGACTCACTGGGAAGGCCCTTACAAGGTTGTCAAACGAATAAATGACGTGGTTTATCGAATCCAGAAAAGCCAAAGTCCAAGAGCTAAAATGAAAGTCGTGCATTTGGAAAGACTAGCTCTGTATGGAAAACGGAGGGTTGAGCCTGCTCGGGGCGAACAGGCTTAAGTGGGGGGCAGTGTTACGAATAAGTAAAAGCTTTTGCTTACTGTTAATGACTCTACTAACAGTATGTAAACAACAGGCGGTTAGTGCTGCGCCTGAAAGTATGCATTGTAACAACGTACCAGCTCGCTAAACCAGTAGCATGAATTCACCTCAGTAAAGATAATTTCTCCTGTGTAGGAGAATGTTCTACAAAGATAAACAACAACAACAACAACATCTAGTTTCTAGAAGGTTCTTGAATTCGCTAGATATATGTACCTTCATTTGTGTATGGTGAGTTGGTATAAATAGCGGAGGTCTTTGGAATGGAGAGTTCAGTTTGTGATTAAACCCCGTAAAGTAAGCAACGCGAATTGATAGTAAAATACAAGACTTGTTAACGTGTTATAAATAAAGTAAACTGTTGTACTGTATAAATAAATAAAAGGAAGTGATACCGTTGTAATTATCGTAATTAAAAACGAACCTTGTTTTATTATTGGGAATAAAACAACGCAAAAAGGACGAATAAGGAAATTCGTAACAATATGTTATTTTGGGCTAAACAAGCACTTTAGAGACAAAGCCCTCTCTCGGGTAACAAAAGTCCAAATATACCAGACTCTCTTACAACCTGTATCGCTTTATGGCGCAGAATCCTGGGTCTTATCGCAAGCAGATGAAACATTTATATAAGTCTTCGAGAGAAAAATAGTCGGAAAAATGTAAGGTCCTATAGTGCAGAACGGCAAGTATCGGCGACGCATGAACCCTGAACTTTACCCCGACATTGACATAGTTCAGCGGGTCAAGATTACGCGATTGCGCTGACTGGGCCTTGTCAGTAGAATGGATGAAGACGAACCAGCGCGAAGGGTTTTCGAAACCGAACTCGAAGGAAGACGAAAAATAGGAAGACCAAGACTTCGCTGGAGGGATCAGGTTGACGAATCCCTGCGTACACTAGGTATTGCCAACTGGAGAGATAAGGCAAAAGATCGAAATGGTTGGCGAAATATGTTATCTTCGTTTTGTAAGTTCCTGACCCCTCGGGGTTGTTCGAGACCGGATAAGTATGTAGACATTTACAGATTATTCACTAATGTGTTAATTGAATCTAACCACAGATACCTGAAAAAAGTTATCGAAGCAATGTGGTCACAATGCCTATTTGTTACCCCAAAATAAGTTTGGGCAAATAATAGTTACTGACAAAATTTCATTGTGATCAGTAAGGATTTAATGCAGTTATCGTGTTAACCAGCCAGATAGCCAGGCAGTCCACCAACCAGCCAGTCACACAGGCAGATGGGCGTCTTAAAAAGTACGAATATCGTCAGTATCTTAGGGTCTAATATATTTCCTTCTATACGGTATATTTTTTCCGTATAATTACAAGATTTCAAGAACTCAAAAATGCACATGAATGTGTAAAGTCGGACGTGACAACTTGTAATATCGGTTGGGCTACCGCTAAAGTCGGTTATGTAAACCGACCGCCTGTAGAGGCGGTTGTATAAACTTATAAAGTCAGTTGCAACAGCCTGAAAAGGCGGTGTAACAACCTGTGGCAACCTCTAAAATCTGTTGAGAAAACTTTTAAGTTCGGTTGTGGCATCTCTAAAGTCTATTATGGCAACCTCTAAAGTCGGTTCAGACAAGATAATTAACCAAAACCCAACGGTGGAACCGAAAAAGTTTAAATCATTATCTTATGTGCTATGATTTTCTGAGAGATTAGAAAATCAAATATATATAATACTAATTATTACAAAATGACCCATAAAACAACACACACACTATAGGTAGACTGTTTAGTAAAACCAAAGATAGAATTGATAAATTTGACAGATCTAATATAGTATAAAAAATTCCTTGTGGAGGAAATAATAGTGAAAGTTGCAATATGGTATATGTAGGTACAACTAAAAATAAACTTAAGACTACAATTGCAGGAAAAAATCAGATCAAAAATATAGACACATCTCAACACAAAAAACAGCATTATCATACCACTGCGCAAACTTAAATCATTTTCCAAACTTTCAAGATACGTCAGTTTTGAATAGGGAAAATAATTATAAACGTCCTTTTATGTTAGAAATGTTACTGATAATAAGGACACCAATAGCGAAGAGAATAAACTTTAAACCAGATACGGATAATGTAGCACAGAATTATAGACAATTAATTAGTAAAATGTAAAACATTTCACCGAATATTGTTTGATGTATCATTGACTTGGTCACTAGGTAACATTTTTAATATATTAAGATGTAACTTGTTGAATTTACCATTACGTATATACTTTTTGCAACCAAATTATTTTTCTGGCTGTAAATTAGAGAAACTATTTCTACACAAAAATTTTTCTGGCTGTAACCAAAAAACAAATATTGTTTATCAATTCGTTTCGTTTTTAATTAATAATTGTGTTTATCTTCCTGACGATGCTACCCAAAGGGTAGCGAAATATCGAAGAATAAAATTATTTAAAAATACGACCAAAGTCTCGAACAATTTATTTTTTTAATATAATACGAAAGGTCAGATAAATCATCACTTATTCAACTTTCATACATATTTATTATTTGGTACAACAAAATAGTATCATAACGTCCAGGCCATTGTCATAACGTCCGCAAATTTTATGGCACTTTTGAATGTGTTATAATGCCAATGAACGCTATGACTTGCCACCACAAGGTAGGTATAGATTTAGTAATAGAACTTGGCCGAAAAATATGTTGTGCAGGGGCCAAAAAAAAACCTAATATCTCACTTATTTTGGGCGAATTTTTGTATGCCGTACCACCTATTAATTATCCCGATTTTTCATATAAAAAAGTAAATATTTTTGTAGGCCACTTTTCATATTTTGGTCCATTTCGACTTTTCATTTCTATTTTGGTGCCTTTGATTTGAGCCTTTTTTTGCTTTGTGCGATTTTCGTTACGACGTATTTTATTTTTGAAATATACCCTAACACCAAACTCTTTATATAGTATGTATCTGTTACTCACACTCTCTTCACATGTATCTGTATAATGTAGATTTGTAGACTAGTTTAAATTGTATTTCTATGTGCATATGTATATATACTCACTTATCTCTTCCTGTTGTTAGAACATTGTCCTCCTGCAATGGTTTGCCATTGTGCAGCCATTCGATGTTATCGATTGCTGAACCCGTTGTCGAACAGTTGAAAATTGCTGTTCCACCCGAATTGACAATTTGAACTTGTGGTAGGATATGAACAGATACATACGAATTGACAAATAAACGAATTTCAATACGCTGTTCACCAAATTGATTTGATGCTTGGCAGACCTAAAAAAGAAGAGAAATAAAATAAAAGTCATTCAGTCAAAGATAGGAAATGTATTCGAAATAATTGTGATGTATTGAATAAAAAACGAAATATATTTTATAAACAAATGTATGTATGTATGTCTAATCAACATTTAATATTATTGAAATTTCTGTTGTATTGAAATAGGAGTATATTATATTCCAATTTGGACGAGCAAATAGTTTTACTCCGCTGTTTTCAGATGAATTTATTTTAAACTCAGGCAAATTTTAAACATTGACTTTGATTGGCAAAATCGCTGCTGTATACGCTAATGCCCTACAATTTGCTCGTGGTTTCAGCCTTATGGTTAATTCTTATCTAGTTGGAAAATTTTTAGTTCGGTCCAGTTTTAGTCATCCATTTCGAAAATGGATGTTCAGTGCCCTTCATCTTTGGACCCAATCTTTGGAATTATACATCACCCACATAAACTGACTATACTGAGCTCTCGTTGTTCCGCAATTGCTAGTTGGGAATTTATTTATAAACCGCAGAGTAAAAAACAACTTATTGGATTTTACACATTTCTGGAGTCCACTAAATCTCCTACTTCAAATCTGCAAATGCACTACCCTTGCATTAGACTGTCAACAAGCATTTTTCCATCTAAGTATACTTATTTACTACCCCTCACAGTGCTTCAAAGGACATTATCGTCACTGCCATTATCCGTCCCTCTATCTCCTTTTCACCCTCCCGCAAGGCGAATCAACAGCCGGTCCTACATATTCATTTGCAAAATGTTGTAAAATAAGGAAGCGAATTTGTATAAAAAATCACATAAAGATACTTTAATGATAGGCTGTGTTTATGCAAATTTAAATTGTTCTTCATTATGCCTCCACTCGAAGTGAAAAATGCATAAAAAGGATAATGACAAGACGGATGAGAATGTTGTCATAAAAATCTACTTGAATTTAAATCAATTTAGAATATGAACAATCCCATGGAAATGTAACAAAACCAAAAACGTGCCCGCAGACAGACGCTCCTTTGAATACAAAGATGGTACTACAATTCAAGCAGGAAAATATGTAATGTTTCTTATCCTGACAGCTCTTAATGCCTTTTATTAAGTTCTGTAAATAAACCGCAGGGAAAATTTAAAACTTGCTATAGTCTAAGGTAAATTAAAGTAAATTCGTTGAAATTACAATAGTAATTCAGAAAATGTCAATTGAAATTCAGAAAAATTCAATTTAATATAAAAATGTATATTGGCTGTCGGTGGTGCAATGGTAGTATGCGCGACTCTTGTGCATGAGAAGGTGGGTTTGATCCCTGCTCTGATCACCTTAAATTTCTTTTGACGGCGATCACCCGTTTAGTGACCGCGACACTATGGAGTATTTACCCATGAAAAAGCTTCTAAACAGACCGTTCGGAACCGGTGTAAAACTGTAAGTCCCAATCAGTGAGTGAAAAACTAGAACGCATACAGCTCACTGGTTTGTGTTAAGCCTACTCTAACCCTTCATGGGATGTACGAAAAAAACCCAATTCAAATTCAGAAAATATGAATTAAAATTCAGAATTTCCATATGAAAGTCAGAAAATGTTAATGGAAAAGCAGAAACTGTCAATTGTAATTCAGAATATAACAACTGAACTTTTGAAAGAATCAACTGAAACTCAGAAAACACCAAAATTCACACAAAAATTCAGAACTAAAATTCAGATAACCTCAATTAAAGTTTAGACAATATTATTCGAAATTCGGAAAAAATCAAACGATATTTAAATTTTCAAATGATATTCAGAAAATATCAAATTATGTTGAGATAAATGAATATAACGAGATGAAACTTTCCGGAAAATTGCAACTGGTATTTCTGAATTTCAATTGATATTTTCTGAATTTCAATCAATGTGTGCCGAATTTAAAGGGATATTTTCCGATTTTCAAATGATTTGTTTCTAAATTTCAATTGATATTTTCTGAATTTCAATATGGGTTTAATGAATTTCAATTGATTTTGTCTGCAATTCATATTTGCGGATTATTAAATAGAAATTCTAAATATCAGCTGATAATTGTTGAATTTCAATTGGAAATTCTGAATATTCCGAATTTCAATTGATATTTTCTGGATTTCTATATGAGTTTACTGAATTTCAATTGATTTTGTCAAAATTTCCATTGATATCTGCTGATTTTCAAAAAGAAATTCTAAATTTCAATTAGTATTTTCTGAATTACAATTGAAAATTGTTAATTTCATTTGATCGTTTCTTAATTTCAATTGGACATTCAGAATTTCAATCGATATTTTCTGAAGTTCTACATGAGTTTACTGAATTTCAATTGATTTTGTCAGAATTTCCATTGATATCTGCTGATTTTCAAATAGAAATTCTAAATTTCAGTTATTAGTTTCGGAATTACAATTGCAAATTGTGAATTTCATTTGATCGTTTCTTAATTTCAATTGGACATTCCTAATTTCAATTTCTATTTCCTGAATTTCACTTGAAAAAAGTGTAGTTACAGGACTACAAGATACCATAATTTTGACATTTAAAACATATAGTCTGTCAAACAATTGACGGCAGAGAGCCACTACATCCTAACCAATGTCACATTCCGAAGTTTAGTAAAGAGAAAACGGATTGAAGGATTAAGAATATTTTGTTCGAAATCGCAAATGTGGGATTTATATAACAGTATTGGACTGTGTGATAATTAGCAGAACAGTCAATTATTTTTGCCTTTGATGTCCTTGACACTATTATATATGGATTCCAGTTCTCTTCTCTAACTCTAATATAATACAGAAAATATTACATTTTCCTAGAGCTCAAGTAAATCCGCATTTCTACAGCATGTTTGCTGTTGGTGTGGTATACATTCCAACAATGATGCAGTGTCTGACAGCTATTTTCCATTCAACTTTACTGGTTTTCCTCCTGTGTTTACTTAAAACACTCCAAACTGTCTCTCCACTTCATATGCTCAGCACTCCACCAACATCTGTACATTTTGTCGTAAAGAGTATAGAACTCATCATTCAACCCATCTCACCCGCCCATTTGCTCACCCCTCTTCAGGATATTTAAACACTTATATCTATATAGAGTATTTGTATCTTAACTCGTAAAAGTAATAATGCTTTGTGCTGCTCTATTCGGTGGTTGCATTGGGTATAAGTGGAACTCAACGAGCGCGTTAACGTCAGAGTCTGGAGTCGCAGTCGCAGTCAGGGTGTTAGTTTGGTTCACTCATTTCTGCCACTTCTGTGTTTATCGTACTTACCCATTTGCCTGCATCACGTTCGTCAGCATTTTTGATAAGCAACAATGTACGGGATAATATTACACGCTGCGATGATGGTATTGGATATAAGGCCGATGAATCCGATACACGATACCATCTACAATAACAACAAAGACAAAATGTGAAAAAAAATAAGTGGAAATTGACGATGAAAACAGAAAGAACGAAATCCAGCAAGTGAATTTCGCCCACCAACACTTATACACACTATCACCCACACACACTTCCGCAGCAAAGGACATTGAATGTGAACAAATCATGAGTTACTGGTTTATGCCTAGAGTGTGTTAGTTATGTGTATGGGTATGTGTGTGTATGGATGTGTGTGTATGTTTGTGTTAAGGAGCAAAATATGTTTTTATGGTAATTGAGCTACGATATGTTTAAATTGCTTTTCCAAAAACAACAAATTCATATATAACTTTTGTGTATGTAACGGAGTCTTTTAATACGAATAATGGAAATTAATATTCATAACAAATTTCTGGTATTGACTTTATGATAAAGTTTCTCACTGCGTATATTCCAAACATAGTATTTTTTGGGTATAAATTGAGTCTCTAAAAAGGAGGGAGGGCTTTTGTTTACATAAGTCCTTTTAACTTTATTGTAATGTCCTATACCTATCAATATTTTGGGGTATATAAATGTGCAACGAGGTTGAACAACTCCCAATTAAATTCAATTACCAAAGATGTTTTTTTAAACAAGCAAGCTTGTATGAAGCTGTATTAAAAGCGAAAAATTATTTAAAATTGTTCCAGTTTGAGTTTAAAAAAAGAATGTTCATTAAATTAAGAATATACATATTTATATATATTAGACCCACTCACATTGTATGAGGGGGGAAAGTGTTTATTCTCCACCCCTCAAAATGTACCTTGGTTTGTTTTCTGATAACTGCCAAAATATTTCGTGTCTAACATTACGATCCCGTGAGCTGCACCGTTTTTAAAAATGGTATTGTTTTAGTTTTTCAAAGAAATTTTTACTTTACCTGAAGGTAATATATTCAATATTAAAATCATATGAAAGGGTTATGGTTATGGTTATGGTGTGTCCAACGGTATATAAAACATGTCAATAAAATCAGAAAATAACTTTAGAATAACTCCGAAAAAAGGATGTGTCAGGACATGTTTTGACATGTCTTATGTACCATTGGACGCATCATGAAAAGCCCCTTTCATATGATACCTATATTTTATACATCGTCCGTAGTTAAAGTTCAAAATTCTTTGAAAATTTAAAACAAAAAATCATCATAAAACAAACCTAGGTACATTTTGAGGGGTGGACAAAAGGAACTTTTTTGCGAGTCGGTATAATATATATATTTTAAGATGTCAATAAAAAATCATCTACAGATTTTTACTAAACACCCAGTAGATTCATTTACCATATCGATGGTGTTGCGTAAAAAGTGCCAATCTGCTGTTTCCTATTGTCTCTAAGATTTTCATAGATCATACCGTAGCAAAAAAAAAATTATGGCTATTGAAAGTTATGGTTGGGCTCTTCGAGCAATATAATTGTCTACCTATTTCGCTGCAGATAGACCCAAGCAGTTTCATCCTTTTGACTTGTCCCGACAAGGGTGATAGCATTTTAGGTATTATTTTGGATAAAGTGGAAAATCGTTATTTTCCAGTCGACTTGAAATTTTGGATATTGAGTTAGTTTGACCTTTATACAAAATGGTAAAATGTTGACACCAATTCGACAATGAGAGGAATTCGAAATCCAAATATAACAAAACTTAATAGTTTTCGAAAATTTAAAATATGATTCGATTTAAATTTGTTTCATTAATAGAAGATTTTGCATTTCTTGTTAGTTGACGGATAAGGGGATTTCTCCAATTGGTGAAAAGATTTTACGAGCCGGAACAAGGATCTGAAGTCACATTGGTGGAAGATCGTTTCGAAGTTAGTGACTCTACTCATAAGTGGCTTAGCATTCTAGCACAGTGATCAATAAATTTAGATATCTCTTTTCATTACGAACTCATTTGATACAGAAGACCCTTTCCGATAGGCGAGTGTGATATTTCCGCTCAAATGTAGGTATGCTACCAATTAGTGGATATATATATGCGAATGCTCGGAATATCACTCATAACTGTTTCAGGTCCGACACTGATCCTGCCGAATTGTGAAATTAGTTTAACTATGATGGCATTATAAGGAGTCTGTATTTCTACTCGTATTTTATCGACCAGCAGTTATTTGCTATATTTCATTCAGTACATCAGGTCACATCCGATGTGTGTCATGGTTGCACTGGACTTTCTTTGAAAAACGCACTTTTCAACTCCAGCCGACATCAAAATAATTCAGTCATCATCCAAACAAGATACCGGCTTTAACAAAAAGAAACTATAGGCGACGTAATCGAAACGGCAGAGCACTTCAAAGATGATTTCGAATAATTATAGGGTGTATAATTCAGCTAATTAGAGGATGATTCAAACTTTTATCTTAGTCTATCGCCTGTTTTCGTAATATTCAGATTGACAGCTACCCTATGTTTAAAAGCAGTTTGTGCCCAGGACGAATTAGAAACCATCATATTCCGTCACATTCAGCACGAATGACAAAAACTCTTTTGGTAGCTACCGATAGGTAAAAACAGAAAGTTGCAATCAACAAATAAGTATTTGAAACAACCAACATAAGTTTTGGAACGAAGCTCTTTATCGCACGTTACGGGATGGGGGTAAATGACAAAAAATCAAACAACTTTTTTAATACTATTAGGGTACAACCCAGTGTTATCAACTATTTTTGGTACTTTTGCTTTGGTTTGTGGCTAGACTAACATATGTTGGGAAATTTCTTGTTTAATTGAAAGTGTTCTAGGTGGAGAATGTAACCAATATTTAGTAGATATTGTTGTTTTGAACACAATAAAAAGTAAATTTAGGAAAGTCAAAGCGAAAGAATTTAAAAAAAAGAAAATTTGCCTAAATAAGTGCCTTTTCTTAAAAAAGTAAATGTTCTCAAAACAATACCTATTCAAATTCTTAAACAAAGCACCTTTTCTTAAAAAAATACCTTATAATACAAAAAGTATATTTTCTTAAAAAAAAGTATTGTTGTTTAAAATAAGAACCTTTTCTTAAAAAAGTACATTTCTTACAACAATTTGCCTTTTCTTAGAAAACTA
The DNA here is from genome assembly GCA_963931995.1 of Phaonia tiefii. Lineage (NCBI taxonomy): Eukaryota > Metazoa > Arthropoda > Insecta > Diptera > Muscidae > Phaonia > Phaonia tiefii. Next base: position 126,134,788 of record OZ008367.1, read on the forward strand.
CCTCTCTTTAAAGACTAACTTTTTGTGAAACAAAATAACTTTACTTGAAATAAGTACCTACTTCCTATTTCTTAAAAAAAATATTCTTCAAAAAAATACCTTCTCTTAAAAAAAATAAATTTTCTTACTAAAATTGCTTTTTTTTAAATAAAATAAAACTTTTCGTTTCTTGAGATAAGTAGCCTTCTGAAAATAAGTAAATTTTTTTAAAAAAATAACCTATTCCTAAAATAAGTACCACTTCTTTAAAAAGTTCCTGTTCTTAAAAAAGTACTTCTTTGTAAAATAAATTCATGCTTTTATAGCTTTTTCTTACAGAAAGTACTTCTTCTCAAAAATAGTACATTTTCTTTAGCTTAGCTTTTAATGAAAGACGTACATCTCTTTCAAAAACTACCTTTTCTGGAAAATATAATACATATTCTTACTAAAAGGACCTAAAAATATACTTTTTTTATAACAAAAGTTTTAAAAAAATGTTCTCAAAACGTTTATTATTTTACAAAAAGCTTCTTTTCTTAACGATCCATTTAAATTATCGTATTTTTCAACAGGCGCCTTAGGCGTGTTGGAACTAACTAATACATAATATATAGCGAAAGGAACTTCGTTCCAACCGGGTGTCCCCTGACACCTCATGTGATTTTTATCCTAGTTTGTGTTCTCTCATACCAAATCATAGCTTGAGAAAAATCAAATTTTTTGAGGAAAATCATTCGCTCTCCGTAAATAAAAATTTTGATATATTCTCTAATAACCAAACACGGTCTTATGTTGGATGACCGCCGTATTAAAAAATATTCAAATCAATCTCTTTGCAAGTAATCGTGCATCAAATTCGGTCACATTCAGCATATTCTATTTCCGAAACATTCGTCAGAACACCCACTTTGTAGCTAGTTTTTTTGTTATCCTACTCATGTAGTTTTTAACTTTTGACCCAATGTCTTCTAAAATAACTATTCTGATTGTAACCAAAGTTCCCCACCTATGTTTTATGTTTCAGTTACAGAAAGTATAATAACTTTATGAATTTCAAATTCCACACTATATCCTTTTCGACTCTTTTGCTATAAACACATAACACCTTGGCATATAACATCTCATTCATATGGTATATAATTGTAAACCCCTTAAAATTTAATGGCTCAATGAAAATCCTTCAATGTCGTCATCAAACATCTTATGGCATGAAGCATATGAAACGCTAAATCAATAAACGAATCTTAGACATAATCTGTCACAGATTTACTTTATGATCCATGTTACTGCCAGAGTGAATTCATTTTAGCAAATTCTTATTCTTATGCCTGGCACGCACTACGATTCCTTAAGGATAATAACAGCAGCAACGAAACCCTTTATATGTGTATAACATCAACATTTTCACAAGCTTTCACAGTTCATAAGAGTAGGAGAATATGTGTGCGAGTCAATCTTTATACTACATATATGTGTATGTGTGTCTCCTTGAAGGCAGATTGCCTTCCACTTCCTTGTTTGCTTTTAATTTTACCGCTTATCATTCTGTAACGTATTGCAACCTCTGCATGTGTTTAAGATTTAATGTATGTATGTGTTGGTATGCACGTTGTTGCCAAAGCAGTTTCACTTAATGCCTTTTCGGTTCTCTCACCTCCACTTCCGTTGATGTTTTCGACATCCTTGTCAGTTTTAGAGCTAGTTGATACAGTTGAATGAGCGTTTATTCATGGAATTTTAATGAGTTTGTTTAGACAGTTCAATGGATTCCTAAAAGCCCACAACAGCAACACTTCCAGCGCCATGTCTAGCAAATAAAACTATATCAACTTTTTGTGGCTTCATATAAGGATAATTTGGAAAATTATTGGTTTCAGATTGGTTTTAGGATTTGACAAAATTTGGTGGTTATCGGTAGGTATTGATAAAATTCTAAAGCAATGGCTGAAAGGGTAAAAAATCACTGAGTTGGATAATTAAATTCGTTGCTCAATGAGATGTTTTCCCAAAAACAATATCTACATATATATATTTCAACTGCCTCTATTTTTAGGAATACATTTTTGGTCATTTTATGTTCCAATCTTATTATATGAAGGGATAGGGGGAGAGAGATCCTTACAGTCAGTGTGCGATTTCTCTTTTTAGACAATTTGATTGAGACCGCCACTTTCCGAACGAATTTTAGATACTTTCCATGATGTGACGACGTTACTAAGCGAGTTGTCGCGGAAAGAAAAGAAAAGTGGTCAGAGCGGGAACGGAATATACTTTATCATGTATAACAATCGTTCACATACACCTCCGTCAAGTAATCCTCGCATGCGAAATGCTTCGTTATTATTTTGATAATCTGTAAAGGTCTCTAAAAATTTCGTTTGAGAGTGTGTGTATCTATAAGCCAGGACGAGGTTCTATCTAAGAAACCAGAAGATTTTTCGATTCGATTAGTAAAATGGTTAACGAAAGGCATTTGTGTTGAAATTGTACTCATGTAATCACAATATTCATAATATTTCGTTGACTTGTCAAATATAAAATCAAGAAAAGTGGAATAATTGTCTTTCAGTGGATGTTGGTACTCAGGGCTACTTAGGGCGGCATCCAATTAAAACTAGTAGGTCAAAATTCGATTCGAAGCATTTGTGCATCCATTCATGTCGTCTGTACTTTGGATGTTTTTAATTGTAATCAATTAACTACTTGGTCAGACTGCTAACCGTAACTACTGCTAACTATTATTTTGCAGATCACAGAAATATACGTCATTCGAAATTGTGCTATCGACGACCTAGTCTGTCAACGGCACAGTGACAGGTGATGAATGATACACTTCATTTAGTTTATGAGTGGGATCAAACGATTTGAGTCGAGTTTAATGCACGCACATTGGATGCGGTTTTCTACGCACGAACGATCCCAACATTAAAGTACCATGGGAGATCGCAGAATTGGTGAGAGCTAAGCGAACCACAGACCTGTTATTCATGAGCATGAGCAAGTTCGATAACTTTTTATCTGGCTGATGAATTTGAAAAATTATTACCAAAAAATTTGGTGAACATGATAGTGATGCGAACAACTCCGACTGCATTCTTATTTGGTATCAAGAAAGGCAGTAAAATGACAATAAACATCAACGATAGTTATCGCTCGTGGTCATGAATGACAAGTCTATGCTTCGCTTTAGTCGTACGTATACTTCAGACGTCCGGAAGCAATCCAGACTTGTTCAGATTTTTATATAAATGCATTCGTGCGTTTAAAATGGATTTCGACTTTAGGGCTCAAATAAGAACAAGGAAAATGAGAAAAATTAATTTCGGGCCCACAGCTTCTAAAAAACGGCTCCGCCTAAGGACACCTAGGGACAGGTGTTATGGGTACCCAAACTAAAGGTATGCTCCTCACGAGTTTAATGGTGTCATTAAATTTGTGGTGCGAGATAACCAAAACCATATTGTTAGAGGTCTTGAGAATCGCAAAGCACTAAAAGTCAAATTGAAGGGAATTGTCAACCGACTTTATTACTTGCAGTTTTGTAGAAAATAATGAATTTTTTTATAAATCACACTATTTCTTCAGATTTTTAAAAATGTCAACATCCGCTACCACTAGAATTAACATTTAATTCTTTCCCATTATTTTAGACTTGTTTTAAGTTGAAAGGCAGATCTAACCGCATGTCACATGTCGTCCAGAGCCATGTCGTCCAGTTGAGGCCAAAATAACCCCGGTATCATGATCCTGTACCGAATGCCGTTCACAGTCACTACAGAATCAGTCACTTCACAGTCACGCTGCCTAACCAAATTCCGCACCAGACAGTTGATCGTTGTGGGTGCATTTGTTTGTCATGAATTGCATGTGGATTTTCAGAGCCACAAATTCGACAATTTTGTGTATTCACGAAACCATTCATATGGAAATGAGCTTCATCGGAAATATTGACTTTTTTGAAAAATTGGTATTGACTTCACTTTGCTCCATTACCCATTGAACGAATTGCCACCGGCGCTTTCCCGGGTATGAAGGGTGACGTCTTTTGTCAAAATTCACTACGTAATGCTTCGTGAAATTTGAGGTTAAATGAGAACGGTGCCGAGTTAATGTTTTTGGCGACACTCTCGTTTACAGCAGTAATGATTTCAAGAGACCGACTGGTACGTTGACGCACATGAGTCTTACTGTCCATAACCGACCCAGATCCTTCAAATTTTGTGACCAGTCTTCAAATGGTTGACACATTAGGTGCACTTTCTCGACTGAAAATTCTTCGAAGTTTGCGAGCGGTCTCAGCATAACTTTCCAAATTATTGTAATAAGTTTTCGCAATTACAACGCGTTGTTCGTTCGTAAAGCGCTCCTTTTTGGAATAATCATATATGACAGCTGCCAAATTTCAGAGTTTCCTCTTGCACAAAAAAATGGCACTAAATTTAAAAAGTTCAACTTTACTGAGACACCCTTTATTCAGATGGATCTGGGTTTCTAATATTTCCGTATATTACGGGGTGGCGCATAAGTAACATTGTGATTTAGTTAATGAATAACATTTTCTTTCTGATTTATTTAACGTTGGTATTTATTAAAATGTTGATTATATTTTGGAAATATGTTCACATTGTGTTTTGAAGATAATATCTGTCAAATGGTGTCCATTGTTTGCTTCGACCTGACGTGTTCTTTTTAGAGCATTTCCCATTACATTTCTTAGTTTACATTTATTCTTCTTGGTCCCAGCGCCCTCAATTCATTTCGCATGTTGGTCTTAAGCTGTTAGATGGCTCTTGGCTTATTGACATACACCCTACCCTTTATATAGCCCCTAAGAAAAAAATCTAGAGCCGCTAAATCGGGTGAACGCGGTGGAGAAATAAAAACAGATAAACGTGATATTATTCGATCGCCAAAAATTTCGCGCCGAAGAGCTACGATATACTTGAACGAGCTGTGTGAGACATGGCTTCATCTAGTTGGAATTCTGAATTGTTCTCTATCCCTGGCCCTAAAAATTTTTTCAATCTTTGCTTTGTATTGAATGCCCTTAACATTGACTTGTTCATCGTTTTTTGAAAAAATATGGTCCAATGATCCTTTCTAAAGTTATTCTACACCATACTGTGCATCTAAGATAGGATTTTGGGTGACCCATATTCTACAATTTTGTTCATACACGTGACTAGTGAGGTGAAAATAGGCCTCATCGCTCGTTATGCGTTTGTGAATTAACTCGTTGTTTTCTAGGTACAATTCTTGATGACGGCGACTATATTCAATGCGTATTTGTGCATCATTTATCTCGCTAATCAATTGGATCGTATTTGGAAAAAGGTGTAACTTATGAAAAATCCTTTGCAAAGACCGCCTGGACATTACCAACTACTAAGAACGTCACCCAATGGAAGCTTCGGGGGTTTCCTCACTACTTGCTCACATCTGAGCAACTTCCAGCACGCAGAAGATCACATACAGCTTCTTGCTGCTCAAACCAATGAACAAATCGATAAATTGTTAAAACGCTAGGTGGATTTCGAACATGAAAGAAAATTCAATATGGCCTTTGCGTCTGAATAATCGAATGCGGACTTTCAAAATAAAACTGTACAAATTTGGTTCTTTGTTCTGTCCTGAGTTCTACCATCATAAGTTTTTCAAAGTTAATTCAGAAAATAATTGAAACAATACAAATTGCTGAACACATCCTATACGTAAAATGTAAGGATAACAAGGATGTGCCGATTCATCATAATAATGTGCAAACGGGGGAAAAGGGGACGGGGCCCTTAAAACAGAACTCAGACGCATATTTTCAAAACTCCGATACACGTGTATTTTTTGTTTACCCCCTCTACCACAATCCGTTGTCAGAACCTTATCATTTTTCCACGGTGTAGTTAAATCATAACGCTACTTATGCGCTACCCGTTATAAGCATCAATGTCATAAATGACATTGAAAGAATCATGAAATAACAACTATAAAATTCTTCGAATACATGTTTTCACAATTTCTAACTCATACACTCCGGTTCACTTATTTAAAGGCACAAAAAAATCCATATTCAGCAGCCTGTATCTTTTGCAATTTGTAACCGATAGCAGAATTTTAAAATGGAACTGGAAGCTAGACATCTTGAGATATAAAAAAATAACATCACAATAGTGGTTTCTTAACTAAAGAATTTTTTTTGAGCAATTTATAAAAAGTCCAAAAATGTGCTATTGTTTTCACTTGAATAAAGGAACTTTGTTATTTTTTTTATTAATTTTAAAGTGAGCGATGATTTTTTGTAGGGAGCGTTTGTTTATTACAACTTATTACATCTTAATCATTTTACGAGTCAAAATGGAAAAACAAAAAATTTTAAATCTTTCGGAAAAAACTAAACTCGATGTTCACCGTTCTGAAGGATATTCTAACCGCGCAATAGCTAAAAAAATTAGACGGAGCCCAACAGTTGTCGTGAATTAATTCTACCTTATCCTTGTCAAAAATAAGAGCTCAAGCTGGAGTGGAAACGAGCAAGTCATCAGTACGCAGAGCAATTAAGAGCTGTGAGTATCTTAACTACCTGAAATTACAAAAAAAGCCGCCACTGAATGCTCCTCGTAAGGAAAAGTGGCTTCAATTCGCAAGAGGCTACATGGTATGGGATGTGCAGCCAAGAGGTCATGTAAATGACTGGAGAACCGTTGTATTTACGGATGAGCAGAAGTTGAATTTGGATGGGCCTGATGGCTACAACTATTATTTCCATGATCTGCGCAAATAAAAGCGTTTTTTGAACCTGCATCACAGCCGAGAGGGCGGCGTTATGGAGTGGGGTGCTATTACGTACTATGGCACCATCGATCTTGAATTTCAAAGTGCAAAAATGACTGGTGCAAGCTATAAAACGTTATTGGAATCGGCTTTTCCGAAGTTCTGTGAACTATTTGGTTCCATATCTTTTATATTGCAACAGGATAATGCCCCAATACACAACGCCAGAGTAGTAAAGGAGTTCATTGCAAGCCAAAATGTTAATATTCTTGACCCTATTCCCAGATCTAAACATTATCGAAAATGTCTGGGGTTGGTTATCTCGTAAGGTCTATGACAATTTGATGACAAGCAGTCACTAATTCAGGCCATTAAGGATGCTTGGAATCCAATTTCGTTGGATTACAAAAAATCTCTTTATCTCTCAATGAAAGCCCGTATAATTGAAGTTATTTAAAACAAAGGGGGTTGTACCCATTACTAATAGTTCTTAAATGAAGTAAAACAAATTAAAAACTAAGAAAAATTGTCTTCCATTTAAATTAGTTAAAGTGCCTTTATTCAAGTGAACCAAAGAAAAAAAATTGCACATTTTTGACTTTTTATAAATTGCTCAAAAAAGTTCTTTAGTTAATAAACCACTATTGTCATGATTTTTTTTCTATCTCAAGATGTCTAGCTTCCATTTCCATTTTAAAATTCTGCAAGATACAGGCTGCTAAATATGGAATTTTTAGTGCCTTTAAATAAGTGAACCGGAGTGTAATTTATTATATCTTTATAATGAAGCTACTAATAACAATTTCCAGTTAATAAACTACTAATTATAATATATATATTAATAAGTTCCAACACATCATTAGGATCCTTTCGTATAATTAATCCTTTGAGGAATAAGTTTAAGTTTAAATACTAAATACTAAACCACACACACAATAACATACACCCACTCACACACAGAAGGATATGACTTACGTGAATATAGGAAATGGATTCCCCTGGATATTACAGGGCATGTGCACATCATTGCCCCGCTCCACATGAATGTCCATTACGGGTTTTTGTGTAGTTCGTGGTGCCAAGTTTGTACTTAATTCTGAATAGAGAAAAACACGCAATTTAGTTGCAAAATATTCAAACTAAATGTTATGGATAGCCAGATGTCCAACACTTACCTTTGACCTGTAACACAACGGATTCACTGCGCTGTCTATCACCGCTTAAGGTATTTGAAACGAAACAGGCGTATTTGACCAAACTATCTTCAGTACGCACGGATCGAATGTATAAATCTCCGGAGGCTGATAATACCACATAGCGACCAGCTGTAAATGTAAAATAAGAGATGACATTACAAGATTTATAAATTTCTTAAAAATTAGGTTGAATGCCGAACAAAATATCCGTGGTCACAAGGCATAACAGCATATGTCTATTTTTGCAACTTTTTAGGAGAGCGTTTTAACGGTTAATATTTCATTTGTAATGTAGTGATAGATCGAGATTTGCTAATAATTTTGCGGATTTGGGGTTTATCAATAAGAGCGCTACAAAAGTTTTTTTAAATAAAACAAAACCGGTTTTAGATACCAATGAAATTCTTTATTCCTGTAAAAGTACGTTCGATGCCATTATGTATGGAACTCGATTTCTTTTGCATGACCACCACAGGCACGCTTGCAGAAGTCCAGACGCTGAACCCAATTTTCGACGGATTTCAAGCATAAATCGACCGATACTGCTGCAATTTCACGTTCGATATTCGTACGAAGTTCATCAATCGTCGCTGGCTTGTTGGCATAGACCATAGGCTTTACGTAGCCCCACAGGAAATAATCTAACGGCGTCAAATCGCACGACCGAGGCGGCCAATCGACTGGGCCATTTCGTGAGATAACACGTTCACCAAACTTGGTTTCCAATAAATTGATTGTGGCATTCGCTGTGTGGCTTGTGGCGCCGTCCTGTTGGAACCACATGTCCTCCAAGTCCATATTATCCAATTGGGGCCAAAAATATTCGGTTATCATTGAACGGTAGCGATTCGCATTCACAGTAATGTGCCGGTCTTGATCATCAGGAAAGAAGTTCGGCCCAATGACGCCGCCGGCCCATAAACCGCACCAAACTGTAATTTTTTCGGGATGCAATGATGACTCATGGATTACGTGTGGATTGCTGTCTGACCAATAACGAATATTTTGCTTATTGATGAAGCCATTCAGCCAGAAATGAGCCTCATCGCTGAAGATGATTTTCCGATGAAAATCCGAATCATTTTCAAGTTGTTGCTCAGCCCAAATTCACGAACTTCAGTTCTTGCGTCAATTTGATCTTGTAAGGATGTAGGCCAAGATCTTTTCGCAAAATTCGCCACAACGACGTCACAGAGATGCCCAACGCTTGAAAACGACGTGTGAGAGACACATTTGGGCTTTCTTGAACTGAAGCCTCAGCGGCAGCAATATTCTCGACCTACGGGCACTTATTTGTCTCACTGGCACGGGAACATTTTGTACTGTGCCTGTGGATTCAAATTTTTCCACTAGACGCTCAACTGTTGATCTGGTAGGACGATTATGATGACCATAAATTGGACGTAGCGCTCTTAAAGTTGAGGCCACTGACTTCAAATTTCGGTAATAAATTTTAATAATTTTGACTCGTTGTTGGCTCGTATATCTTTCCATGATGAAATGGCAAACCTTACTGAAGAGAAATGTCAAAAGAGCGGGAAAAAATATGATATCGTTTGCTGTCCCTATCGATGTACTTTTGTAGCGCCTCTGTTGAAAAACCCTTTAAATCTTTTCCAATATCTTCGGAACTACAAATTGGATTATTCATATTTGGATTATATAGTGTGCAGAACGATATATACAGCTCGATTCTCGAAAAATTCAATTTGAGCATAACTCGAGTTATGCTGTTATACCTTGTCACCACAGATATGGTTTAGGAAGAAATATTGATCATTTAACATGTCCGGGAGACGCATTGGAAGACGCAGTTTTTGCTTAGACTATATGTCGATTTATGTGGCCGTCGTTGCTAAAATGGTGCTGTGCGCGGCTCTTGTGAATGAGAACGTGGGTTCGATCCCTGCTCCGACCACCATAAAATTTCCTTCGACGGCGGTCACCTCGCTTAGTGACGGCGACACTATCGAGTACTAAGCCATGCAAACGGTTCCCAAATATACAGTTCGGAACCGGTGTAAAACAGTAGGAGCCAAGCAGTGGGTATAAAACTAGAACGCGCACTGCTCTCTAGGGTGTCCCATCAATAAACAGTTATTTTGCTCAAGCTTTATTTTAAAGCCTATAGGGTAAAGTATTTTTTAGACTTTTATCAGATTTTACGGAAGAGGTTTAGAGGTCGCTCAAATCGAATTTCCCCCAAAAATCGGGTATTCCGGACGTTTTTTGAATTTTACTTAAAACTCGGTCAATAACCACGATTTTCTTGATTTGTAAGTCAACATTTTTAAAGCAAAACGTTCAAACTTTTATTGTATATGCATAAACCACCAGTTTTGGCAATGATTGTGCTCATTAAGGTACAAGATATTAGGATTTTGCGTAAATTTTGGATAAATTTTATTAGTAACGCTTTATAACTTTTAAAAGTGCTATGTATATTTAAAAAACTAATGATGCATTCTGAAAGACGGATAAATTCCAAGTAATTTTGTAGAAAACAATTTTTAATTTGCTGTTGCTGCTCCAGAGTTATACCATTTTAAAGCCTTTTACCCATTGTATGAAACTAATAATATTATAATCTGTTTGGTATTTTTGCATTGGATTTGCTTCCAATTTCTAAGAAAATTTCTAAGAAAATACTAATGATGCACTTTAAAAGATGGGTAAATTCCAAGCAATTTTGTAAAAAAAAATTTTGAATTTGCAGTTACTGTTCCAGAGTTATGCCACTTTAAAACTCTTTACCCATTGTATGAACCTAATAATATTATAAACTATTTCTCTTTTTTCATTGGATTTGCTTTAAGAATTGTATTATTGAAAAAAATCTACATGGGCTAAGTAACGACAAAGAATTACACACAAAGAATCCGTAAAATCGGAAAAAAATCTCAAAAATACTTTATCCTATAAGCTTTCCAATCAAGCTTGAGCAACCATGAAAATCGACAAAAAAAATAAATTTTTTTGGGACACCCTACTGCTCACTGGTTTGTGAGAAGCTCTCCCCAATCCCTTCCCGGGATGTAACAGGAAACCAGTTTTTTGAAAACTCAAATCATATTACTCAGTAGGGGCATATCAGTAGGGTTATATTAATCCATAGATGCATTGCTCATCTCTCCATTTGTAGTTATCCACGATATAGTTTAGGTTTTGGTTTAAATTTAAACTATATAAAATTTTAATATTTTACAATGCATTTCTGTATTTAATCAAGAATCTTTAAACCCCTAACTATTCGTTCAGTATGTATATATGTGTGAAATACCTAAATATAAAGTTTAGCCACACTTATTAGTGTTTCTAACAATGAAAAAATGTTTTTGAACCAATTGGAGTATAGAAATTTTGTTTCTCACTCATATTTTGACTTCTTTATGATCTAGCACCCATATTAGGCCATCCTAAGCCTTCTCTCGAGGTACCCTATTAAGACCCTCAATCTCACCATGCAATCGTTGAGAAAGTATGACATGTTTGAAGGGTGTCTTAGTATGATTGCACTTTTCAAATTTAGTGCAATTTTCTTTTTGTGCAAGTGGCAACTCTGAAATTTGGCAGCTGTCACATATGTTTATTCCGATTATTAAAAATGAAAAATGAACAAAGCGCTATAATTATGAAAATTTATTACAAAAATTTGGAAAGTTGGTGGTCATAAAATTTTAAGAAACTGGTGTCGGTTATGAACAGCAAGACCCTGTGCGTCAACGTACCGGTCGGTTTCTTAAAACATTGCAGCTGTAAATGAGAGTGTCGCCGAAAACCCGAAAACAAAAAAGGGGATAGTTCTCAACAACTTCACGAAGCACTACGCAGCGAATTTTGACAAAAGACTTCTTTCTACCTTAATGAGTAAAAAATGCATCTTACTCAGGAGCTCAAACTAGCAGATCATGGAAAACGCCGGCAATTCGATCAATGCGTAATGTGTAATTTTTCAAAAAAAAAAGTTATCTTCTCCGATTAGCTTCATTTCCACGAATACACAAAATTGCCAAATTTGGGGCTCATAAAATCCTCATGCAACCCATGAGAAACAAATGCACCCACAACGAGCACTTGTCTGGTGCGGATTTTGGTCAGGCGACGTGATTGGGTCTAACTATTTTGAAGATGAGACCGAAATTGCAGTGACTGTGAACGGCATTCGTTACAGGAACTTTAAAACCGGGTTCTTGTGGCCTCATCTGGACGACATGTGGGGTTTCACTAAGACGGCGACACTAGCCACACCGCGCATGAAACAATCGAATTATTGCAACAACGAGTTACAGAACAAATTACCTCAAGATATTTTGATGTCAACTAGCAAACAACATCATGCGATTTAACGCCGTGCGATTTCTTCTTTCTTGGTTTTGTGAAATCTCGAGTTTATACGAATAAACCAGAAACAATTCCTGAGCTCAAATCCGAGATCCAACGCGTCACCGGTGAGCTAATGCCCACATCTCTGCAATAAAGTCATGGAAAATTTCATGAAAAAAGTAATAGCCTATCATCAGCGCCATGGGTGCTATTTGGCGGATATTTTATTCTATACTTAATCGGAAAATGTCTTCTTTACAACCCAATAAAAAAATTACAACTATCTCGAAAAATACGTGATTTTATTTTAAAATGAAAAAGTGCATTCTTACGGAGATACCCTTTACCATATTGAAAGCGGACAAACTTCAGCTAAAAGACCGTTATAACTAGAACAGTCTTCTAATTTATTCAGATGCACTTTTAGTAAAAAAAAAAGCTGTTGAACTTGAAATCTCACTTTTATAAAAAAAATGTTTTTTTTCAAACTCTGATTTGGATTTCTTGTGATTGCCAGAATTTCATAAAATTTTCACAACCTAATACCTCGATTAAGTTCTACCAATTTCAGAATAAAAGATCGGGAAATAAATAAATATTAAAAATTTTGTGGAACATTGGAAGGAAGTGTTAAATTTCCAAAACCCGTAAACTTTTACCTCTTTAATAAAAAACGTTTCCCATTACATCCCATGATGGAATTGGAGATAGCTTCTCACAACTAGTGAGCCGTGCACTTTCTAATTTTTCACACACTGATTGGGACCTACAGTGTTACACCGGTTCCGAACGGTCTTTTGAGAAGCTTTGTCATGGCTAAGTACTCGATAGTGTCGCCATCACTAAGCGAGGTTGAAGGAAATGTAAGGTGGTCAGAGCAGGGATCGAACCCACATTCCCATGCGCAAGAGCCGCGCACACTAGCCATTGCATCATATCTTTAATATCTTTAATGGGGAAGGTTTTTGTCACACAATTAATCAAGATTCCATTGTTTGTGTTTGTAGCATTTCTCATAATGTACGGTCATGTAAGTATAGTGCTGTAAAAAAGTCATATCCCTACTGACCATATGTGAAAATCCTAATGGTTTTAAAATATTTCGTCTTTTCCTGTTCTGTCTTCAGTTTATTTTGCTACTTCTGGCTTAACAAAATCAATATACTTATATACATAGTATCTAGTCAAAAACTAAACTTTTGCAACTACCGTGGGAGCTTTTCCTACGGGGGATTACAGAATAAGGAGATAAGGCGATGAACGAATAAACAAAATAGACACAAAACTATGAACTAGTTTCGAAGAAAAAAACACTATGACTGATATATCACATGGATAACGTTCAGTTACCGTACGGAAAGGTAACAATATAGTGGAAAACAGTGAAATTTAAAACATGATGACATGAAAACATTTTCCAATAAATGTGAACTATGGAAAATACTATGGAGACAACACGTGAAGCAGAACCGACGTTCAACATGCATTTTGCACACATCCAACTAAAATGTAACAATCTCACTACATTCACTTGAATATAGTACGACATAATATACAGTGGTGGCTTGTTAAAAGCAACACTGACATTATTAAGAACATTGTGCAAATGGTCTATATCGAAAATTTCTTTGTTCGTATAACTATCACTTAAAATTTGTCTTCATTAACTGTCAAACTAACCCTGCACATTTCTACTTGCATTTTAAGAATTGTAAATTGGCGGCAAGCCTGTGTAAATTTATTTAAATTCGCATGATGATTTAGTTTCTATACATTCCTAGAACTACGATAAAACCAAATAAGAGAAATACAAAAATGGTTTTTAGCAGCAAACCCATTGTATCCGACTCCATCTCTAGTGTAATTTTTTCTATTTATGTCCTTGATTTCTCCACGTCACCTTTACTATTAAATATGTATTTCTACACGTCCTCGTGAATCTTGTTAGCTTCGGCATCAGCTTATTCGTCGTAACCAAATTGATCGAGATTGTCACCACCATCAACAGCTGCCCTCCAATATTACTAAATCAAACACAACTACCCCAAAACGCAGCAGACGAAAATTATGAAAAAAACAGTCCGACTACAATCTTCCGCAAGGGAAATGATGAGAGGGATGACAAATATAATTTCCAAGATGTGTGCTACGTTTAGTTAGAATGTAAACTTAGTATCAAATTTTCTTCAAGAACACAAAAATAATGAACAGGAAATATTATGGTATTTTATCAGAATTTTATCGCATTAGGTCAACGAAAAAGGTAGAATGTCATCATACAACACACACGCAAAAACTGGCATTATCGCTATAGTGAAATTTCATGAATAAGTGTAGGAATTCTTCACTTGTATACCCCTACACGCTTTCCAGTTTCCACACCTAAATGAATGAACCGGTGAAAAGAGTGTAACGTGACATCATAATCCGCCCATACATAATTTAAATAAACACATCCACCATACATTCCCCGCCATTATCACTCCCATACCCCATGCCAGTCACCTTATTATACACAACATAAATCACTCACAGCGAAAACTTCAACCAGCTAACCTCACTCGAGCAATCACACTCACTGATAATATTTAGATCACTATAATAAATACACACAGACGCGACAGATTAGTCAGTGCGTAACAGCGGCCATATAAGAAACTTCGCTGTAATTCTCATTCACGTGAATATAGTTCGAGTACTTATTATGAAGGTTGACCAACATCATCAGTAGAGTTGGGCATTTTAGTTCACTCAAGTGAGCGCTCATTTTAGTTCAGCTCAACAGAAGGAACTAGTTCGTGCATTTAATTCACTAGTTCAGTTTAGTTCGTTGTATAATTTCAGTTCAACAGTTCATATGAGCAGCTCAATTTGTCGTTTCAGTTCAATACGACTGAGCGGGAACTACATAGTTAGAGTTAGAGCGAATAATCAGAAAATTTTGTGATTTTTTGCTTGTTTCTGAAATGTGTTCGGTATTGTCATCATTATATAATAAACTAGCTGACCCTGCAGACGTTGTCCTGCAAATTTTGTTCACATACCGTTAGCAAGAGCAGATGGATTTTTAATTTGTGGTTTGTATGGGAGGTACCATGCCCCTTTGTCCAATTGGACCGAATAGTAAATCTAAACCACCCAGGGCGCCACCCAAACGCATACAAAAAAATTTATTCAAATCGGTCCAGAAGTTTAGGAGTTCAGTGACAAACACACGTGCAGTAGAATTATATATATGGGCTATTTCAATAATTTTCAACATTTGTTGAAACTGAGTTCAGATGTTTATTATTTCTCCAGTTTTTCGAATTGACCAAAACGGTAAAAATGAAATGGTGGGGCACACTAGAAAACTCGGAAATTCAAAATTTCAGATCATCAGTTCTTTATCTCTAAAAGTTATGGGCACTCAAATATGGAAAAACTCAAAAAAAGGCTTGAAATTTACAAGAGTTTTTTCATATTTCATGACTTTTCTACTTTTAGTTTTAAACTTCCGATGCCCACTGATATAAAATAAAGTCACTAGACTTAGTAGATATTTACACTATAAAAGTTATACTCATACTACTATTTGGAAAAAAATGTGTACAGCGGTTCATTTTTGAAACCAAAATTTTCCGATTTTTCAATTTTCGCAGTTTTTTCTATTGCGTTTTTGCGCCGTTCAAGAAAATTGCATTTCGTCAACAGTATTTAATAGATGGTGTAATTTGCTAAAATTTGCGCCATACCACGTCGATGTCAGGCTGCTAGTTGCTGAGAACCATGACCTCAAACTTTTATAGAACTCGCGTAAATTTGTCAAAAATTACAGTTTTTCGCGCCTGACATTTGCAATATTATTTAAAACTGGTTTATGTATTGCGTGATCTAAACTTCTTAGTAAATGGCACCTCAACGTCAAGAAGGCGTTAAAATATTTTGAAACGCAAAAATTTTATAAAGAAAATAAAAATTTTCCGAAATTTCATGATTTTGTTTCGCGTTTTTTTTAATTAATCCGTGGTTTAAAATCAATGTAAAGTATTGGAAATGAAGTGCGGCGGTAAACTAAAGATCATATATTATGGTTCAATTCGGTCCATATTTAGCGGGTACTGCGGCATTTTTCTTCAAACACATTTTGCTTTGTGACATCTGCAGTTATGTATAGATTCCGCCGCGATTGACACCAAATGAAAGGTTTTTTTAAGCTTGATAATAAAACCGAATAGGCATTAAAAATTTTCATGATTTTAAATTTTACAGATAAAAAAAAAAACTCCTAACCTCAAAAATAATTCTTATATAATTAAAACCTCCATAACTTTCGCGCCGTTTGCAATAAATGATTAACGCGAACTGTTTTGGTATGCTAAAATATTACCCTTCACTTGATCAAAGCGTCATTCGTGTCATCCAAAAAAAAGTTTGGAAAAAAAATATATCAAAATGTCGATAATTTTTGAAAAAGCCCATATAAAGATTAGGATATTTAAAGCATTATTTTGGTCAAAATTGAGATGAGTCTGCCATTTTACACTTTCATTACACATAGACGATTACAATAGGTACCAGCTGTAGAAAACTGCACAAATGAAACAAAAAAAACAGCTGAAACAAGTGAACTACTGAAACAAAAAAGCGGACCATTATGAACTAGTTCATCTAGTTCACAAGAGTGAATCATTCAATTGAACCCGTTCATTCTTGAAGTATACAACTCTAATAATCAGTCCGTCGCTTCCCAGCACACAACCCGATCAGTTCATCGATCTTGAGGTCACATTTTTAAAAGAATTAAGAGCCGACTTTAATTTTGAATACATTTACCGTCACGGCCTAGGCTGACCATAGCGACTCCGGTTGACTATTCCATCATAGCGGCTTAGGCTGACTATTCCACCATGACAGCTTCGGCTAACTATTCCGCAATAGCGACCTCGGCTGACTATTCCAATAAAGCAGCTTAGGCTGCCTATTCTACGCATTATTTGTTATCAACCAATGTCAATTCGGCTCCCGCTCCGTACTACCCATCCGAATAAATGATGATTGTACAGAAGTATGAAACGAACCGATCTTGAGCCGTTCTCCGCTAATCCGAACACCATTCATCATACGTGTGACACACAGTGTTGCCATATGTGCAGATTTATATGTTTTTTTTGCAGTTTTTGAAGTGCAAAACATTCTTGTACAAATACTTTCTAAAAACGGTTCTACTCCAAAAAACGGTGTTTCCAAATCAATACAGTTATTTCAATTTTAATGGAATAATACCAAGACGCATACAATTATGAGTGACAAGTATCCCTTCTAAAACGCACCCTACACCAGCAGCTCTGCATGACCGACAAAAAGTCGGACCCACTTTTGCTTTTCCCCTTGCACTACAAACACGTCGGACCAACATTATTTCATCTCTTGTTTATGCGAGCGCTGTAATTATAGTTTGAAAAATATTTGTATTTTTGAAAATTGTTTGTTAATTTCAGAGAAATTTTATTAATTTTTCATAAATTTGGCTTTACAATGAGAAGTGTTGGTCCGACCAGCCCATAGACTCATGGATATGTCAGTCCGACATTTGAAAAAGCAAAATCGTTTAGAGGCTGTCCGACTTGAGAGCAAAATTATATCAAATACGGTGATAAAAAAAATATAAAAAAAAATTGACGCTGTATTTTCCGAAATATCGGCCTCAATATCGGCAATCGTGCATAAGTCACCCATTTTCTATCCCATCCTGTTGAAATAGACTTCACTAGAATGGACCTTCTAATATATATAAATCTGTATATAAATGTAGTTATTTTTATTAACGCAGAAAAAACGATATTTTTTAATAAAACTGTTTTAATAAAAATGTATTAAAAAAACACTAGTAAAGTCACTTTTTTACGAGTATTAAAAAAACACTAGTAAAGTCACTTTTTTTACGAGAAATATACAACTCTACAACTTTTTTCAAGTAAGATATTATAAGGCAAGAGTTTCTGGGTTTTTTAATCCTTTTTCCCAAATAATTAATTGAATATGATAAATTTGTGATTGATAAAATGGGCTGGCCTTAGGGCCTATTTAACTTATATAGAACAAAACTAGTAAATCTAGAAAAGTCCTTGGACGCTAGATGGAAAAAAATATATATTATATGTATATTTAATTAAATACTTAAAGATTTTGTAAAATTAATATGGATCAATAAATACAAATACAAATACTTTTTTCAAGATACAATGCCCAAAAATAACCCACCTAAGACCGGAGATATTAAAGCTACAAAATATCCCAAAAGTTCAATTTTATATGTTTATTTCTCCATATATAATAAGGGAGTCTCAGTAAGAGTGCACTTTTTCATTTTAAAACAAAGACACGTATTTTTTGAGATAGTTGTGATTTCTTTATTGGATTGTAAAGAAGAAATTGCCCGATTAAGTATGGAATAAAATATCCGTGAAACGGCACATACGGCTCTGATGACAGGCTATTACTATTTCCATGAAATTTGCCTTGACTTTTCACGGAGATGTGACTGTACCTCACCGATGATGCGGTGGATCTCGGATTTGAGTTCAGTAATTGTTTGTCGTTTATTCGCATAAACCCGAGATTTCACAAAACCCCAAAGAAATAAATCGCACGGCGTTAAATCGCATGATCTTGGTGGACAGTTGACATCAGAATTTCTTGAGATAATTTGTTCTGGAAATCGTTGCTGTAATAAATCGATTGTTTCATGCGCGGTGAGGCAGGTGGCACCGTCTTGCTGAACCACATGTCATACAGATCCATACCGTCCAGTTGAGGCCACAAGAACTCCGTTATCATGTTCCTGTAACGAATGCCGTTCACAGACACTGCAATTTCTGCCACATCTTCAAAAAATATAGCCCAATGACGCCACCAGATCAAAATCCGCACTAGACAATTGCTCGTAGTGGGTGCATTTATTTCTCATAGATTACATGAGGATTTTCTGAACCCCAAATTCGTGAATTTTGTGTTTTCACGAAGCCATTCAGATGGAAATGCGCTTTAACGGAGAGATGACTTTTTTTTGAATAATTGGCATTGACTTCACTTTGCTCCATTACCCATTGAACGAATTGCCGGCGCTTTCCATGGTCTGCTGGTTTGATCTCCTGAGTAAGCTGAATTTTATATGCATGAAGGTGGACGTCTTTTGTCAAAATTCGCTACGTAGTGCTGCGTGAAATTTTAAGTTGTTGAGAACCGAATTGATGTTTTAGGGTTTTCGGTGACCCTCTCGTTTACAGCAGCAATGCTTTCAAGAGACCGACCAGTACGTTGACGCACAGGAGTCTTACTGTCCATAACCGACCCAGTTTCTTACAATTTTTTAGCACTCTTCGATTGGTTGATACATTAGATACACTTTCTCGACTGAAAATTCTTAGAAGTCAGCAAGCGGTCTCCCAGCGTAACTTTTAAAATTTTTGTAAAATGTTTTCACAGCTATAACGCGTTGTTCTTTCAGAAAGCCCTCCATTTTTTATAAATGGAATAAACATATGTGACAGCTGTCAAAATTTCAGAGTTGCCACTTGTACAAAAAAAAATACACTAAATTTAAAAAGTGCAATCAAAGAGAATGGAATTTTAAATAGAGAAGAAAATTTGCTCATGGAATGGAATGCCAACAAAGAAAATGAGTGAAGCGCCTCGTTTCTCTGCTCTCTCTTATTCTCTTCGTTGAATATTTCAATACACGAGCAGTTTTCTGATGATGTTACAGTATCTAAGTATAGCAATTCCAACCATGTTTGAATAAAATTACATAAATTATTTAAATATTAGGAAATAATCAAATGAAGACGCTAGATAGAAATGCGTTTGAGTGAATCTCGTCGACTTTTTTGGTTCTCTTCTACAAGGGTTGCCAAATTGCGCAACTTGGTGCAATCTTACTGACACACCTTTTATAATAGAAATCTGTTTTGGATTTTTTCCTTTAATAAAATTTAATTACAAATACACAAATATGTTTTTACATTTTTTTATGTTTGTTTTGAAGGAACAGTTTTATTTGTCAGGTGTCAGTTTTTGGAAGAGAAAAATATGACACACCAAGTTCTCGATATCTGAAATAGAACGACCTACCCGAAAGCTGTGTTCTCAAACCATTCCCAGTAGAGCGTATTCAAACTGTTCCTTGAAAAGTGTTACAACCGTTTCCAATCGAGTGTCTCTAAACTATTCCCTGAAGAGTTTTCTCAAAACGTTCCTAGAAGACTGTTCTCAGTATGAGTGGATCAATAGAGGTTTGTAAACTATTTTGTAATAAAAATCAAGAGAGAATTATAACCCAACTCCCTTAGGATGACAAACCCTTCTGTTCCTATTTCGAAAGGCTTAGTGGATCCTAACGAAATACCCTGGGCGTGACTCGCATACTTCAGCCTTTGAAAAAACTACTTTATAAGATACTTAGGGGTTTTTGACAAAGGTTATATATATGTAAATTGGGGATTGTAGTTGAAAAGGTCAAAATTCGGTAAGCCCGAAATAGATTCCAGCATAAATATCGCCTTTGTATTTGAATTTTTTTTCTCTATATTATAATCAAAATCATTTAAATTTTCGACGTCACAAATTGCACCAGGTAACTACAACTGACCAGACACTGTATACATCTACATATAGTGATAATACACCGATACACACATACCTCCTGAAATGCTACATTCATTTCGAACAGACAATCCAAATATTTCTACTTTTGTCATGTTTGTGTTTACTTTTGTTGGTTGTTACTACAACATTCAGTGTCCATTGTGCCTAAGATATGGGCGGATGTACAACCTTTTGTGGAACAAAAGCGTTGCAAATTCCAGACACACACAATATGGTTACGTTTTGTAAACTGAATTCAGAGCTGTAAAATATTACGTATCACGTAGGAAATTCTACAAATATGTTTTTACAATTGAGACGGGTTTCGGTTTTACGGTTTTTGGCATTTTAATGAAACCGATTGGCGGTGAACCGGACGTCCTGAATCCGGGGAAACCGGGTTTTCCCCCAAAATGCAATACAAGAAAACGATATTTTACGTACAAAGAAGAAAAACGCTTTTAAACTCAGTTTCCAATACTGACATTTATGTACATATGTTTCTTGACACTTTTCTAAATTTTGTGTCATGAAACCGGGTAATCGGGTTAGTTTCTTTGAAATCCCTAATAGTATGTGTAATGTGAATGAGTTTATAGAAATTTTTGCAATGATTTTAACCGAAATCTAAGTAGATGGAGTATGAGAGCATGTAAGGCTTTTAAATATATTTACTTTATGTATAAATATATATAAAATGATACATATAAAATTAGCTATCACGGCCGATTCTAATGATTACTACTACATTTTAACAACAAACACTATCAGTCCTATAACATCTGAATATTACACGCTGCATGCACAGTGATAAAGCAATACGGCTGTTAAAGAAGCAATGTGTAAGGCGCACTTTTCCACCAATACAAAGCGAATATTGAAATTTTACATATGTTTACCGACGACGAGAATCGTATCGTTCTGTGCACTGTATTTAAAAACAGAGGTCCTTATTAGCTCTCAGGGAATTGGTGACGCTCTCAGGATTAAGTCAGATCCTAATAAAAAAGAACCCACCACTAGAATTGATTTACTGCACAATCAAATCTTCCTGCACAATCTATCTCTGCTAAGCAGTTCCACCTTGGCGGGATGACTTAAGCAAAATGGTTTGTGTAATTTCATTGTAACCACAATAGGTCGCAGGTAATCTCTGAAGCAACTCCAACAAAAGAGTTTTGCTAATACTGATGTCCATTATGGAATATCTGTAAAAGCTTTTAGTGTATTTTTGAGTGTATAACCAATATATATGAGTAAATTTGTCATTTGACCCTAACACAAAGAGTCCACCACCAATTACACTTGGGTTAGACTAGGTACTGAAGTCAATTCGTCTAACTCAAACGAACGTTCTCGTTCGTTTTCTATGCGACACACATTACACATTAACACGCATCAAAACGACAAAGCGAACGAAAACGTTAGATTGTAATACGACTACCACAGGATTACCCTACCGGAGAAAAACTTTGATAGCTCCCAGAAGCTCAAGATCTTGTCTACACCTTTCTTAGACAATTCTTCCATGTATCCAAATAGGAAGGATCTTGTCTACGTCTTTCTTAGGCAATTCTCCCATGTACCCAAATAGGTAGGATTCCATAGCAGACATCCTCATTACGCCTAGTGCGGGACACGTGCAAAGAAGATGTTTTATGAATTTGTCCTCATCGTTACAGCTTCTACAGAAGTCATTTGCCCTGACCTGTAGTATTGCCGCATGTCTACAAATAAGGCAGTGTTCCGTCAAAACTGAAACAAGCATTCAAACCTCGAATATGGCTGGAGACAACGTTCATGGATCTTCGGATATCCTCTATCGGCCAGATTTTTTTTATGCGAACACAACTCGTATATATCCCAGGTCCACCTCTCCTGCATCATCATTATATAGGTGCATTTTGCATGAAATTCTTACAAGTCGCTGGGCGGCATGTCAACACGTTCCAATTCCCGTGGAACCTGTAAGATCCCCGAAATCCATGTGAGATGAAAATCAAATTACTATCCCAATTCGTTAAAAGTTATTCAGAGCTGCGATTTGACGCCTTTAGAATTTTTCTAGCGGCGATACTATGCGAATATTCCACAAACGATCCCTTAAGTTTAATATCGTCTGAACCATTCGTGACAAAAATTAAAACGAAGTACAACCTGACCACTAACAGAAGAATTTCAAATTACAGAACTTTAATATAGACCTAGTCAGAATTTTTTCGTACTGCATCATAATGGACATTGAGTAGAATCTAATCTACAGAAAGCTGCATTGAGGAGATATTCCACTTTATACGTAGATATATTGTCGATATATTTAAAATTAAAATTGTATTTTTAAGGTCTAATATCGATAACAGATTTTAAGAGATTATTTAAACAAATCGCAAGATCAAGTCTCAACTTAAAGAATTAAAAAATTATAATTTAAATTGGACGTTTTTCGAATGGGTAAGTGGCCCAACATTTTCTATGACATTTCTTCACATATGTTTCCCGTCGCATTAGTGAGCTTTTAGTATGATAATAATCTTGTGAAATAATCAAGCGCATACATTTGATTCATCACTTTAGGACACTGTAAAATATAGATAGTACATTATGTGGTAACAGTTGTTGTTAACTGGAAACATACGTATACAACGGAAGTAAAGAAAATGGTCAAACATAAATTTTAACAAACGGATAAACACAGACAGATAGAATGCAATATCAATAAAGAGAAAAAAAAGTATGAGCAACAATAGCCACAGCAGCTACCACTGACACTGTGAGTTACCGCTTACACTGTAATACACACATGTTAAAAAATAACAGAAGAATTCAATGAATGGCGGAAAAGGATACATACAACAACACATGTATAACATAGCCACAACAGACCAACAAAACTATATGAATCCCTTAAATATACATGCCTGCATATAGGTGGGTGAAAATGTGTAGACATAGTAGTAAATATCACTCAATGACAGTTGGATAAATGTACATAGATACGAGTACATTCATATGTCTGTTGCTGTGGGAGTTGCAACTTGGAGCTTTGTGAAATATGGGGCACTGAGTATTTTTTGGGTTAATACTATACTTCGCAATGTTCTACAGGGCATTTGTACTTGTTGCTCATGTTGTAACACCTATAATATTAGACTTAGGCCGCCTTTAATGCTTTTACATCCACATTGGTTTCATGTGCAATTATTATGTTTTTTCTATTACAACAAGGGTTCGTATTAGCTTGCGCGCTAGCCGGAATCCAAAAAATGTATCTGATGGTTCTCAGCTGGCGAGCCGGAAAGCAAAGGTAGGAGTCGGCTAGAGAGCCGGGAGCGGAAATTATTTAATTATTACAAATGATTTGACGCACTACTTTCTTCGTGAAACTTTTTTTTACACGTTTTAGTTGAATATTGTTTTCTATTTTTATATTTTTATTTTTATATTCTATTTGAATAAATAAAGGGCATATATGTACTTATAAATAGACGATTTTAGCTCACGATTCGTAGGCTGCTACATTTAATTTCGGCTCCCGGCTCTCTAGCCGGGTCCCATCAAACCAAAGTTGACAGCCGGAAGCTGACAAGTGGAAATTCGGTAGCAGCCTCGCGAGCTTGGAGGCGACATGTTGAAACTCGGCTCCTGGCTCGCTAGGTTGACTACAACGCTTTAATAATAACTACTGGATTTAATAATAACTACTTTATTGGTTAGGATAAGTATAATTGTCAACATCATCTGGATGTATTCCATTACTTCGCCGAGAAGTGTGTCACCATAACGTCCACTGTGCATGGGCTAGCAAATGAAATTTTGCGTGGCTATGCTTTATATCTCCGTTCAACAACAGCAACAGACACATGCCTTTTCCATAACGTCGACTGTGCAAGCCATAACGTCGGCTAGCAAATGAAATTTTGCGTGGCTATGCTTTATATCTCCGTTCAACAACAGCAACAGACACATGTACACACATATATTTTTATGTTAATACATACACTATAGACACAATTTCGTTTGCCTCACCCCAGCCACACCACTCTTTCATTGCTGTCTTGCTCGCTCATTTTTGTTTAACACGTCATTATTCTCTTTCGCAGTCGCAGAAAATCTGGTTTTAGCAGCAGCATAAAATCTGGTTTTAGCAGCAGCATAAAATCTGACTTTGATAGATTTAGGCCCTATACGCCGCTATAGATGTTAACACATCAAAAAAACTTTTCTTAAGAAAATGTACTTTTTGTAAGAAAATTTCCTTTTTTTAAGAAAACTTACTTCTTTAAGATGAGGTATTTTTTAAGTGAAGGTTTTTTGTTTAAGAATATGAAAAGGTTTTTTTTTGAGAAATTTACTTTTTTTAAGAAAAGGCACTTATTTAAGAAAATTTTCTTTTTTTAAACTTCTTTCACTTTGACCTTTCTAAATTTCCTTTTTTGTGGTCCAAAACTACAACATAAATTATACTAAATATTGGTTACAGGCTTCACCTAGAAAACTTCACATTTCCACATATGTTAGTCTAGTTACAAAACAAATCAAAAGTACCCAATATAGTTAATAATACTGGGTTGTAGCATAATAGTGTTAAAAACGTTGTTTAATTCTTTTCCTTTAGTCAACATCCCGCAACGTGCGATAAGGAACTTCGTTCCAAAAAAATAAAATGGTTTCCCTTACATCCCATGAAGGGACTGGGGACTACAGTTTTGCGCCGGTTCTGAGTAGTATTTTTGAAAAGCTTTTCATGGCTAAACACTCGCTAGTGTCGCTAGTGAGCGATTTGACCGCCGTCGCAAGAAATATTAGGTGTCAAACCCACGTACTCATGTATAAGAGCCGCGTATACAACTATTGTACCACCGATATGCAGAACTTAACAAAAGTGTGCTCCGAATATCCGCAACAGTCTTGCTATATCTGACAAGATTACCGTTTTCTTGTTTTCATGACGAAATGGCCGTCTCTTGGTCGTAAGTTTGGCTTTTAGCTATTTGATAAAACTTTCAAACTTCAGTATCCTTCATTATTCGTAACTCTTGTAGAACAGAACCAATCTCTATGACATTTGGTATTAAGTGATATTTAGTAAACCGCACTCTGCTATGGAACATGAATGATATTACCACTCCCATTCTGGTACCTAGCATACAAAACATGGCCAACGTTCGGTTGATTGACCCGATATCTCCCGTAAACCACAACCGATCTTAATAAAATTTGTTACTGAGACATGACCTGTCAAAATCTACTTTGTAATTAAAAATGGATACCTTTGCGATGCCTATTTTTGAAACTCCATGCAAGAGTTGGGCGGTTTAGCGGCGCTAAACATTTATTGGATAAGTTATTTCCGCCACATTTCAGTATCATCGAGTGTGGGTACATCCATTGAGACTAGTAGAAGTAGCTGTCTGTATTGAGAAACTTAGTACATTGCGAATCGTTAATTTCGACCAGAAAAGTAACCAGTTGTATTTAACAGTACCATTCTGAAGGCTCGCGAACCACGACCAACAATTTGACATTTCTGGGAGTGCCGCCAGATTCAGTTTTTGTTGGCAGTAATGTTTACAGCCATTATGCCTCGGATATCAAATATTAGAATGTTCGTAATTTGAAACCCAAACATGCAAAATTTGCCGTCATTGCTGGCTGATTACGAATATAATTTAAAACTTTGAATGATGTCCTTCCAATTTGAAATATGGCTGATTAATTGGGATCTGTAGGTGTGGGTGTTAAAACTGTAGGTCCCAATCAGTGAGTATACAACTAGAAAGCGCGCAGCTCTCTCCAATTCCTTTATCGGATGTAATGGTGTACCATTTATTTAATTGGGATCATGGTCCTACCAAGTGAAACCAAAAATATGTTACGTGGGTGGCAAGTGTACAACTTATTCACATGCCGTTTTTGCCACCTAACGTTACCTCTGCGCTACACCCATTGGACCAATGCGCTATAAAATTTTTAAAATGTCACTACACGAATTGCTTCACTTCTAGTGTACTGGCAAATATTGACAAGGATGAGGGTACAAAAGTTCAACCAAGCGTTCGGAGAACTGCATCGCAACGAACACAAAACACATGAGTTAGGTAAACGAAGAGACATTAGTCTCTAAACAAAAACTCTAAAAGCAACACGAACATTTCTCTAATATAAACACAATGAAAATACAACACAAATAATGACCATTCACAATATAATTAACCCTTTGACGAACACAAGCAACAATGATTGCTAAAGGGTTTGTAGCATCTATAGTTCCTCAGGTAGGAGGTAGAGAAAATTTGTTAATAGGTAATTTATAGAAGAGTGTTAAGATAATAATAGTGAATTATATACTACGTTTCTACCTGACATGACGTATCTGCTTGAAGCCCTTAAAGTGGGTGAAAGTCCGTTTAAGTTTGAGTTCGAAACTTTCTTTTGAAAAAATTCAATTCGAATTTCAAAGTATCCACATGGACTGATCATATGTTCGGAAATTAACTAAGACGTACTAAAAAATAGACAAAACGACAATATATTTATTAATGTTCATTCGATGAGACGTTGATACTTAAATGTACAAGATGCAAAATTTGCCTTTATTTATTATTTGGATGCAAATATAACGTCTTTGTAGTTTGCCGCAAATATAGTATACTTGTGCCCAAACGCATTATGTTTCATATTCAATATAAGATGTTTGCGACGCAGTGATTAATAGGTTATAATATATGTATTTGTGTGTCTGCATAATATATGTATTTGTGACACTGATGTCTGTCACAATAGAGAATCAAAAAGCAGCAGATCTTTGATTCACGAAAACAATGCTTGCAAACATATACATGGTTCCTGCACTATGTTGAATAAACACTACGACAGTTAGATAGCGGATTAACTCCGTTTTTGGACATTCGACACAAAGCGATTACATACTTGCACACTCCATCAGGTAGATGGCGCACAGTATTTGCTGTCCGAATACTGCGATGAACAGAGTTTTTAATACTTCTTGTGGACGTTTGCAGTTTCCTTCCAACGCTGGTTAGACGTCGCAGATGCCATTTCAGTATAAGAGGCTGCTTGGAATTGCGTGAAGTCATCCGTTATTAAAAACTACTTCACATCACCTTGGTTTTGCGTAACGCTCTTTGACTAAGACGTAAATTACCATCCCAGACTCTAGTGCAGTATAACATTGCGAAATTGCGGGAGAACTGGCTAATACTAGTGACAATATTAACACAAGTAAACCGTAAGTTGATTTAATATTAACAATTGCAACATTCACAAGTGTGCATCAGGGAATAAAGTCGACGAATCTGATAAATACATAGACGTATAGGAGTTTGATATTCCTTTCATGTCTGAGGCCTGCTTGCCGATAGAGGGTATAGTATCCAAATACCCATTAGAAGATTACAAAAATAACCGTTTCCCATTACATCTCATTAAAATCTCGCAAATAGTAGTGAGCTGTACAATTTCTAATTTTTCACTCACTGATTGGGACCTACAGTTTTACACCGGTTCCGAACGGTATTTTGAGAAGTGTTTTCATGGCTAAGTACTCGATAATAAGATCTGATAATACTGATTTGGTAGAATATATTTTTATAGAAGTAATTAATAAAGATGATAAACTTTTATTCTGTAGCGTTTATAGACCTAATAATAGTATAGATTTTGAACCCTTTATTGAAAAAGTGTATGAAATTGCAATGACTTTTTCAAAAATTGTAATAGCTGGGGATTTCAACTCTAACATCCTTACAAACACGAGATTAACTGACTGCATGACGGCACTCGGATTGTCCCCGGTATACACAAGTACACCGACTCATTTCACTGCTACTAGTTCCTCATTAATTGATATATTTTTTGTTTCACCTGAATGTCGCCAAATTTTCTTTGATCAAATATCTGCATCTTGTTTCTCTAAACACGATCTAATATATATGGTTTGTGACTTCTCGTTGAAAGTAACGAAAAGGAAGGTTAGATATCGTGATTTTAAAAATATTAACTTTAATTTGGTTTGCGAGGAATTTCATAAAATTGATTGGAGTACTATTTACCACATGATGTCAATAGATGATCAGTTAGCATTTCTTGAGAATAACATGAATTATCTTTTTGACTTGACAGTACTCCTTAAAACGAAAGCTAACAACCCGAAAGGTAGAGAATGGTTCACGAGCGATATAAAATATCTCATCGACCAAAGGGAAATGGCGTACTCCAGATGGAAACGTTTTCGAACGTCAATACTGCATGAAGAGTATCGTACTGCTCGTAAACTTGTAACCGCGAAAAGATTCAGTAATGCTCTTGGAACTAAGAAAACATGGAATACCATCAGAGAAATTGGAATTGGAAAGGTGAAACCATCTATAGATGTCGAAAACGTTAATGCCAACGATCTGAATTATCAATTTGTTAATATTGTTATGACTCAACCTGATCACACGTATTATGGAAACGCACAAACTGTCTTTTCGAGTTTTATGTCTATATCTTCGAATTCCATTGGTGTTGATAATATTCATCCCAGATTTGTTAAAATTCTATTTCCACAACTTCTTCCTTTTATTACTTTTACCTTTTAATAAAATTCTAAGTTCAAGCTACTTTCCGGTGAGATGGAAGCAAGCTAAAATTATTCCGATCCCGAAAAACAAAACTGAGTATAGACCAATTGCTGTTCTTCCTTTTCTTTTCGAAGTTTTTGAACGTATTATGCATAACCAAATTTTAGATTTTATTAGTTCCAATAATCTTCTTACGAACAAGCAATCAGGATTTCGTGCCAAGCATAGCTATGTAACAGCCTTAATTGATGTTATAGAGGGCACACGAAGTAAGATTGACTTAGGCCATGTCGCTATACTTGTACTTCTTGACCACTCCAAGGCTTTCGATAATGTCGATCATACAAGTCTATTACAGAAATTGGCAAAACTTATCAATTTTTCACCTTATTCAATAAGTCTCTTGAAATCGTATCTTGGTGAAAGATCACAATATGTTGATATGTGGTACTGTATCAGGTCCACTATTAGTCAAAAGGGGATCTCCTCAAGGTTCCATACTAGGACCACTCCTATTTTCTATTTATGTCAATGACCTTCCAACTGTCGTAAAATATAGTGACGTAAGTATGTATGCTGATGATGTGCAGTTGTATATTAGCAGTGGTGAAGACTTATTGTCAAACCGCGTTGCTAATATAAATGAAGACCTAGCTGCAGTACATCAATGGGCGAAAGTAAATGGTCTAACGCTAAATCCTACCAAATCACATTGGTTATTTATACGTAAACGTAAAGTTCAAATCGATCTAGCGCACAGTGTTTTAATAAATGGAGAGCCAGTTGAAGTTGTTCAAAGAGTGAAGAATTTAGGAATTATATTCAATGACAGCCTCACTTGGACAGATCACACTAATACAGTCCGTGGATGACACAACACTGTAAGCCTTTAAATATAAGAATGCTTTTGGCAAGGACATATTTAGTTCCCACTCTTACGTATGGTTGTGAAATTTTTGCAAGATGTGATGCCCAGAGCAAGCGAAAATTACAGTCGACTTTTAACGCCATTGTGAGGTATGTCTACGGACTAAGAAAATATGATCATATATCTCAGTTTTAAAAAAAGTATTAAATGTAGAATTCGAAGGTTTTTTAAATATTAGATGTTTAATATTTTTTCACAAACTGGTAATATACCGTGAACCTGACTATCTGTACAGCCGATTAGAATTCAGCCAGTCCCTTAGAAGTAAAATTTGTATTCAATTCAAGCACAATTCTCTTGTATCTGAGCGTCAATTTTTTATTAGTGTAATACGTCTGTGGAATGCTTTACCGATCAATGTTAGAAATATCCATAATATCGCACAATTTAAACGTATAATTTTTGTTATTTACAATCAATCGTCTGCCCATAGTTAAGTTTTTGTTTTTTTTTGTTTTAAACTATGTATAAATTTTTCACTGTCAAAATGTCTATTGTTTCTAGTCTTTTATTTAATGTTGTATTTCTCATAATTTATACGTATTTTTTCGTAATTTGTAACAAAAATGTTTCACAATTCTTAAAAATTGTATTAATGTAATTTTTTTGCTTTTAAATTTTTATTTTTATGTATACTTTTTTTTATTTTTATTTTTTAATTTATGTTTCATGTTTTTTTCTATTTTTTATTTTTTTTAAGTTTAATTTAATATATAATTTAAAAGTTTTCTTTGATTAAGACATCCCTGTACTGTAATTATAAGACATTAGATCTTGTTGTACGGGTTAACAAATAAACAAATAATATCGCCATCAATAAGCGAGTTGGCCGTCGTTGAAAGCAATGTAAGATGGTCAGACCAGGGATCGAACCCAAATTGTCATGTCATGATTCCAGGGCAGCAACCATTCACGATAGATTTATTTTTGGAGAAATCTTGGACAGAGTTTATTTCCCAATGGGTGGGAAGCTGCAACTAACTTAGCCACAAAGGAGTTATGAAACTACAACTTCATATAGTACCGCAATCAAGCCCTATAGATGGATGAATAATTTGTTGCAGTCATGGGGATAATTTAAGCAAACCCGATCTCATAATACCTTTCATGAGAATAAATTTAAAATGCCGGTGCTGGTTCTAAAATCTGTGTTTCATACGCAATACTCGCACACACTTACAATTTCACCATCTAAACGCTCATCTGCAGTTCGCGTATTATCACCTTTTAATCAAATAACTATAAAAAAGAGCGCGACAAACTGTGTCATTCGATTTAAACGAGGAAAACAGAACAATAAAAATTGAAAATAAATAGACAGGAAAAAAAACACAACTACTGACAATGATACGAATGCATTCATGTATGAAGGAGCAAGTGTGCCCACACGATAAAAAGTATGCACGGACAAAGAGCATCAACCATACTCACCAACATCCGACAGATCCGGCAACAGCATTTCCTCGCCACGTTGCCAACTGGCTACCTTGACATATGGACGCACATAGTCCGGTATGGTGCACTTAATCAATGCTGAATTTCCCAAAAAGACTTCAGTGTTTTCCACATGTACATGAAATTGTCGTCGAACCACTGCAATGAAATTAAATCAATCAGATATGGATATATGGTAACACAGTATGTATACGCTCATATGTATATTTGTATGTACTCGTATGTATGTAGATAATAACACATGAGCAGAGTGGATTTATATATGAATGTCAACAGTTACGGTGCAATTGTATGTAGCGCAATAAAGTATCATGCTAAACAAGTATGAAGGTTTGTAAATTTATGTTAAATTTCACTAAATATAAATCTTATCTAGACTAACCATCATGGTCTGGGAAAACAATGTTTTAAAAACTATGCTCTTGTTCAAAAAAATCAAACTTTAGGTCTAATGTCATTTGATAAAATTAAGCAAATCCCGATACTATGTCTATATGGCTGCTACACGACAACATGGTGTCTCGACTAGCTATAAAAAAGTTGGATTTTTGCCATGACTGTCATAAACCCTGCCATTAATTTGAAATTCCATTCGATTTTGATATTTAAATAATTTAAAACTTAAACTAAATAAAAGCGAAATTATCAATTTCATTAATATTTCATTAAACTATAAAAGAGCGGATTTAAATAGAACTTAATGGGAGGAAATTGAATACAAATTTAAGTGTGCGGCAGATGAATTTGTTGCTTACGGTTCAAAGACATTTTTGAAATGAAATGTCTAGACATAATTTGCCCACTTCTTGCATTTTGACGTTAAATCATTCTCTGACTTGAACAAGAACCGTGTAATTTGCCACGCAGGTCCGGAGATAATGCTGAGGAGCTGCTTAACTTAAGTTCATTTGCTGCATCCATTGTTGACATCATCATTAGGGTTGATATCGTACTAAGAAGTACTCAATGCAATCTGGCCAAACTCGTGTAAATGAAAGCTGATAAACGAGTTGTGAAATACAGCCGTGCAAAAAAAATACTCTATTAAAATTTGTAAAATGTATTTTTCCAACTGTTTTCATTATTTCCCCATATTATCTAAAAAAAATTAAAATGGTTTTTTACCCAAATACACTAGGAAACTGAAATATCATCGACCGCTAGGGGACTATAAGTACCTTTACATAAAAAACATTTTTCAGTCCACCCTAATGTACATAAAACCGACATTTTTTGGAAACCGGTTTTCGGTTTGTTCGAAAAATCAATTTTTCAAGAAACCAATTTTCGGTTTGTTCGAAACATCAATTTTTCAAGAAACCGGTTTTTGGGTTTTTACTTTGGCGAAAATCGGTGAAACTGTTTTTTTTTCAGTTTTTTGCTTTAAATTAAATTACACATGCAGAATTTATAATATATTTGTTTAGCGACCATTTCTATTCTTATTCATGTTGTAAACTCGACGATGCTACCCAATGGGTAGCGAAATATTGAAGAATAAAATAATTTAAAAAAGACCTAACGCTCGAACATTTTAATTTGATTATAATACGAAAGGTCGAATAAATCATCACATCTTAAAAAATATATATCAAATTCCAATTTGGAATGTGTGTTAATATAAAATTTAAAGTTTTGTTCAAATTCGCTTTAACCTGATTTAAAATCGAAAATCATATTCAAATTTTAAAAAGATTTTCAGGTATAAAAATCTTATTAAGTTTAAAACATTTAGTTATAAATAATGTTAATTTTGAAATTTGATAAAAAAAATGTTTGAAAAGCTTAATTAATTCTAATTCAAATTGTTTGGATATGTCATTTAGATCATATTTCAAAATGGAAATCATGTTTCTTAATTCCAAAATTTCACTAAAATTCGAAAATCATATCATTTATTATTAATTTTTTTAAGGATATTAACACAAATTAAGTAAAATTCGATTAACCGATTAACCGACTTTAAATAACCGGTTTCCGGTTTGTTCGAAAATTACGTTTTTTAAAAAACCGGCACACGGTTAATAGCAAAAGGACCGGTGAACCGGTTTCCCCGGTTTTTCGGTTTCGGTTTTGGACACTCTAATACATATTCTTAGTAAGTATTTTTGTAAATATGTAAACATAAAAAGTTTTTTTAACTATAAAACTAAATAAATCATACATGAATTGTAGTTATTAATTGCAATGAAATTGGTTTTAGTGGAAAGTAAATATTTTGCCAGTTTTATTTAAATATGACTGGCTCGGATGCAGTCCAATCCGGAGGTAAAATTTTCGATCACTTTCTGCAGCTTTTGGGTCCGCAATCTGTACTTATATACTAATATTATAAAGAGGAAGTGTTTGTGAGTGTGTTAGTTTGGTAGTTTGTTAGTTTGTGAGTTTGTATGTAGGGGGCAATCTTCTAAACTACTCATCCGATTTTAAAAATTCACCAGTAGAATGCTACGTTATCACTGACTGCTATAGTCCTTTCCTTTTTTCCTTTTTTTTGTTTTTCTCCCTACTAAAATTCAGGACGAAGTCTGCCAGGTTTGGTAGTCAGTAATAAACAGGTTTAGAATTTCGTGGGTATCGGGTTACCCTGGGTAACCTATTATTATTGCCGTCGGGAATGAGGGTATGGGGAAAATAATGGGTAGCTACTAGAGTGTTATCCTCCATACAATGACCACTGCCGTGATTGCGAAAACGCAGAAGAGGAGGAGAGGGTGGAACATCTCCTCTGCAGTTGTCTGGCTCTAATGAATAGACGCCTAAAGACTATAGGTCGTCCCTTCCTACACAACCGCACTGAGATACACGAGATAGATCTAGGGGCTCTAATGAGGTATCTCCGATTAACAGGTTGGATATAATAGTAGACACTGTACATTAGACTGTTCAGAGTGATGTGATATGAAATACGGTGTCCCAAGACACTGATTGATGTTAAATAGTACCTTTAGCAACCACATCAACCAACCAACCAATCAAATAGTGTTCCGAAACCCCGCGTTTTCGAATATCCGGTTTTCGGGTTATTCGAAAAATCACTTATTCGGAAAACCGGTTTTCGGTTTCACATAATGGGATATTACGGTTATTTTTCGAATTTTTTGTTTCGCATGGAAAACAATATGTTCAAATTTTTGGAGAAAAATTAATACAAAATCAACACAAAATAACATATTCTTGCCTTGTTTTGTTTGCCCGTATGGAGAATCATTATTATTCTGAAAATATAGCAGCATTTGTCAGATTTTAATATTTTTTAAATTTACCGTTATAGAACACATCAGTTCATTCAATTCAGTTCAATTTAATTCAGTTCAATTCAATTGAATTCAATTCAGTTCATCTCAGATCAGTTCAGTTCAGTTCAATTCAATTCAGTGCAATTAAATTCAGTTCCATTCAAATCATATCAATTCAGTTCAACTATATTCAATCCAAATCAATTCTATTCAGTTCAATTCAATTCAATTTTTAATTCAAAAAATAATTAATATATGAAAATTTTATCTTTTTTGTGTTTAATTATTAAAAGTTTGTAAGAACTTTTTACACAAATTGAGTATACACCGGTTAATGTTATGTTACCAAACCGGCTATTAGACGGTTTTCGGATTATTCAAAAATTACCTTTTTTAAAAAAGGCACACGGTTAATTGCACGAAACCCGCTTAACCAGTTTTTCGGTTTCGGCCTTGAGCACTATAGTCGCCACCCACAACGATATGGAATTACCATCACGTTTCCCCGTACCCACAGGGTAATGGGAAAAATAACACTAGTAGTTACCCACGATCATGAGGAATAATCCAACATGATTACCCTTTACACATGGGGAATATGTAGGCAGCCCTTGGCTATTACTCATGGCGATCGGAGTTCATAAAAAAAATTCTTATATCTCGCAACCGGAGCTTCAAATCGACAAAAGAACCAATTCTTGGACGTTTCTAGTACCCCTGACATACATGTAGTATAGAAACCATTGTATGAATACCATGGTTTAACATGCTACAATATAGTGACACGCATGTACATTGTGGTTTCATATGACATTGGATCATATGGTCAATTGACGTTTCATCATATGGTAAGAAACATGGAAAAGAAAACAACATATTGGAGTATACATGCACGTTGCGGTGGACTCCTCTTAATTTGTCGATGGTGTCCCTCCAGATATCAATAATAATATTAATACCTTTTGTCCCGCGAACATTTCTTTTCACGGGTTTCGACATTTTAATTAATAACAAATAAATGATTAACAGCTGATCAAATCACAGCTGATCAAATGACATTTGATTGAGCTGTGTTTAAGTGTTTTTTGGCTAGTGTTAGAAAGCGTTTTTTAGCTATGTGGAGCTATATTTATTACAATACCACATTTATGCTACGTTCCCGAACGTAGTATACGAGCTATAATTAAACGCCCTATAAACCAGTTTGTTCAATGGTGGTATAGGTTGACACACATGTGGCATTGAATGCTAGTATGGTCTGTAGACCACATGTGTGTCAGGGGTACGTATAAGGAAGGGGTTTTCATAAAGTGGCCCAATTGGTACGAATATTTTTTTTTCAAAAAAATATCAAAATAAGAAAATCGCTAAAATTAATCAATGGCTATAACTTGGAAATAGTGCCTCCAATAGATCCAATAATAATATTTTGTACCTCCATAGGAGGCTTAAACTAGAGTATTAAAATAACCGCCCAATTCAAGAAACCGGGTTTTCAATATGGGGTTTTTTTTAAAGGTAAAAAACGGTTTCCACAGGGTTCGGTTTTTATATCCAAGTCTTAAATACCTTATCCACTTAGCGTGTTTTACACGTGTAACATGTTTTGCGATCGGAATCAGCTGAATTTTGTGTGAAAAATATGGAAAAATTAGTTCGATCGCAAATGGGTACGGGTTATCCTGGATATCCCATAACCCATCACCGTGGAAAATGGGTAAAGACCATTCCCCATTTCCATGTGTAATAGGTAATCGTGATGTGTAATACCCCATTGTCGTGAGTAGCTTACCCATTATTTTCCCCATACTCTGTGGGTAATGGGAAAACGTTCATTACCCATTCCCCTCGGCGATGTATATGGGTTACTAATGGGGGTAAATACGAACTCTGGTAATAACGAATGTTGTCTTTAATGGCTTCAATCGACTCTGGCGTATCGACGTAGACTAGGGATTTCACACACCCCCTAATAAATTAATTCATGGGTGTTAAATCGCATTGCCTTGAAGTCAATATCCAATACTCGATAATATCCAATACTCGATATTTTGTGCTCACTAAATGCTTCCATCAAAAAATAGATTGCAACACCCGTGGTCTTGTTGCAAACAACAGCTCTCCCACATCAAGGAGAGTCAATTGGGGCACGAAGAACTCATTGATCGTTGAAGCTGTAAACAGTGAGAGTCACGTTCTGGCCGGTATTGTTTTAGAAAAAGTGAGAACCAATGATTCCATTAGCCCTGAAATACACCAACCAGCCACTTTGTAGTTATGTAACGACGTCTCAAAACAGCTTGATGATTATACTCCAAATGTGGCTATTTTGCGTATTGCCGTGGCAATCGTACCAAAACTTTGCATCATCCATGAACAAAATTTTCTTGCGAAAATCGAGAGCAACAGCAATCTCGTTTTAGGCCCATTCTCCAAATGTGCGCAATTCTTGGTCGTCGTGCGTCTTCAGTTGTTACACGTGTTGGCATTTTCCAGCCAGCAAACCACGAAATCTTTCATAAAGTAGATGGGTACATATCCAATAGATAATGGATTGACCCATTCGGGTCTTTATCGATACTACGTACTACAGTAGTAATAGTTTCTTCATTACGTACTGCACGACGTCTGGGAGGTAGCGAATTTTTTGCTGTGATGGACGATAATATCGAGTATATAACAGATGTAATGCGCTATGAAATCCACAAACACAACCATGCACTTCAAAATAATTTTTCATGGAACACGATTTAATTTATATGGCTGCCTCACCTGGGTCGAATGTAGGGCATCCTGTCAACCAAATTTTTCAAGACCTTGTCGACTATTTCTCGCTATACATAACGAATGGCTCGACTGTATTCACCTTAATTTCTGAATTATCCACATAATATCTATCTTAAAGTATAAGGAGTTAGTGCTCAAAGATTGTTCGATGGGTTGTGTGATATAGTGCGTCGTCCAAGGATCGTTCAATTTTATTTCTTCCGTTTAATCCCACAAAAAGTAGGTAATCATGAGTTGTTGAAATCGATGGCGCATCGATGAAAATGGAATGAGACGCACACTCTCGGCTGCAGTGACTACATTCTATCGGCGTCGGTTCACACCGGATGAATGATTTATACGGGAATAAGCTGTCATTGTCACAGTAACTGATGATTCCCATAGGCTTGAAGAATTTTACCAATATTAACGAATTCGTTTGCCTCTATAATTCTGTGGTCACAAACAATAACAGCCTAAGTCGATTCTACATTTTTCAAGGGAGAGCAGTTTAATATCTAATATCTTTACTGGATATCAGGAGCCAGAGTTTTTGTGATAACTTTGTTACAGAAAACAAAGAAACGAATTATTTTACTTACTTCTTAACAAAAAAGAGTTGCTTATTTGAGCACGGTGACTTCTCAAAAAAAAATTTTAAATTTTGTCCTAACTCGAGTTAGGCTGTTATTGTTTGTGACCACAGAATTGTTGACAGATTTTTTTCCTACGACAGCACAATATTGCTTAAAGAACTCGGAGCCATGAGTGTTTTCTTTTGTCCGTTAGGTTTGACATGGTAAGACTCATATATGCTATTAAAACCCATATATTAATGTGCTATAGAGCTGCCATTTATCTCGTATGATATTTCATTTCACACTACTCGTGGTGCGGTAGAGAATTATTGGACACAAATTGAAATACAACAGGTTGAATTACAAAAATTGTTGACTGTCGTGTGTTTTTGGTTAAAAGCTGTGAAATTTAATCTTATTTTGAACTTTTTTGTCAACTTTTAACGTTAGTATATATTTGTGGTGTATTTACACTAATATTTTAAAGCACAAAACGAAATGGTTTGAACCATTACCCCTATCTGGTAATATTAATGCAGCGTCCATATGCAACCACACCAATCTTCGTGAATTTGAGACAACTGAGACAAATCGCTGCTCTATATAACATTACTCTATGTAAAAAATCAACAAAATATGTAGTCTCAAACGATACGAAAATTGAATGGGCTTCTAGGTATGTGTGAAATCAAAAGTATAATTTCCGTTTATGAGTGAATGGATAAAAACAGCTAAACAATACGATTTCATGAGCTGCGAGGATAAATAATTCAAAAAAATTAATATTTCAAAAACCATAGACATAAGCCCACAACAAAAAAAAAAAAACGAACAAAAACAAAAAAAGATTCGCACTCGAAAATTGTATATCTAAAGTCAATGACTGACTACCAACCATATAGGAAGTTATGCGCTTCCATTATTGTTTGTGGGTTTTAGAAAACTTTTTCAACCCCCCACAAAAAAAAACAACAACAATTGTACATAGTATTCGAATTTCCGTTGTGAATTTATACTGTTAACACAAGTTAGAAACGAGTAACTTTTCCAGAGTTATTTAATTGGTAATAGTTAAGGGCGAGCACCGCACTAATTGGTCTGACTGGATGTGGACAGTTGTAGTCGAAATTACAAAAAAAAACGTAAGTTCAATGAAATGATTTTTTTAGATATACATACATATAAGCGGAAGTGACTTTAAATTTTTAGTAAAAAGTGAGTAAATGGAAGTCAATCAGTAGTGGTATTAATACCAATGTTAATCAACTCTTCGATTGAATTTTAGCATCAATTTGCAACTTATAGTTATTTTATGAGCCCACTTGCACAAGATGTAACAGATGGGACATGTCATATTTGTTCATCTACTATACCTAAATGGATATTGTGATCGAGAATTCCTGTCTCGAGAAATCTCGAGACCCTTACTCATTTTAATGTCTCGTGTCTCGAGAAATTTAAATATAACGGGTCCGCCAAATAACTTTTTTTTTTTTGAAAATGCTGTAAAAAAACTACTGAATAGTTTCTCAAATTTCTTTTTTTATTTGAAAGTACAATCCTTTCGGTTAATAATGGAAAATAATTTTATTCAAATGGCTGCCTCGGCTGGCCATGCAGTAGCCTACACGATCGGTCCGATTTTTAAGCACATTATCGATTGTGTGCAGCTGTATTTCACCAATGGCTTCACGAATATTGTCCAACTTATTTCCCTAGTTGGCAATACCAAGTGTACGCAGGGATTCGGCAACCTGATCCCTCCAGCGGAGTCTTGGTCTTCCTATTTTTCGTCATCCTTCGAGTTCGGTTTCGAAAACCCTTCGTGCTGGTTCGTCTTCATCCATTCTGCTGATATGGCCTAGCCAGTGCAATCGCGTTATTTTGATCCGCTTAAATATGCGAATGTCAGGATAATGCCCATAAAACTCATGATTCATGCGACACCGATACTCGCCGTTGTGCACTATAGGGCCATAATTTTTTCGGAGTATTTTTCTCTCAAATGCTCCTACAGATGTTTCGTCTGCTTGCGATAGGACCCATGATTCTGCGCCATAAAGCAAGACAGGTTGAGTGAGAGTCTGGTACATCTGGACTTTTGTTACACGAGAGAGGGCTTTATCTCTAAAGTGCTTGCTTAGCCCAAAATAACATCTATTCGCAAGCACAATTCTCCGCTTGATCTCAAGGCTGAAGTTGTTGTTTTTGTTCACGGCAGATCCGAGGTATATAAATTCGTCCACTACCTCAAAGTTATAACGGTTATCAACGTTCACGCTTTGGTCTAATCGCGTGGAGGCCCTGTTCGTTGAAACCATTAATTTTGTCTTGTCCTCATTTACCGTCAGACCCACTTTTGCTGACTCCTTCTCAATTCTCGAAAAAACCACAGTAATTTCTCTAATTGTGCGCCCAATGATATCTATATCATCAGCATACGCGAGCAGCATGTGACTTTTGCTGCTGATGGTTTTATTTATGTTGACAGCAGCTTTTCTCATAATGATCTTAATTAAGATGTTAAAGAGATCGCATGATAGGGTGTCACCTTGCCTGAGGTCTCGCTTAGTTTCGAAAGGTTCGGTAAGATCCTTACCAACTTTCACTGCGGATTTGGTGTTCGTCAAGGACATCCTGCAAAGGCGTATGAGTTTTGCAGGAATACCAAGCTCAGACATTGCTTCGTAGAGTTTCCCCCGTTTCGGGATATTGAAGGCCGCCTTATAATCGATAAATAGATGATAGGTGTCGATTTGTTTTTCGTGGGTCTTCTCCAGGATTTGGCGTAACGTGAAAATTTGGTCGGTTGTCGATTTTCCAGGCCTAAAGCCGCACTGGTATGGTCCAATCAGGTCAGCGATAATTGGTTTTAGTCTTTCGCTCATTATACTTGATAGAACCTTATATGCTATGGATAAAAGGCTTATTCCACAGTAGTTGGCACAGATACTTGGGTCACCTTTTTTAAATATGGGACATAGTACACTTAGACTCCTATCGCCGGGCATGCAGTCGTCTAACCAAATTTTGCTAATGAGCTGATGTATGCACCTTATAAGCTCATCGCCGCCAGCCTTAAACAGCTCCGCCGGTAGTCCATCGGCTCCTGCGGCTTTCTTGTTCTTAAACCAGGCAATAACTGTTCTGACCTCGTCTTAGATGTGATTCTTGACCGAAATTTTGCATAAAAGAGATCGAGAGTGCTTCATTAGCGTTCGCACATACGTATAACCAAAAATATTTTTCTTAGCAAAAATGTACTCATTAGCGCCGACGGGTGCGAAAACGCACAGCATGAACCTGTGCAAAGACGTTTACATGCACAAATTTGAAATTCATATGAGTTAAATATAGCGCAGAGGGCTACCGATCCATATTATTAGATATTTTTTAATTATTTTTTTTTCTATCTGTTTTATCTGTATAATAGGGTTTTTTTATGCATGTTGAAAAACCTGTACTTGGCGATGCGCTTATCATCAAGTAGATGGCGTCCTATGAAAAAACAGTCTATGTAAAATATGTAAAGCCATCCATCTTTTATCCATACCAAAAGACAGAAAAGCGATATCAATTACAAAACATTTCCTATGAATTTTCAAAAAAACCTATTTTTTTGATGCGTTTTCGCACCCGTCGGCGTTAATGGGTTAATGTCATTAGCAGAGTGATCGGTTCTTTCTTTGATCGGTTCTTTCTTTGCGATTGAAACAAGAGAAGACGGCAGGTCTTTTGTCATTCTTGTTATGCGGCACATATCATGCATGCCGGTCGTCTATTGCAGTGCTCCCCGCCATGCCCGTACATTAGACAGTTCCAACATTGCGTGGGTTTGTTGTTCTGTTTTGGTTTTTGTTTTCTCCATGTAACCATAGCATTACATATTGTTTTAATATTTTGCAACTAAGTGGGGCTGAAATTTTTGCGTACAAAATGTACTTTATAGACGGCGTTATTTACTGAGCTATATCTAGTATTTACCTCGGTTACCGATGTTGGGGTGATGTTGTAGCTCTTGATATCTTCGACTATGTCACCCGTATTTATTTTTGGCAAACCGTGGAGAAAGGTTGCAAACAATCGATTTTCTTTCGAGTTATACGAGTGAAATTCGATTTTATTTTCTGTAAGTGCTTTCTTACAGACGTCGTATTTTTCAAGGTTTGATGGGAACACCTTAGTTCCAATTGTGGTGCGTTTGTAGATACACTCGCTTCCTAATAGATGTTGTATCTCTCTGAACGGAAAGGCAATGTCAACAACAATTGGTGGTGGTTTCGGCTGTCTTTCCTCTTCCACGATGTTCGTCTCATGAGATACCTCCATATCATCTGGGACGGAGAGGTTATGGCGTGATATTGATGGTCGATTTGAACTAATGCTCCCACCGAATGTTACCGATGGTTTGAGTATTTTGAATATATTGGTCCTGCTCTTGGGAGGAGCGAAGACTTGGGTCTACGGTATAAAAATTTACACACGTATTATAATAGTT
This sequence comes from Phaonia tiefii, assembly GCA_963931995.1. Lineage (NCBI taxonomy): Eukaryota > Metazoa > Arthropoda > Insecta > Diptera > Muscidae > Phaonia > Phaonia tiefii. The sequence goes on from OZ008367.1 coordinate 126,177,728, forward strand.
CGATCGAAAAAAAATAAACTTTTACAAACGGAGCGACAATTACAAGGAATGTGTTACACAGTGTTTGGTTTTGTTCAAAGAAAAAGAGCATGCGACCCCACGAAACGAAAGCAAGAGTAGAACTGACTTACTTGCACTTAGAACTCACAATATGGAAGTAAATGTATTAGAATAACGATCTTAGTTTACGATTAAACTTGATCCGGTATTAACCGATGTGATAACAAAAAGCCACACCTTTGCAGTAATTGCACACAATTAAAAAAAATGTTTATTTTCACAAGTGAAAATGGAAACACTATTATGTGAATGCAATACACATTTACTTGCAGTCAGAACTGAGAACTTTGGAGTAAAATTATATGAAGACCGAACTTAATTTGCAATTAAATTTGAACCGATATCATCCTCAGTGGTAGCGATTACAAAAATAAAAAATAAATGGTTTCCCATTACATCCCATGATGGGACCGGGGGGAAGTTCTCACAATCAGTGAGCTGTGCGCTTTCCAGTTTTCACTCATTGATTGGGACCTACAGTTTTACACCGATTCCGAACGGTATTTTGAGAAGCTTTTTTATGGCTATATATTCGATAGTGTCTCCGTCACTATGCGAGGTGACCGCCGCCGAAAGAATTTTTTCTTTTTTTGAAGGTGGTCAGAGCAGGGTTCGAACCCAGGATCTCATGTACAAGAGCCGCTCACACTAACCATTGCATCACCGACGGCCTACGATTAGCCTACAAAAAATCTCGAATATAAGTAATCGAAATTTGACGAACTAAAGTTGAAAATTCCATTAACTCCCAAGCTGAGGATTTTTTTCTTCCGAGTTGCCTTGTTTATTACATTATAGACCGTTTCATTAATAGTTCATACTTTCTACCCTACCTCACAGTTTTAAAACCGGGACTTTTATTGCCGCCTTCAGCGAATCTTTTTCGTACTGTCTGTTCGTGAAGGCCTTCCTTGATGCCTCTTATAGGATGCAATTACTGTACAGCATTTACATGAAGAGAAAGTATAATATTTTCGCTATACCGAATGGAAGAAGCTTTTTCACTTAGAATGGAATTTAAAACGGTTCAAATTGCCTTCCAGTACATTTGGTATTCAAATTTGGAACGCATTTCAGTAAATGCGTTAAAGATGTAACTTCCTTGAACGTATTATGTCGCTGGCCCACCAACTGACAGCGATAATAAATAATTAATTTAACATTTGTTTCTGAGCATACTACCTCAACTCCTCACATGAACTCATTCTCTTTTTAAATCCACCATGTAAATACAGTATTGAGTACAGCGAGCAGAACTACATGTTTAACCCTTTAGCGAATCCAAGGTAATACACTTGCCCAAAAGCAGCTGGCACACATAATTGTACCAACCTACTTCCGTCAATCACATTTGGATAAATTTGCTCTATCTTATATTTGGACAATAATATGTACCAACCCCTCTTGGGCCACCATGTTTGTCTGTGTCGTGAAAGGGTTTAAAAAATGTATATACACACGTTTAAAAAAAGTCAGGTTGATTTGAGACTATAATACATCAGGAAATTCAAATAGTAAACATTGAATGAGTTCAACACAGAGCGAAGTACTTATATAGTTACAGCCAAGAATACCTATCAACCAGGAATAGTGATAGACAAGAATTGATGATACATAACTGTTTCAGCTCATGGGCTTGATATGCATGCATAGTGAAGCCCAAAACTGGAACTATTGCAACGGTACAGTAAATGATATAAGCATGAAACTGAATTTGTCACATTTCATTTAAATTTTCGAATAAATACAATATAATGAGTTCGAGAAATATCTTATCTTGATTTCGACCTAATGAAAATAGTTAATAAAAAAAGTACATTAATTCAGTAAATTTCATGTAGTTGTAATGTGAAATAAACCGCCAGTCGTGGTTTTTAAAATTTGTACATATTCTATGAACTCATCCCCTTATTTACTGAAAGAAAAAGCTTCGCTAATACAACGAATGGTTTCATCAGAATTGAGTAAAAACACAGCTTCATTGCCACAATGTACGAATTAATTGCAGCAATGACAAAATCGTTGAATATACGATATATATCATTGGGCGTACCACAAAAACGTCGGATGTACGTAACTTCTCATTGCAGCACTGTAAACGCAACAACAAAAGAATTTCATTCCACTGACGAAGTATTTTTTCAGGGTTATTGAACGTGTGTTCAATCCCCGCAATGATCACCTTTAATTTTGAATCGGGGACCTAGCGACGTACGCTTTCGAATAATTGACCATGAAAAAGCTTGTCAATACATAAAAATTCGGATTCGGTGAAAAACAGATCAGTTAGTCCAAAAAATTAGAAAGTTCTACTCTTAGTTTAAGTGTTGGTGGCAGTCGATGATTGATTCACTCAAAGTTTTTGGTCGGGTAGAAGTTTAAGCGCCAGTCCCACCGGAGAACCGTTTGGTTTTCTCCAAGAAGCTCAAATTCGTGGCACCGTCTAATTAATAAAACTCAACAAAACCCCTAAAAAATTAAACATTCTGTAGGTTTGGATGGCTTAATGATACGTATCAACTAAGCAATTAATTATTAACTAGTTAATACTACATTCGGTGGTCAGTTGACCGATTGTCATTGTACTGATAAGAAAAGATATGTAGAGGTAAAAGGGACAAATTGTAAAGCCAGAGACATATTTGAAAGAGTGGGAGGTATATAATGACAAGTAAACAGACACACTATACAATACTTTAGAGTGGTGCTCCTACTGGCAACACAAATACAAATGAACATGCTTCAGTCCTGTAAACCATTCTTAACATTTTCAATTGATTACACCTATCCAATGCATTCCACAAAACCCTACATCCATAGATAATATTTGGGTAAATTATTGTCGTAGACGACTTGTAAACGGTTTTTGGACTAAGTCGCCAGTTTATAGACTTTCGGTCGGCATATTTATAGACTTTCGGTCGGCGTGGTTTGGGAACTACAGTTTCAGTGAGTGAAAAATTAGAAAGCGCACTGCTCACTGGTTGTGAGAAGTTCTACCCAATCTCTTCAGGGGATGTAATGGGGAACGGTTTCTTTAATATAGAGAGTGTTCATTCATACCCTTCCTCATTCAATCCTCACTATTCCATTCCCAGTGTAAACTCCGGTCAAGGCTAACACCGAAATACTTTGCATCAGCAGATATTCCCAGTACTACACCGTCTAGCTTGGACATTTTAAACTCCTAAGATTTCTGCTACTCCAGGTGGTTTACACCCAATCCACAGAGTCTAGCCCAAGGCGATAGTTTTCTCAAATGAGCTTTCATAAAATCACTGATAGTATTTATTTTTATATCCTTACAACTCTCCACTTCAAAGGATTTAAGCATGCCATTAATAACTAACATCCAAAGCACGAGGAAGAATACTACTCCTTGCGGTGCGCCACGCGTGGCCAAGTTCCGCATCGAGCTTATACCCGAGATATATTTGATAACATGGACGCCGAACATATGGTCAGTCCAGTCGACAAGATGCGTGGGCACATGTCAATAGAATTCCTAACAGATCCATACGTAACAGCATAAAAGCCGGTTTCTATATTCAAGGCGGCTGCTAGAGTAAATACCACGAACCCCACATTACGCAGAATATACACACTGAAAAATCTGTAGTTTTTTGTTGTTTGGACGCAAATATAACATGTGTTTGGAGCTTGGCGCAAATATAGTATACTTGTGCCAAAACGCACTTTATTTGCTATTCAATATTACATGTTTAAGACACAATGATTAATATGTTATGATATATGTGCTTGCGACCCAAATATATCTCTGTTTGTGATACAAATACAGCCGTGTTTGTTGCACTGTTTATGCTATCTCGAGAGCAAGAGAATAAAAGATGGGCAACCAGTGTGTATTTTGTAATTGTTTATATTTATTTGTTTATATGTATTGCAGATGAAGTCAGTGTTTCTTATTTTGACTGATGTACTGCGGTTTAATTTCATGTATTCAGTCGTCAATGGTTAATGGGACAGAGGATATCAAAAGCGCTTGATCAGTGAAAAACGAATAAACAAAAGCTCGGAAGGTTAAATGGTCTGTGATGTTGCTTTGGGTTTTGTGTATAAGTTTCGTATATATTTATGTGAAAGAAACTGCAGAGGGCAACAATGTGAATACCTTTTTCTGCACCAGCCTCTGCTGAAAAAATCGTAATGGCGGACCATTTGTGAAATATAATAAAAAACACAAGTAATTAATTCATGCCTGTCTTGCATGATCTAGATTTGTATATAAGTATACTGTACGTGTACCAACGCATGCCAAGGCATAGTTGAAACCTTCTGAAGACAAAAACGTGAGAGACAACTAAGAAAGGAGAAACAAGAGAGCAGCAGATTAAACACAAAACAAATAAGGCAGTCAATGCAAGTAAATGTAAAACTCATTTAAGTCTTTTAATTTTTTGTATTAATATTGATAAAATTAATTATAATAAATAAAGAAAGAATAATTCGTTTCTAAATATTATTCTGTTTGGGAGAAAATACGCATATGTTTCCATGTAAGTATATGGAGGTTTGGGGAAAACACACGAATGCTTCCACGTAAGTATGTGGATGTTTGGGATGAAGCACGCATACGTTTCCACGTAAAAGCATACATATTTGTCAGTCAACATGCTAATGTCTGTATTTAAATACTCCTGAGTTTGGGAATTGCAAACACATAAATGTTTGAAGTGTGTTCCAAACATATACATGGTTCCTGCAGAATATGTTTGGAGGAATATTTTACAGAGGCCGTTTGTTTTCAGTGTATATCAAATAACATCGTGAAGGCACTTCCACAAACTTTGCCCTCAGGTAGGCCATTTCTAATATAAGTCAATTAATATCTCTAGGATCTTCAACATAAAGGATGAACGACTAATTGGTCTATAGTACTTAGGAGAAAGACTTATACAATTATTTGTATCTGGAACTGGGGATTGGCAGATACAATACCTATAAATATCCACAGCATACGGTATGATAAAATTAACTCACCTTTCCAGCATAACCCGCAATATCACATCATTTAAATTGATTAGAGTTATGTTAACCCAAAGCAATTTTATCTCAGAAATTAATATAACATATAATCGTAAGCAATTTGCTCGTCTAATTAAACCAAGAGTCGGTGTCATTTCGCTTTATTGTACAGATTCCTAGAGTATTTTCGCAACTTGCCCAGTCCCTTCGCCCACCAAACTAGTTGGCGCCATTTTTCCAGGTAGCTGATAAAGCAATTTACAATGATCCATTTTTACAGAAGGTCAAAAACACTGTATGTATACCTCTTCATTTACTTCCTGAACTTCATTTCCTTCGGAATTGAATTCAGTCAACATTTATTATAAATGCATTTCACCACAAATGGTAAAATAACAGATTTATCACTTTTAATAGTATTACTGACACTTAAACGGGTGATATTGAAACTATACCTTTCCCACAGTCAATCTGAACAGCAATCTATCAGCCCTCGTATACATTTTAGTTCAGGACTAATGAGAAAGCAAGGAGAACTATGAGCTCTTGTATATTTAGCAGATCGTCTCCATATCGTAGTCCAACTATCCGTAGTTAACTATTATGACCGGTTTACTAGAAAAGGTTATATTTAAGTCCTGATGTGCCGGTTTTGCCATCCGCTACAGCAAAACAGATTGTCAGGAAAGAACACAATATCATTGTAGAACTGTTAAAAATATACCATAAAACTCCATATGATGTGAGTCGTTAGAATATTTTCAAAACATAGGATTAGTTTTCTTCGTCACTGTAGTTATGTACATCAACACGTATGTACGCAAAGATGAAGGTTTTCGGGTCAAATTCTCGTCTCGTATAACAGCAGTTCGTTGTAAGCCAAAATCTGGAGAATAACGTATGATTGATGATGCAACCGGATTTAGTATACATATATGGATACGCGAACATCCTTAAGGTACATTGTTAGAAATCAGCGTCACTAGGAGGACTATGAGCTCTGGCGTAAATACAGCGTCACAGTTTACAAATAATTGAACAAGACATTTATAGATTTAGGTACCAATAATGAGTTTCAATTCGTCTAAGATCGAATGAGGTGTTGTTGAGTTTCTCCCGAAAAAAGGTGTACATAATCACTACTATTGGAGTTTACTAGTGCATTTATTTCCCCAAATCCAGTTCAAATTCCTGCAAATGCGGTAGGAAAATGGCAAATGATTGCCTTGATAGAAATATCTTTATTTTGGTTTCAGAGACTAATTAGAGTATTTAATTGCTGAACAATTCTTTACAAGTGTAACAATTTTAGACAAGATTATCTCCTGCTACAAATCTTCAAAAATGTTGGTACAGAAAGTATAATGGCGCCACTGCTCCAGAAAATTGACAATTAAGAACGAAATATGCAGCTGTTATGGTCGAAAAATGTATCAACGTTCAAGTAAATTGTATCGGTTAGAGGCAAGGCTACTGAGTTGATCAGTACCCATGAAATGTCTACAGGTCTTCAAATTTTTGAAAAAATAGATTTTTACCAATTTTCAGATTTTCCTGCACTTTATTTGAAAAAAAGAGTTTTTCCACTTTTTTCAGGATAACTTCAAGAAACTCCAAATTTTGTACTCACAATGTTTGGCAAAATTGTAGCCATTGTAAAGGTGAACAACTTTTGAGAAAATTTTAATACAATCTGAACATCACTAGTCACCATAAATAGCACATAAAGAACGCTCGAACAATTTAATTTTTGAATATAATACGAAAGGTCGGATAAATCATCACTTATTCGACCACTTTATATCTTATCAGGAAGTTGCGGACAAATTTCTTCAGCGTATTCCTTGGCTCATTTCATGAAGAAAAGTCCACTAGGACCATGTCCGAAAATGCAAGGGTGCGAAATGGCAGCGGGTTCAAAATTTTCGGATTGGCAAAAACAAACATTTTTGCTTCGTTTAAGTCATTTTGGAAAGGTAAGAGGTATGGCTATCTTTCAACAGAAACATAAAAACATAAGTTACCTGCCATCCAATGACGATGGGACAATCGATCACAATATGGACGACGACGTCGATTGCCCCCCTCCTAACCAAGACGAGGTCAGAACAGCTATTGCCCGGCTTAAGAACAACAATGCCGCAGGAGCCGATGGATTACCGGCGGAGCTGTTTAAGGCTGGCGGCGATGAGCTGATAAGGTGCATGCATCAGTTCATTAGCAAAATTTGGTTAGATGAATGCATGCCCGGCGATTGGAGTCTCAGTGTACTATGTCCCATATTAAAAAAAGGTTTTATTTTGGGCTAAGCAAGCACTATAGAGATAAAGCTCTCTCTCGAGTAACAAAAGTCCAGCTGTACCAGACTCTCATTTAACCTGTCTTGCTTTATGGCGCAGAATCCTTGATCCCATCGCAAGCAGACAAAACATCTGTAGGAGTCTTCGAGAGAAAAATACTCCGAAAAATGTATGGCCCTATAGTGCACAACGGTGAGTATCGGCGACGCATGAATCATGAGCTGTATGAGCTTTATCCTGACATTGACATAGTTAAGCGGATCAAAATAACGCGATTGCGCTGGCTAGGCCATGTCAGTAGAATGGATGAAGACGAACCAGCACGAAGGGTTTTCGAAACCGAACTCGAAGGAAGACGAAAAATAGGAAGACCAAGACTCCGCTGGAGGGTTCAGGTTGACGAATCCCTGCGTACACTTGGTATTGCCAACTGGAGAAATAAACCAAAAGATCGAACTGGTTGGCGATATATGTTATCTTCGTTTTGTAAGGTCCCTGACCCCCCGGGGTTGTCCGAGACCGGATAAGTAAGTAAGTACCTGCCATCTTGCTGACCAAATTGAGGTTATGTGAATTTTTTTCCCCATTTTTTTCCGAAAGCTCTGTATATCGGCGATTTGACTTTATTTTATTGATTGTGAAAGGCATATTAAAGACCTTTCCAACAAGCTAAAAAAATCCGACCACTGGCTCAGAAGTCAGCAACTTTACCCTACTAACCTCCGACCGCCAATCCGAAAATTTTAAACCCGCTGCCATTTCGCACCCTTGCATTTTCGGACATGGCCCTAGTGGACTTTTCTTCATGAAATGAGCCAAGGAATACGCTAGAGAAATTTGTCCGGAACTTCCTGAATCACCCTGTATATCATCATTACTCGAGAACGACGTGTCCAATTTTATCCGAATAAATTTAAACAAACTTTAAGATTATAATATCTTTAATCTATTCCTATACTTTTTCTCAGTGTAATCAATAGTTTTCAGTTATAAAAAAAAAAGAATGGTAAACAAAAATATTTTGTTGCTTAAAAAATTAAAAATTTTTGTAATTTAAAAAAATGAACGAAAATTTGATAAAAACTGAATACCGGGCTTAACGTGATGTTTCGTTCTCAGCCGAGTGCCAGTTTATTAAGACATATAATTATCGAACGAAGTCAAATATAAACATTAAAAATATAAACATTACATAATTTTTTATTAATGAAATACTTTTATTAAACAGACACAATTTTCTCTTTCCAAATCTAAATATTCCAGACTGTGAAAGAACGAACGAAAAACGAACAACACCCGAAAATTCTACCAAAAAGGCAAAACTGGAACTAATGAACGTAGTTCAGGTCCCCCCTTCTGAAAAGATAAGGACGGAAATATAATCGCGGATGTACAGACCATGTTGGGAATATGGAGATATAATTTATCTGCGCTACTGATACCTGCGATATCCAATGACAAAGAGACAATCGATCACAATTTGAGCGACGACATCAATTGCCCCCTCCTAACCAAGAGCAGATCAGAAAAGCTATTGCTCTGCTTAAGAACGACCAACCCGCAGCAGTCGATGGATTACAGGCTGCGCTGTTTAAGGATAACGGCGGTGAGCTGATAAGGTGCACACTTCAGCTCATTAGCAAAATTTGATTATATGAAAGCGTCTCAATGTACTATTTACACTGTGCGTGATTTTTGCACTTTAAAAATCTGAATTGAGTGAAACATAGCGAACCTGCATAATTTTGATACGCTGAATCTATTGGCATTTCCCGTTTTTTTTCTACCACGTCAAAATTTCGAGATATTTGACCCCAAAGTTTGCTGGGATGTCAACAACTGTAATATTTTTGAGACTGAATTAGAGGCAGAACGCTTCAAAATTGAAGTTTGACTTCTGAGTAAGAAATGTAGAGGACCTTAAGAAGAATACCAACTTCAAGTTTGTACCCCCTCTCCTCCCCCCTTACCCCTAATAACTCGACAAAAACATTATTATTAAGGGTAAGGGGGGGAGAGGGGGTACACACTTGAAGTTGGTATTCTTCTTAAGGTCCTCTACATTGTAATATGATTTTAAAATAAAAATAAGTTGACTGTAAATTTTAAATTTAATGTCAGACGCTCATTTCACATTCCAATAGATATAAATTAATTTAAATTTAAAAAATTAGGTCTTTTTTTTAATTAATAATTTTTCATGTTTTATTCAAGCTCCATTCTAGATATATGTAGAACTGTGTTGACACTCACAAATATATACATAGTTTTTTAAAGAAGAAGTTTGACAAGTCATACAGTTACGAAATTTTGGATTTAAACACGAACACGTACATGAAACAATCGCTAAATCAAATTTATTGGAAAGTTATGACTATTGGAAATTTATGATTAATTGCATTTCTTTTTAAAAAATGGTTAGTGTGCGTGCCTCTTGTACATGACATCGTGGGTTCAGTACCTACCTCTGACCACCTTAAATTTATTTTTTCTCAAAATACCGTTCGGAATCGGTATAAAACCTGTAGGTCCCAATCAGTGAGTACAAAACAAAACTAGAAAGCGCATAGCTCACTCGTTGTGAGAAGCTCTGCCCAATTCCTGCATGGGATGTAATGGGAAACAGTGTTAACAGTGCAATTCTAGCTTTTTTTTGGCTTCGGCACTTTCTTATGCTAAATACTTTTTAACACTTTATTAGGAAATTTTTGCTAACTTTTGACTTTTCTTGCTTAATTTTTAGTATTTATTGTCGATAAATTGCATTTTTTCTATAAAAACAATTTGAATTTGCCTCTAAGTATATTACTAGTCAAAATCGAATAGACGTTCAACCTTCTAATTACTTTAATGTTTAAAAAACGGACACAGCTTTCATTAAAGCGGTTATCTTAGTTAATCGCCCAGGTTTTGTATGGGAGGGCGTAGTGACCTCGGCAATTTTCTCTAGTTAAGTACAAATTTACTGATTAATCAATTTCTGTCTGTTTCAGTCTACATGGTGACAGTTTCGATAACGGTATGAGACCGATTGACTTTGCCACGGCAAAATACATAGTCGCTAGTGGCACAAGATTCCAGCATAAAGACATTCACAAGGCTACTTCGATATGTCTTGTTCAAACAACGAAGACCCATATTGATCCCTTGGTAATTGATGGTAGCCACTCATCCAGTGTAATGGACGTACGAGTGATCAGAGGAGCTAACATCGATTCTGATCACTACCTGGTAGCAGCAAAGGTTCGGCGCAGAGAAAGCTAGACAATTACCAGATGTAGGCAGAGCCTGCTCAATGAAAGTCTCGTAACTTTTGGCATATATAGGCCGTAAAGTTCCGCAGTACTACAATTTTTGATTGTTTCAATTTTAGCACTTATTTTTTTTTGCAAATTTCACTTTTTTTGGCATGTTTTTTTGACAGCTTCTGGCAACACTGATGGGAAATCACTTATTTTAAACTTAAAAATGCAAACCGGCTTTTTAAAAAAATTAATACTGAATAAATTGGCAACCGTATTTTGGTCATGAAACTGTAAAAAAAGGCTGTATCCATTCACACGCGGCATTTTTTCTTGCTCGTACTGGCAATTCGTTTTGTTTTTTTTTTCATTCGCACTTTCCTATCTGAAGTTGGATGTAGATTATTTTAAAATTTCTTTTTATTTACTCCTTCTTTGTGTAAAAAATTAATATCACAAATTCAAAAAAAATGTGAGAATGTCAGAAAAACAACAATTATGAAATCAGGAATTGTAGGAACAGAATTGCCACAAGCAACAAGTTCAATAGAGAATCATAAAAATTGCCACAAGATCTATTGTCTAGTGCGAATGGGGACTACGTCGGCTAATGGCTACCATTAATTTTGTTATATAGTGTAATTTTTTGCGAATGCACAGCCTCAGTTATCCTAACATATGTGGCCGACTAATTCCTTAATCTCGGCAATGTGTTAAATAAATATTTAATGACACAAAAGTGTACATACAGATAGGATGGGAAAAGCTTCTTAACATCAGTTCCTACTTTAAGCTTAAATACTAGGTGTTAAGCGATTCCTTTAACTCTGTACGTCGATGTATATACGTGTGTATATATCTTAGTACATCAGCTTGCGCTCGTTTGAAACATTCCCATACATATCCTTGAGCTATTGCGATGATTATTTTGTTACTTGCCGCGCTGTGAGCTGGTGGTAGTGTTGACTTTTATTATTTCGCTGTGTTGCACTAAATCCCTTTTGATGTCAGCACTTAACATAAACACAGAGAGTGACTGAAAAGGTTTGTTTTCCTTTACCATAAGCAGCAAACAAAGCAAACTGTTGCCTTTAAGCTATTTTGTTAACTAAGTGCTATCAACAGCAAAACGTTTCATATTTCACACATTTTTATGGAACATTTTCAATAAATGACAATAAACATAAAATAAAAATAAACAATATCGGAAAATGTTATGCAAGAAAGGACAAAGATAAAGAAGTCACCTCTGGCCACAATAGGAAATTGCAATGATCACCAACTCTACAAAATGACCAAATCACTGTTGACATACGGATGGAGGATGTAGAGTGCATCATGTCCTCTTTTCACTTTGATAAATAATCACAGTCATGATTGCGATTGTCAACTTATGCAACCGCAATCATTTGTTGCAAATCCTTTGAGCACAGTGTGGCTAAATTGGTGATGATGGTTTGGTCATTTATTTAGTTGGTGTTAACCAGCACATAAGTAAAGGGGGTGCTAACAAAAGTTTATGAACATTATACTTATGAATGTGTAGTTTTGAATTCTACTAGTAAATGGATTTTAGTTGACATTCAGCTCAGCACCGGAATTCTGTAACTTTTTAGCGATAATAATTGGTAGTTAAATTGTCAAAATTCATAAAGTTGTAATACAAGTTTACCGAATTATGTCAATTGTTCATTTTAACAAAAACTATGTCTTTTCTTTTTTCGCGGATAGTTCACGGAGTCTATACAGCGCTGGTGAGACCGATAATGATTTCTGGTGTTATCATGTGCTGGTTAGAGCTTCAGGGTTCAGACTATCGTCACAACGTGCGTCATGGGTGATCTGCACATCTTTCCCATTCATGTACTGAATGTAATGTAATGACTGTTTTTAAATCTGACATCAAGACAACGATCACAATAGGGTATGTCCAAAGTCGGCCATGGAACAAGGTCGGAAGGTGTTCCGAACATTCAAGCTTGTGTGGTTTAAGTGAACGCGGATCTAGTATCACACACTCTTACCGTAAAGAGATTCATGCAACAAAGGTGTTCCGGGTGTAGAGGTATATATGGTTCACTAATATCAAGACCCTGCAAATAACACTGCTGTACACAACATATGCATTGGACTGCTGGTTATATTCATCTGAGGCATTAACAGGAACTGCCGATCGGATGAACAATACCTTCACATTAGTATTGTATTCTTTATTTTTATTGAAAGACGAGAGATTGAATTCAAGAGCGAGATCACTTTTGAGTGTGTCGTGTGTGTGTGTATCACTATTTTCAATGTTTTGGGGTAAATGAAAGTTCATTTACAAGAATAACAAAAACTTTTTCGGTCATCATTGAGTACTCGTGCACATAACAAACTAAATATTTTTGAGGCAAATGACCTCCAAAATTTTTTTGTGTGTATTACACAGTGCAGCACATAAAATCCAAACTCCTTCTCGTATGAAATATCTCGAACTACTTATCGAAACTAACAAACTCCTATTTGGGGTTTGCTAATTTAGCTGCTGTTCGGATTTTATGGCCTCATGTATATATCCATACATCATTGGAGAGATACAGCCACATCTCTGTGAAAAAGTCATGGAAAATTTCATGAAGAAAAAATGGCCTGTCATCAGAGCCGTGGGGGACCTTTTACTACATACTTAATCGGAACATGTCTTCCTAAAACCGAATAAAAAAATCACAACTATCTGAAAAAATACGGGGTTTTTTTTTAAATGACAAAGTGCATTCTTTCTGAGACAACCTTTATGTAACATTAGATCTAGATTTATGGGGTTTGGATCAAATGAGTCGTCTAAAAAATCCACAAATATAGCACTCTAATAAGAAAGACTTTTGTACATGACAACCTGGATTCGATGGCTGCTCTGACCACTCTACATTTCTTTCGACGTAAGATCACTTCGCTTAGTGGTCACGGTCCAATCGAGTATGTAGCCATAAAAATGCTTGTCAAAATTGCAAAACTGTGAGAAGCCCTCCACTATTTGTAAACAATTCACTATTCTGAGAGAACTGCGATTTTATTTTGTACCCAGCCCTTGAGAGTTTTGTTGTCACAAAATAGGTTCGATTGCCATTCAATCCGCCAATCGTGTGTGGAAAAGTCTCACACTCTACCAAATGCACAACCACCGATCACCTTATCCAAACACTTTACTAGCAGGACTACCGTTTTAGTCCTTTTGTTAGCCACCTCGCTAAATTGCAGTATCTTCTATTTAATATTTATCTTTGCATATTTGTGGTTTCTTGCCACACACACAAGCGCATACACATTTTAAAAATGACACTTAAACAAGAGGACATTATTTTGAATGGACACCAAGCTACTGATGTTATAACAAGTAATGCCTGAAATGAGAATCCCTAAAGATAATTAATGAAATATTTACCAATGTTCATTAATTTCAATTATTTAAAGAACTAGTACTTCTGTGGCATGTATCTACATATTTCGATAGGTTGGAAAATCAAAAAATAAATAAGGTCATGAGGCAGGTAACAAATATTTCGGATGAACAAGAACATATCGCACCCTAAATACAAAAGTGTCACAACTCAAAATTGACAAATTTGCAGTAGAGGCAAAAAACTGAGTTGGAAAGTTAAAAAATGTATGAAATGTCCCAAACATAGACATATTAATACTGGATTTGTTTGACGAAAGGGAAGAGAACCTGACGCCAAATTTTCATAGCAGATAGTAATGGTCCTCGGTGATTGTTTTTAAGAAAAAAATTAAAATCTCGAAATTTTGAGTTGTGACGCTTTTGTATTTAGGGTGCGATATATCAGTTCAGCAATTACCGGATTAGGGATATATGAAACGTATAATTTTAAAAATACGAAGCGTTGCATTAGTTCTCTAAGAAAAACAAAGCGTGGCAGGTACTACACGGATAAACACTAAATCTTTTAGCCTTAGTTTGGCTCAAAAATATTTACTTTACCTCAACAATATTTCGTTTACTACATAGTCTCACGGTTGACCGGAAATGTTGATTGATCAAACAGTCATTTCTTTTATTGAGAACGAACTTGTCACAAAATGTTGATACTCAAAATTTGATTTTGCGGTACATACTTAAACCTCTCGACTGTAGGCGGGAAAGTATAAGTACATACACGATTACACTTCTCTCTTCTTTGAGAGAAAATAAGTTTATTCAAACACACAAGTACGATACACCGTCTTTGGAATAGATTCCGTTTTCTTTTAACCGAAACGAACCAAAAAATCCGAATGTTAAGGTTATAACGACTGGTCCAAATGCAGGAATCTTTTTGAAACATGCTTTTTGAATCATATCTCATATCTCCTTGGAGCAAAATGGGTCGCTTTACGCATTTGGTTCCTGTTGAAACCAAATGTTGCCAATATCCTCCTCTTCAATTTTTGTGAACAAAAATTCGTTCAACATGGCCCGATAACGATCGCCATTGACTGTAACAGCCACTTCTTGATCATTTTCGAAGAAAAACGGCCCAATTATGCCTCTGGACCAAAATCCGCACCAAACAGTGACTCGTTTTGGGTGCATCGGCTTTTCAATGGTTTTCAGTGCCCCAAATGCGACAATTTTGTTTGTTTACATACCTGCCAAGATCAAAATGAGCTTCATCTGAAAAGATGATTTTTTTGGTAAAATCGGCATCTTCTGTAAGTCGATCGCAGGCCCATTTTCCCCATATTTCCCAGTGTTGTTCAAGCGTATACACAACCATATTCGTTCAGCGGAAGGATAAAATTAATTATCTGTCAAGTCAGACATGAGCTAAGTGTTACCATTCACGAAATAAGCACTAGTTGAAAAAAAAACTTTAGATGGCGGACCCTTTACTATTCAACAGTGAGCGGTACAGAATCAAGATTAATAACTTTGTCGTGCCTTAGTTAGAAGGCATTAATGTTGCAGACATGTGGTTTAAAACAGACATGTGGTTTCCCTACATTTAAATTATGGTACACAAGTCCTATTCAGCATAATATAACTCATTAAATGAAAAACCAGTTGGCTGCAAACATTTTTCATTTGTCGAGAAGTTGTTTTTGTTTGTAGAAACGTGTTTCATTTCTCATAAACGACATTATTTTTATGACAAAGAAAATTATATGCTTGATTCAACAAATGTTCGTTTGCCAAAACTATAATCCGCAAACGAAGTTCATTTATCTGAGATTTTATTTGGACGTTACGAAATTTGACTCGGCGTCAATCTGACTAAAGTCACAAACCTCTATCCACAGAACATATAAAAAGTTTAATAACCAAAGTTTTTATACAAAAAATTGTCTTATAAGCCTGTCATAAATATTATGAATATACGCCACAATTTAACAAACTTTGTGAATCTAAATGGAGCAAGTTCATGTCCTTAAAATGCAATATACATACATATATATTTACATATGTAGGTATATTAATTGAAATTGAAAACTTTTCATTATTACTTTACTACTGACTTGTTTATTTCAATACTCTTTTGTAACCATTTAAAATTATATTTATTATTTAATCCAAACGAATATTGATGATGCTTTCAAATCTTTTAAAACTTACTAATGTCTATAACATTCTGAACCCAAATCATAAATATGAATAAAACATTATTTGAAAGGAAAAGTTTCTTTGAAAGAAAATCCATCAAGGTAAATTATTTATGAATACAGTTTACGAAGTAAAAGTAAACTTATTATAATATCAATAGATATTTCTGATAGATAGTAGGGAAATCAATACCGTAACCGGTTATCTCACAATCGTCCTGCCGGTTTTCCGAATAACTGGACGCGAATATTCATGCTTTGGATAACCGGCTATTTCCCCCACCTTAGGAAAACTATGTTGTCTATACTAAAATCCACATATCAAATATCCGGGGTCTTTCAAGATCGGGATTGTTTTTCAAATGAAAATTACACATTTTGAAAGGAAATTTATCATATTGTTACGAATAAGTAAAAGCTTTTGCTTGCTGTTAATGACTCTACTAACAGTATGTAAATAACAGGCGGTTAGTGCTGCGCCTGAAAGTATGCATTGTAACAACGTACCAGCTCGCTAAACCAGTAGCATGAATTCACCTCAGTAAAGATAACTCTACGCCCTTCGAGATTGTTCTACAAAGATAAGCAACAACAACAACATCCAGATTTTAGAAGGTTCTTGAATTCGCTAGATATACCTTCATTTGAGTATGGTGAGTTGGTATAAATAGCGGAGGTCTTTGGAGTGGAGAGTTCAGTTTGTGATTAAACCCCGTAAAGTGAGCAACGCGAATCGATTTAAAACGAACCTTGTTTTATTATTGGGAATAAAACAACGCAAAAAGGACGAATAAGGAAATTCGTAACAATATGTTTATTACATGTAGTAGAGGGTCTAGAATTATATTCAGTAGAGGGTCTACAATTTACTAATGATAAATTATATCTTGCAAATATCCGCCGCGTGCTTGCTTACACACACCAATTTTTTTTGGGGAAATTCTCGATGACATTTTGACATAAATGTGGCTCCATCTCAGAAATTTAACGCCGAATTTTATCTTTCAAGACTTCAACTGTTTCTGGTTTATTTGAATAAATTCTACCTGTAAGATGGTCCCACAGCAAATAGTTAATTCTGGTGATTTTGGAGGCCAAATTGCTTCAAAATTTCGTGAAATTATTCTTTCCGGGAGTTTCGATCGCAATAAATTCATTGTTTCGTTGACTGTGTGGCATGTAGCACCGACTTGTTGAAACCGCATGCTGTCTAAATCCAGACCATCCAGAACAGACCACAAAAAAGTTTGGAAACATGTCGCTATATCATAATCCGTTGGTGGTAACAAATGCGCATTCCAACGAAAAATGGTCCAATGACACCACCCGACAAAAATGCGCACCACACGTTAATACGATAGGGATGTAAAGGTTTCTCAACATATTGGCATGGATTTTCCAATGCCCCAAAATATGCAAATTTTCTTCGCTTATGTAGCCATACAAATGGAAATGAGCTTCGACTGAGAATGTAATCTTTTCAGCAAAATCATCAGGGTGTTCTTTAATGAAATTATAAGTAATGAATTGTAGATGCTTTCTCTTATAGCGGCGATATTTCCGCGACGAATATGCACTGGTGTTTTTATGTCTTGTACCGAGCCAGTCGGCTCAAATTTTTCGGGAGGCGCCACACAGCATGTTTCTTCATTTGCCAGCCTCTTTTGGAAGATTATCTAAACATGGTTTGCCATTACATCCCAGTAACGAATTCGGGGAGAGCTTCTCACAACTATTAAGCTGTGATTGGGACCTACAGTTTGACAACGGTTCTGATAGGTAGTTTGAGAAGCTTTTTCACTCGATAATGTCGGCTTCACTAAGCGAGATTCCGAGCTTTTATTGTATGAATAATGTGACATAAAATAGAAGAACGTCAAACTTCAAGCCAAGAAATATAAACTTAAACAAATAAATATAAAAAAATAATAGAATTGCTATCATATTGTTATGGCAAATGTTTTTTTATTTGGTAAACTATGATTTATGCCGAAATATCAGTAGAACAGTTTATGGTGGGTATTGCAGCTTAATTATTTCAAGTTAATTACGCCTAAAACTATGCCGTCGTTTCTATCTATCTAGAATATCCATGAATACTTGATGATGTCGCAAGAACAGTCTGTAATATACGGGTAAAGTTGTCATTTGACTACTACCATTAAGTTGATAATGAACTTCCGAGAACAACCGAAACTAGACTGCATTACCACGAGATGGTTCTAGAAACGGCTGAAGTGGTAGCGAAAATTAAGTCAGTCTCATTTCAAACGGAGTAAGGGACGGATACACGTCGTCGGTAATAGAGTTATTGAGTAAGGGATTATTGTAGTTTTCCCACTCTACACAAAAACGGGTGTGGATACGTTTCGAACCCGTACGAAGTCCGTAAAATCACAAGAAAGCGAGATGTGAGTTCTGGAACCCCTTTTGATCCCATTACGAGACCGTAAAAACATAAAAAAGCGAAGCAATGAAATTGCGATTTGGCGGATCTGTCACGTACCCGTCACGAGTCCGTAAAGACATAGAAAATCGAATTAGTGTAATATCTAATGTCGCACAGGCCCGTACGCAGGTGGGGGGCTCGGGGGCTCAGAACGAATCCGTTTCGAATCCGCGAAAATTTGTAAAATCGGATCCGTCTCGAATCCGTTTTATTTACAAAAAACGAACACGAAACGGATTCCGTCGCTTTTCGAGAAGAATTTCGTATATACAAACATATTCGTTATGAGTCCGTACCGGATGTTCGTTTCGGACAAAATGTACGAAGAAACGGATCTGTTTCGAATTTGTAACGGATTCATATTGCACACTCGGGATTTACATATTTATTTGGCTTAACAAACACGTATGCAAAATAAAAGTGGAATGCCCACAAACAGTTTGCGATAGATTTTGCACCAAGATTGTCTATATTGTATATTGTTATATATTTCGCCTAACAGTATGCCAGCGTTTCAAGTTGAAAAATTACCTCATACCAGCTCACCACGAATATTTGATGATTTCGCAAGAGAAGTCTGAAACACATGGGAAAATATTTCATCTGATCACGAAAGTCTAATACTGAATTTTATGGAACAATCGAAACTATACAGCATTACTAGGAGTTTGTTCTGGAAATGTCTGAAGCAGTATAAATAGCCGATTTGTAGTGACACGGAATTCAGTCTCATTTCAACCGGGGAAAATGTACATACACGTCGTCGGCAATAGTGTTACTGAGTAAAGCCTTATTGTAGTGTTGAGTTTATACCGTACAACTATATTAGAGAAACCCCGTTGTACTTATCACAATTTAAAAGAAACGACAATTCACAAATTCATAACACTACTAAAGTATTGACCCAATTTTTCTTCACAAAATATAAAATTTTCAAAATACTGATTTAGTTACGGAAAATCAAAAGTATTGAATTTTGCATGGAAACCCGACATCGTTTGTTTTATCAATTCGTTATCACCGCGTGAGAATTCCAAAAACCGTAACAATTAAAACTGGCTCATTTGAAAAAAAACCGGGTTTTTGACTTCCATAATAGAGATAGTTCAATTCTATTCATATTATTTGGTATTCGTCTTCTTTCAGTTTGTTTGAACTTTATGAAATATAAAAAATACATTTAACAACTTATTTGCAACACTCATAAGGTGTATCAGACGACATATCGGTGTGTGTGTGTGTGTACAAATGAGCACACATACATAGAAAAACAAAAATGTTATCAATAACATAAAAACACAAATAACATCTACGAGGATATTGAGCGAAAACACATCCAACCAACAACCACTGATTCATTTATACTAAGGGGATTGGAAAAACAACATAAATTTATTTACCTGCTTGTACGTGAACATTGCGACTCAATATGGTGCCGGCTTCATTGGTGGCACGGCAGCGATACATGGTCTCATGTACATCGGAACGATAGTATTGAGCCAGAAATGGCGGAAAGTATAAAGTACCATTACCAGACATTTTTCTGCAAAAAAAAAGGAAAATAGTAAAAAGGATATTGTTGAAGTTAAAATAAGTTATGTGTTGTTTGATAACATATAAAAATAGGCAATGTTAGCTATAAACATTGATATAATATTGCATACTTTCGATATCGTGTAATTTTCATAATGTCCTAACTCAATTGGGAAATTATAATATATACATATAAATGTATAAAGTACAAATGTATAATATACATATAAAAATGTATTTTATGGAAAGTACTTAAATAAATATATGCAGACAGTTGAAACCTCGTTTGCTTTTTGAACTCCATAGTAGGTAATTAAAACACAACGCGGCCCCTGTCAACTGTCCTTTGCTAATATACTACTGTACAATTTTAAGCCAGTTCTGTAATATCGCTTGTGTTTGACAGCCATTGAAAGCAGGCAACCTCGTGACTTTGGACGAAAAAGGGAAAGAGTGAATTTCGTATGTACATCAAGAAGTATCTTTGCCTGAAACCTCCATCAGTGAAACCAAGAAAAGGCTTGATAAATACTATGGAGACTCTGCTCTATCAACTTCAATGGTTTAAAAGTGGTTTACTTAATTCCGTTGTTATTGTACCAGGTCGTCCAAAAGAGGTTGTCACGACAGAAATCGTCGATAATATCCATGGTATGACTGAGGCTGTATATATCTTAAATGAGTGGCTCCATTTTATTTTACATGTATATTTTTAAATGAAAGAGGACTCCGCGACATGGGTGCCGCGATTACTCACAATCGACGTGCGACCAATTCAAAGGAGTTTTTGGCGATGTTCAACCGCAATCTGATGAAGTTTTTGGGTCGTTCCGTAACCGTGGACCAAATGTGGATCCATCAAAACCATACATGGGTTTTTTTAATTTGCATTGAATTTTAATTTGCATTACTTTATCTAATGCAAATGCAAAATAATTACCATTGTTTGCAATGGCAATTATAAAATTTTGAATTTGCATTTGCTCAGGCAATGCAAATGCTGGTTGTGGTATCAGATACCAATTATAATGAAATATGGGAATGCTTTTAATTATTTTGAATTTGTTCGACTGCTGACAATTCTGTTTTTAAAGTATTTTATATGTAGAGGTTTGTGGTTTGGAGAGGTACGAGTATTACCTCATAGTAATT
This sequence comes from Phaonia tiefii, assembly GCA_963931995.1. Taxonomy (NCBI): domain Eukaryota; kingdom Metazoa; phylum Arthropoda; class Insecta; order Diptera; family Muscidae; genus Phaonia; species Phaonia tiefii. The sequence goes on from OZ008367.1 coordinate 126,199,030, forward strand.
TCAAATGCATAAACCTGTACTGTCAAGGCTGATCTAGTAGAGGTTAACGCAGTAGGATTTGTTGTTGTTGTGGGCACCAACAACAAGGATTTTGTTTTTGTTCTATGACTAAATGTCAATACAAATACAAATGACCAAACAAAGTAAACAAAAAAGTACAATAACAAAATACACTGAATTTGACAGATAGAGTCGTAAGAAAGCAAAATCAGCTGTTCTAGATCAGCCTTGTGTACTGTATAAAAAACTTGAAAACGAAAATTGTCAGACATGAAGGAAATGCTTTCAAAATACGTACAATTGCCAATGGTATTGAAAGTTTTTTGAATTTGCATTTGTACAGGAAATTCAAATTAAACAGCAAATTATAATTATCATATAAGAAATTTGCCCCATGTATGATCACAACACACCAGAGACCAAGGAACAGTCAACGCAGTGGACTTATCTGGGTGAACGTGTACCAAAGAAGGACAAGGGAGGTATGTCGGCCAACTAGATCATGGCGACAGACGCATGCAGTGTAAATGACCTTGAAAAGGGTAAATCGATCACCAGCGAATATAACTCGCAGCCGTTGGACAGATTCGACATTGATTTGAAACAAAAACGTCCGTATTTGATGAAGAAAAAAGTGATCTTCCACTGCGCGTGGCAAAATCTTATCTTAAAAATCTGATCTTAATCGCCGTGGCAAAAATCCATAAATTGGGCTACGAATTTAAACCTCATCCGCCATTTTCTCCGGATTTAGCACTCACTGATAGAGTTGGATAGTTCACGAACTATGTAGTTCAATTAGGGTGACTAGTAGGGAATGCAAATTCATGGCCTGTTTCATTTCCCGGAACAGCGTGAAAAATAAATAAATTTCCCGGGATCCCGGGAATTCCCGTTTGACATGTTGGTCCCTTAATTTCAACTTTCTCCAATTTTTTGTGTCAAATTTGTACCACAAAGAAGAAAAACCAGCAGGAACATCTTAAATAACGTAGCTATTGTATTACAATGTGTTACTAAATCTAATATTTGATGCATCCAATACAGACGAGGACGAAAAGAGAAAATTACATGGTTTCCCATTACATTCCACGGAGGAATTGGGGAGAGCTTCTCACAATCAGTTAGCTGTGCGCTTTCTAGTTTTATACTCAATGATTGGGACCTACAGTTTTTACACTGATCCCGATCGGTATTTTGAGAAGCTTTTTCATGGCCAAACACTAAGCGAGGTGACCGCCGCCGAAAGAATTTTAAGGTGGTCAGACCAGGGATCGAACCCATGATATCATGTACATGAGGTGCGGACTTTACACATTGCACCACCTACTGCCACACTCACGAGGATGTACTTCTATTTTAAATTTGGTAGCCTAATTTCTGTGAACCTTATCAGACTTTGTGGATAAAATTCACGCATTTTGTATACATTGGCACTTCATCTGTCCAATGACATACAGCATGATACGTTTATATTCTGGCCGTCGGTGGTGCAATGGTTAGTGTGCGCGGCTCTTGTACATAAGATCCTGGTTTCGAACCCTGCTCTGGTCACCTCGCATAGTGACGGCGACACTATCGAGTATATAGCCATTAAAAAGCTTCTCAAAATACCGTTCGGAATCGGTGTAAAACTGTAGGTCCCATTCAGTGAGTGAAAACTGGAAAGCGCACAGCTTAGTGATTGTGAGAAGTTCTCCCCGGCCCCTTCTTGGGATGTAATGGGAAACCATTTATTTTTTTTTACGTTTATATTCAGCAGAAAATTGTTTAGTGGCGACAAACTCATTTAACTCATTTTTAACTTTGACCGCTATGTGACACATTCTGAGGTGAAATTATTCCTGTCGATTTTATAAATAAAGTCTTAGTTTGAGTATATTATCTAGTGTATAGCTGACATTTAGTATCCTATCGAAATGATATATATATCATGTATACCCCTTTGAACTATCTAATTCTTGTTAAATTACGAATTTACCCTACGACGACACGAAATATTAAAGTTTAAATTTAAAATACACAAATTTAAATATATGTATGTAAATAAATGTATATATAAGCGCAAACGACTTTTAAAAAAAAAGATATATATAGTACTGACGAAAGTAACTAAAGAGTGAACTTTCGTAAAAAAAAATTAAATTTTTCCTGTGAAGAAGATTGAATTTAAAGAGGTTCGAAAAGATTTGGAAAGTGTTTCAAAATATTTCTAAATTTGGCAGAATATAAAAAAATAACTGGTTTCCCGTTACATACCATGTAGGGATTAGGGAGAGCTTCTCACAACCAGTAATCTGTACGCTTTCTAAATTCTCCCTCACTAATTGGGACATACAGTTTTACTCCGGTTCCGAACGGTATTTGAGAAGCTTTTTCATGACTAAATACTCGAAAGTGTCGCCGTCGCTAAGCGAAATTTTATTTCGTCAGAGCAGGGATCGATCCCATATTCTCATGCACAAGAGTCGCGAACACTACCATAGCACCACCGACGGCTACCGACGGAAAAATATAACTTTATATTTTTTGTAAAAATTTGGTATACCTTTAAAAATATTGCTTAGACATATGCGAAGATACATCGCCTTAACGAAACTGATTTCATTAACGTGATATCTTTCGTCACGGCGGCTGTGATGAATATGTTCCATTGTTGCGATTAATGTGTTTCATTGAAGTAAGAAGCTGGTTATAAATTTCATCAATGATGAATGATGTACATACAAACATTTTAATTAGAATTAACAATGATAGTAATAATTTTATTTATTTATTAGAGCCTAGAGCAACAAGAATGAATCTTATAAATTACTGTACTAGTGGTAAAAAGAACAGTTGCACGAGAGTGTAATTAAATATAATATATTTTAAAAGCTATAATAAATAGGTACAAACATGTTCAATATTTAACATGTTGTGTACAATAATGATACTTAAAACTAGTTTGAAAAATTAATTTAAATGATTTATTAGCTCCTTTTTAAGTTTGATTGCGTTGCTTATACAGTGTATATAAGTTGGTAAATTGCTGCAAAGACGTGTGGCAGATATGAAAAATTGCCTCTTGGAAATTAAAAATTGGAAAAATTTTGGGTGTGATTATTTTTCCGCGCCTAGATCGACCAAATTGTATTCTCTCAAATAAGTAATTGGGTTCCTCGGTATAAACTATTTTGTGAAAGAGTAAAATTGACTTGAATTTAAGAACATTGTCAAATGTCATATTATAAATCTGATACGAATAAGTTGATATTCTATCATTTCGTTTTTTATTAAATACATATATATCTGGCAATATTATTATAAGTAACTTTCAGCTTCTGGTAATCAGTACTGTCACAATTTTGATATAGTTCACAGCCATACATAAGAACTGGTATTAAGTAACTTTTTGCAAGTATCATTCGAATTTGAAAGGTTGTTGCTGATTTAACAGCCCATAGATTTCGTAATATACCATAAACTTTTCCCACTGTAACATTGATGTGATTGGACCACGCCAGTTGACCATTAAATGTTACACCAAGATCAATATGCGAATGGGCTACCCTCAGCTGGTAAGACACTTTTCTTTCTAGAAAAGTATATACATTTCGATTTACTAGGATTTAAACAAAGTCCATTGTTTGAAGCCCAAGTGTTTATCCTATTTAAGTCTTCATTTATATTTTCAGTGCAACTATTCAAGTTTGCAACATTCGCACTAGCATACAATTGAACATCATCAGCGTTCATTTGGACTTTACAATATCGTAATACTTCAGGGAGACCATTAGTATATATGCAGAACAATAGTGGCCCCACAAACGGATCCCTGAGGATGAGAAAAATAACTTGTCCAGTTTTGTCAAGAATGTTGAATGAACGACATTATCAAATACTTTGCTGTGGTCAAGGAGTATGAGGAATGAAAGCATATTGTGATCCATATTTTGCCTAAGGTCTTCTGTCACTTGAATAAGTGTCGTAATGCAGCTTCTTCTCCTTCTGAAGCCTGATTGACTCTTTGCAAGCAGATTTCAGAGATATATTTATCCATTTGACCGTATACAATTTTCTCTAATGCCTTTGACATGTAAGATAATATTGCAATCGGTCTAAACTCATTGTTGGTTTTGGGGATTGGTATGATTTTAGAACATTTCCATGCTGTTGGAAAAATAGATTTTGTAAGAACATTGTTAAAAATGTGAGAAATATATGGTAAAATGAACGGAATTAATATTCTAATAAACTTTGGGCACATACTGTCTATTCCATCAGCATTAGATTTGATGCTGTATAAGCTTATCAACACATCCGATTGACTAACGCAATGAAATGAAAATTTTTTATCAATTTCAGCAGTAGAATATTCAGTGTACACATTAGATTATTATTTTTATTTTGATAAATGACGAAGCATATAGGTTCTGAAAATTTTACGGTTATGTGTTTGAACATTGCAAAGGTACAAAAGGTAGTAAAATTGGTCGCTAAAACAGAGTTGCTCTCAATTGATACAACTTAGTTTCAACGCTTTAATTAACTTAAATGTTTGACTAAATACAGTACTAGAAAAATAAATAAATGAAAAAATCATAACCTTAACCTCAACAATTAACAATTGCGTTATTAAACTTGTTTTTCTTCAAAATGCACAATCGAAGTATTCGTTTCAGCAACAACAATAGAGATACAATCATGGAGAGTATGGAACTTTTCATTATAGTAATGTAAACCAACTAACGAAAATGTCGCATCCCTACGAATAAACGTTTTTATTTCAGTGAACTGATGCTAATATTTTACGAAAATTCAAATATTTTTTTTTTTTTGCTAAAATATTCCATTGCATTCTTTTGGAAATTCGCAGGATTCCTGGATAAAACTCCCGGGAAATCGTGAGGGAATTCCCGGAAATCACGGACGGGAATTTTCGTGATGCATTCCCTAGTGACCAGACACTATCCTCATAAACTGATTACACATGTTCGATATGGCGAATATGTTCATGATTGTAATTACCGGGCCCCTTATATCGTCGAATTCGAGAACTAGTCAATGAGTTCGATACAAATTACACAGTGACTACTGTCCATTTCCAAATTTAAAGAAACAGCTCGGCGGTAAGAGGTTTAGGGTGAATGAAGAGGTGGTAACTGAAACCAGTGTATATTTTGTGCCCCTATTATTTGGAGGGAATTCAAAGAAAATGGGAAAAACGAAGGAATAAATTTATTGACATGAGATCCTGGGTTCAATCACGGCTCTAAACACCTTAAATTTCTTTATTTTTATTTGAAAAAAGTCGGAGGTGCAATGGGTAGTGTGCGCGCCTCTTGTACTTGACATCCTGGGTTCGATCCCTGCTCTGACCACCTTAAAAAAAAATTTCGACGGCGTAGTGACGGCGACACTATCGAGTATTTAGCCATGAAAATGCATCTCAAAAATACCGATCGGAACCTGTGTCAAACTGTAGATCTCAATCAGTGAGTATGAAAACTAGAAAACGCACAGTTCTCTGGTTGTGGGAAGCTCTCCCTAATACTCTCAATGGGATGTAATGGGAAACCATTCATTGAAATTTATTAAGCAGTTATTTTTTCGCAACTGTTAGCTTAAAAGGAACTACAACTTTTTAGAAATAAATCGGATAGAAGACAACGAAAATTAAGGTGCTTAGCCGCTCGCCTCGAAGATACGGGTACATCATGTGACAGAAAAGGAACTGGAAGGCTTCGTTGTGCTCCTTATGACCAGAATATCCCCGCTGTGTCAGAAGATGTCGCGGATGAGGCGTATGCCACACGGTGTTTCACGCAATTGACGATTACACATTCAAATCTGCAGTGCATTTTGGTGATAGTCTTAAAGACGTTCTCTTACAAAGTGTAGACAGTGCACCAGCTACTTTCTTCACACCGTCAATCTTATCTTAACTACGCTCACGATGTCCTGAAGCTCAACGACACACTGCAGGATTTTGAGTTAAAATTTATCATGAGCGACGGGGTCCATTTACAAATAAAATTTGCGGTTCTGAGACACTGTGAACCCTTTCACGAAGAGCCATTACATCGATCAAAAGTCACTAAATACTGTGTACCGGTTATTGTGCCAGTACCCAGAGAAAAAATAATCTAATTAGTATTAACCGATTTTAGAGGATATCACAGCCAAATTAGTATTCTAGCATTTGGCGACGTCGAAAACTTCTGATTACAAAACCTGAGAGACAACCGAAAACGGAGAAACAAAATAATGCGTTCAATGCAAGTAAATGTAAAATGGGCCGGTTAAATTCTTTTGTTTTTATTGAATAGTTATAAATGTAGATTTATAATGCTAAAATTAATTATAATAAATAATATATATATTATATATCGAAATCAAAAACTATTATTATGCTTGGAGAAGGAAGACATGTTTATACTTCCACTTGCTTGCGAGGAAATATGCACACGCCACGTAAGTATATGGATGTTTGGGATGAAGCATGCATATATTTTCACATTGTAGCATATCGATGGCTTAATATAAAAAGGCTCTAACTCGATTTTTTATGACTTGACAGGATAAGGAAAAAACTTAATAAAATCCGTAAAATTTTAGATACAACACAAAGTTTTAGGGCAATTTCCAAAAATGTGTTGCCTCTTTTTATTAAAAATTGCACTAAAACTTTTCGTATCTAAAATTTTACGGATTTTATTAAGTTTTTTCCTTCTTCTGTCAAGTAACAAAAAATCGAGTTAGGGCCTTTTCATGTTAAGCCATAGATATATGTTTACAAGTAAACAGTGTTATGTTTACACTTCAATACAAGTGAGTTTGGTACTGGCCACTATATGAATGTTGGGAGTGTGTTCCACAGCTATACATGGTTCCTGCAGAATATTTCGGGAAAATATATTACAGAGGCCGTTATTTTCAGCGTGAAATAATAAGCGTGTTTTGATTACACCGGTTGCTTATATATTCACTTGCTTTGTATGAAGCACTTAGCGAAGACTAAGCGAGAACTTAGCGATGCGAATCATTTTCGCTAAGTTCAAACAAATTTTTTCGGACATCTTTTACTGTTTTCTACCCTTTTTCATAGTTTTGAATAAAATTTCTTGTCGCTAAATAGCCATTTTCTTTCCAACTTAGCAAGCGATAATCGCTTGCTTGTAAACAAAACACGACTAATATTGCCTTGTAGATATCCATATATTTATAGATCTCGTTTCAGTAACCACCATTTTATTCTTATATTGTTCACTAAATTTTGCAAATCTGTCGAAATATTGTACGTATTTGGTATGTTGATTTTCGAAGAAATACACGTCTCTGGTAAAATGTTTTGCCCCTAAATTATGCAAACCTAACATATGTGGTGAACTATTTAAATCCGATGGAATATATTTGACAAATTCTTCGAATTTACTGAATCGCTGCAAAGCATATTTCGATCAATGGTCACTTGTGGTTTGTATAAAATATTGCATATAAAAGTCTATGTTTAGTTCAAGGTAAATACATTACCTGGGGACAACTAAACTTTGCTTAAATAAGTTTCCGCTTAAAGTGAAACTGACATAAAATTCAACAATTCTTCAGTGACACATGTTGCTTTATACAGATACGTATCCTTGTATTCACTTATTCAGTCACATTCACTTAGTGTTTTATATCATATTTGCAAACAGTTATTGATTTTCTTCTCCTTGTTCTTCGTCATTTTTATTTTATTTCTTTATGGCAAATTTTACTTTTTGCATATCATCATAATTTATATAATGCAAATATTAACTTTTACATTCGTCTCCCATTGTATGGAATCATGACAAAGATGTTTCTCTGTACCGCATTTTACCATATAATGTACACACACACACACGTACACATTATTGTGTTTCTAGTGTGGCAGTGACAATGCCAGTTAGAAGACGACAAGAAAGAATGTGTCTTTTACATTTTCGAAATACCATTGTCCTGCGTCCTGTGCGCCGTGTCCTGAATACCATTTTATGTCACATTTGGTTTAGTATGAAAGCGAATTTTATGATTTGCGACCATAAAAGAGAGATGGAATCTTAGCATATGTTAAGCAAATATAATGCATGTACTTAAAGTTATCGAAGTTATTGTTGTTGGAAAACATTTAAAAATTGAGTTCAATCATATATCCTTACTTCACTTATACTACATTGGAGGATGTAAAATCTACAACTCGAATCTATCAACTATCTGCATTTGATATTCGAATGCCTGTTGCTGTCGGTTGCGACTTGTGTTTCACCATACGAAGACATTTTGTGTGTATGCTGTTTTATATAACTTTGTTCCTATCAATTTCATGGCTGAATAGCCGTAGTCGTTTGACAAAAATTGACTATGCTTTCGATAAGGCATCAGTCAATATTTGTCTTATGTTGCTATTTGGTAGTCAGTTTTTTTTTTTTTTTTTTATAACATCATCTTTATTAAATTTTCGTTTATATATATTTACATTGTGTAAGATCTTATATTTTATATTTTAAATGACCCTGTAGAATTGTACAATTCGTTTCGGTTTTCAATTCCCTACCGTCGCACACTGTGGCCTGCAGGTTCAAAACCACCTAGAAGTCGCAATTTTTATCGAAATTAAAAAATCCTTGAAGGAGAGCATTCGTTGTGACATACTTAAGAATGTCACGAATCCTAATTTCTTGAATACGATATTATAAATTTGCTCCGAACAAGGTTGGCGCGAAAACTTTAATTATTTGTTAAAAATAGAGATTTCAGAGCTATGAACAAGATTGAATGGTTTAGATCACAATAAAAAAAAGTTTTGAGTAGGTTTGTTAAATAAGCATTATATACATGAATGTATCTACCTACTTGTATGTGTATATATATATATTTCATCTGTATGTGTGTATATATATATATCAGATTTTTTTGTTTTGTTTTGTTGTTTTTAGATTTTTTTTTTGTTTTTAGATTTTTATGTTTTTTTTTGTTATTTTCAGTTTTTAATAATAAGTTTTTAATAATTTATAATAACGTATTCAAGAAATTAGGCTTCGTGACATTCTTAAGTATGTCACAACGAATGCTTTCCTTCAAGGATTTTTCAATTTCGATGAATATTGCGACTTCTAGGTGGTTTTGAACCAAATCACATCTATAGCCCCAGTGTGCGTCGGTGCTGCAACGGCTAGAGTGCGTGGACCACCTTATATTTCCTTCGACGACGGCCACCTCGCATGGTGATGGCCACACTAGCGAGAACTTAGCCATGAAAAAGCTACTCAAAATACCGTTCGGAACCGGTGGTGTAAAACAGTATGTCCCAATCAGTGGTTGAAAAATTACAAAGCACACATCTCACTGATTGTGAGAAGCTCTCCCCATCCCTTTATGGGATGTATTGGGAAACGGTTTTGTTTTTACTTGCTATATAGTACATACAATCTGAAAAATCTGTACTTTTTTGTTGCTTGGATGCAAATACCACGTATTTGTAGCTACTCGAAAATATATTATAGTTACTTGTTCCAAACACATTACGTTTGCTATTCAATATTAAATGCTTGAGCCACAATAATTAGTAGATTATAATAACAGGTTTTTCAATAAGAGCGCTACAAAAGTTTTTTTAAATAAAACAAAACCGGTTTTAGATACCAATGAAATTCTTCATTCCTGTGAAAGTACGTTCGATGCCACTATGTATGGAACTCGATTTCTTTTGCATGGCCACCACGGGCACACTTGCAAAAGTCCAGACTCTGAACCCAATTTTCGACGCTTTTCAAGCATAAATCGGCCGATACTGCTGCAATTTCACGTTCGATATTCGTACGAAGTTCATCAATCGTCGCTGTCTTTTTGGCATAGACCATATACTTGACGTAGCCCCACAGGAAATAATCTAACGGCGTCAAATCGCACGACCGAGGCGGCCAATCGACTGGGCCATTTCGTGAGATAACACGTTCACCAAACTTGGTTTCCAATAAATTGATTGTGGTATTCGCTGTGTGGCTTGTGGTACCGTCCTGTTGGAACCACATGTACTGCAAGTCCATATTATCCAATTGGGGCCAAAAATATTCGGTTATCATTGAACGGAATCGATTCGCATTCGCAGTAATGTGCCGGTCTTGATCATCACGGAAGAAGTACGGCCCAATGACGCCGCCGGCCCATAAACCGCACCAAACCGTAATTTTTTCGGGATGCAATGATGACTCATGGATTACGTGTGGATTGCTGTCTGACCAATAACGCATATTTTGCTTATTGACGAAGCCATTCAGCCAGACATGAGCCTCATCGCTGAAGACGATTTTCCGATGAAAATCCGAATCATTTTCAAGTTGTTGCTCAGCCCAATTCACGAACATACGACGCTTATGGTGGTCAAGCGGCTTCAGTTCTTGCGTCAATTTGATCTTGTAAGGATGTAGGCCAAGATCTTTTCGCAAAATTCGCCACAACGACTTCACAGAGATGCCCAACGCTTGAGAACGACGTGTGAGAGACACATTTGGGCTTTCTTGAACTGAAGCCTCAGCGGCAGCAATATTCTCGACACTACGAGCACTTCTTTGTCTCACTGGCACGGGAACATTTTGTACTGTGCCTGTGGATTCAAATTTTTCCACTAGACGCTCAATTCTTGATCTGGTAGGACTATTATGATGACCATAAAGTGGACGTAGCGCTCTTAAAGTTGAGGCCACTGACTCCAAATTTCGGTAGTAAATTTTAATAATTTCGACTCGTTGTTGGCTCGTATATCTTTTCATGATAGACATAGAGCATAGAAACAAAAATGGAGCAGATCTCCAATTCATGAAAACAATGTTTGCGAAGATGTACATGTTTCCTGCAAAATGTTTTCTGGGGTTGTTATTTTCTAGCGTGAATATACATATGGTATCTTTGATATACTTCATATATGAACTGTTTTCGAAGTATCGTTTAAAAATACAGTTATGAAGATTTTTCTGCTGAACTTGCCTAATGTTTCCGAATACCACACATTAGGACTACCACTGGTTTAAATGTTTTCCCAGATATGGTAAGTGAATCGCTGCACAAATGCTTCGAATCATATAACTCAAACTAACCTAAAATCAAATACTAAATTGATCGATGTAAAATCTACAACTCGAATCTATCAAATCTTCGCATTTGATATTCGAATGGCAGTTGCTCTCGGTTGCGACTTGAGTTTTGTTTTTAATATCAGTAACGTGGTCAGTCATCAAATAACGGGCAACTCACAAAATAGTGTTTTACGAACAGCACAAATATAAAGTTTATTATTAAAATTAAACTTTTTCGTTCTGTCAATTTATCTTTGAATGAAGAAGAGTCTCCCTATTTTCCTGTCCTTTGTTATCCACACTTTCCAACCGCCTCCGACTAATGTGATTTCCGTAAAAATCATTCTGTTCCAGGAATAACTCCTTTGAAATGTATGAAAAGAGATAACAATGTCTTCCATACATATATTTTTGACTCAAAATTATAAACACTACTTAGGATATTAAAAACACAGAAATCTTTCATCCAAAAAGGAATATAAAAATCTAAAGAATAACTTCACTTCACTTAAATAATAAATATAAAGGGTCCTTAGGAAAACATAACTCCTCTTATTACGCAGATATGTATATGTGTGCGTTAGGACGGTCGGTTTTTATTTTTGTTTTAAATATTTATTATATACAAAAAAGATATAAGAAGGATACAAATAAGAACATTAGCTGACACCAAATCCATACGAATAATTGCTGAAGACCACAGCGAACTATTTACTACAATACGTGAGCTGTGAAAATGATTTAGTATGTCGTGCGATCTCTTTAGCATCTAAATAAATGCAACAATGGAACTGGTAGTTGTGTAGTCGAAGATTGAAGTTGGTTATGTTGAGAAAGATCAGTCGAATCATTGATGATTTGTCATATGAGCTCTTTCGGGGTGTACACCTAAGTCAGTCGGTCGATCGAATGTGAGCCAATGTGATATTCAGGCACGACCTCAAGTTTTTAATACCAAGTTTTTACATAGCATTCTTAAACTCACTCTAGTGGGACAATGTTAGAAAAAGTGTTGCATTGTTTCGAATTACTCCACACCCCTGGCCGACCATAATTCTGAAGGATTCCAAATATTTCGAAATATTTAGTTTAGCCTTAAGTTCGCTTCGAAACTTGACACAATGTCAATTTGCATTATGCCATCTTTATGCATTTTCCAAACAGAATGCGAGGTGACCGCCGCCGAAAGAAATTGAATGTTTTCAGAGCAGGGATCGAACCCAAGATCTGTTGTACAAGAGGCACGCACACTAACCATTGCACCACCGACGACCTTAATCTAAATACCATGAAAAATAAACAAACAAAAATATTCTCCATTACATCCCATGAAGGGATAGGGGAGAGCTTCTCTTAATCACTGAGCTGTGCGCTTTCCAGTTTTCACTCGCTGATTGGGACCTACAGGTTTACACCGGTTCCGAACGGTTATTTGAGAAGTTATTTCATGACTTAACCATCCATCATCTACAATAGTCATCGGAAAATTAATTCCCGCATCTAAAATATTTTTAAATTCAGAGTTGGAGTTTGTTAAACTAAGCAATTTGATACTACCCTATACAATTTGAAATCGATT